>ML777311.1:1663194-1697885 GCA_009831015.1 Picea engelmannii | reverse complement strand
CTGAAGAGGTCATTTTGGGCACATTACTTGGAGGAACCTCTCAGTGTAATAGCTCATTGGAATCGGGAGGAGCAACACTACAGGATGGGATGGCTAGAAGTGACTTTCAGTGGCCAGGGAAGCCACAAGGAGAGATAAGGCGCATTTCAGAGGTAAAAAGGTTAATTAATTAAATATTAATAAAATGAAAGTCACTTTGGAGGGAGAAGATGAGCAAGAAGTATAAAGGAAAGGCAAGGGCCTCTACTCATGCATTCATGTATGATCATCTTTTGATATTTGGCTTTTAGCTAGTGAGCCCAACATTGGGGGTTTTGAGGGTTTTGACTTAACAAACCCTAGAGGACGATTCGGTGGTGAAAGATTCCACCTAGCTTGTCCCAAGCTTGGTCTCGGAGATGCAATACTCTCCCACACCATTCTAGCTCGGTTCTACATCAGTGCAGGAGGGTTCTACACCAGCCACAGGCACAGGAAGACAAGGAGGGCGCACCATTGGGGGTTTCCAGCAGGGGTGCGTACCATTCTTGGAGAGAGATTCATTGCAGGTGATTGGCAGGGCTTTTGGAGATTCTATTACCTGGGTTTTCATTGCAGGGCCTTGGACATCAGATCTAGTCCATTCAGGAGGAGTTTCAGGCGCCATTTGATGTATTAGATGCATGGGACGAATTGGAGGAGAGGAGCAAACATTTAGAAAGTGGTTTCAGTCATTTGCTAGCTCAGATCTTCACCATTTCGCTTGGGACTTCACTAGGGAGGTAACCAAGCCCCGATATATCATTCTAGTGGTTTTGTGGAGCATTTGGAGGCATCTAGGAGTGAGGCCGATTTATCTAGGGTTTCAGGCATCCAGGGGGGCGCATCGTATCTTGGAGGAGTTTCAGATCCATAGGGTTTGAGAGAGATCTTGGAGATTCGAGCACCTGGGTTGTTCTTGCCATCACCCAATCTATTGTTTGGCATCTTTCTTGAGGTGATTGGACACATTTGGTAGCAGGGCCGAATTGTTGAGGAGCTTCAACATTTTAGCAGGGCGTGGCATCATTCAGTTGGGGCCTTTGGCACTTCATATGACCCAGGTCGTCTTGTATTGATCTTCATTGGATATTTGGCTTTTGGAGGCCTGTGGCATCTTCTATTAGGGCATTTTGTAGCAACTCCAACTGCTATTGTCTATCTTCTTAGCCATCTGTTGAGCATTCCAGATCGACATCTTCATTGTAGCAGGTTCTTCTATTTCATGAATAAAAGTAGATTTGAGATGTTTTGGCTTGTCTATCATATTGCATATGGTTGAGGTATGTTCCATGATTGTATCTTCTTGTTTATTGCTGCAAACACATATAAACACATCAGTAAAACCCTAAGGCTGAAATCAAGAGGCCATCCTGCAAGTAAACACATGTAAACAAATAGATCAACAAAGTGTTTGATGAAATGGCACAACCAAAAAAGTTTTAAAAGACACCCAAAACCGTGATGTTTCCTGGCATAATGGCTTGGGAACATTACATTAAATTACTAATGCCAAAACTTAGTCATCTAACTTAGTTAATTAAAAGATCATTCACTTTAGTAATTAACACATAAAGTGAACTTCCTAAGGTTTTTTGAGAGGTTACAAGGACGACTTCCACATGCTGGACACCGAGCCTCTGTGGAAGTACTTGTCCGATGCTAATACATCAACACTCCCTCTTAGCAAGGAAGGTACTTCTGCCACTTGGAGGTGGCTCTATCTTTGCTATCAGATTTGCTACCTTGCCAGCTCTGGTTGCTCCTTCTGACACGAAAGCTATCCCAACCATCTTGCTTGGACTTGTCTGTGAAGAATTTCCTCCGATCATGCCTCTAGAAGCCTCATGCTCCTGAGTGTTACTCACCAAGTTGCACTAGGATGGAATTGCAGTTGAGTCGCCAAAGATTGAACAAATACAGGTTCAAATTCAGAGTTTAGAAGTCCAGCCGTCTATTATGGCCACTTTTCTTCTTCTTCTTCTTTATACTGCATTGCCATACCCCCCATGGGGAATTGTAATAAGATGAGTTAGCATGATGAAATTTGTAAAAGGCTTAGCCCCCTAAGACTTAATCATGGGTACATTACTCTAGAGTGTTTTTTTTTACTTTTTAAGCGAGTTATAATTTTCGAGTTTTTTCACTCATCACCTCCAAAGTTGGAGTGTGTACTGATGGTTAGGCCTTAGTGTGTGTTGTCCAAGTCTAGAGTCTAATGTATATTACCATGCTAATCATCCTCCTAGAGTCTTATTGAAATGCGCTAAGTCCCCCTTAGGTCTTTTAATGTTTTCTGTAAATAAACAATTTCCCGCAAAAAACGAGATATTTTAATTGTAAATAATGCCCAAGTTAAATAAGTGTTACTAGGAGGCATTATATGCCTTGGGGGTATTCATTTTCACACTCAAAATACCCACTTTACCTAAATACTATCTTTTTGAGGGAAAATAGTGATTATTTAATCACTTAAAGTCACTTTCTCTGAAAAATGTCAAATAAAAGACAAAAAGTAAATAAAAATCAGCAAATTCTATTTTTTAGCAAACACGCCGGAAACATGTTTTGACATGTTGAAATATTGTAACTTCGAAGAATATTCTAATTATATTTGAGTTATTATCTTATAGATCAAATCCCCTTTTGCAGATTGATCATGTCGGGTCTTGTATATGATCAAATCCCCTTTTGGGGATTGGTCAATGTTGAAATATTGTCACTGCAAAGAGTATGCTATTTATTTATTGAGTCATTATTCATTAGATCAATCCCCTTTTGTGGATTGATCATGTCGGGTATTGTAATTGACCAAGTCCCCTTTTGCGGATTGGTCAAACCCTAATTGTATTATGCAAATTAAGAAGTTGCCCCCCAAGCCTAATTAAAGTGGTTTTAACCACTAAGAAGACAATTCGGCCTTGCCCAGTGAAGAGACACCTTTCCAGCACCTGCCAGCCAACAAAAATAAAGGAAGCCAACGCCTCATTATCTCACTCACTCATTCGCTCATCCAGTGCGCAAGTTTGGTAGCTGCAGTTGGGAGAAGAATCAAGAGAGAGGCACATTGCTCAGTCTTGGATATTCTCTAGTGTTTTGGTTTATTGTCTTGGCATTGTCTTGGCTATCTATATTAAGGAAGTTTTTGGTGGGTTTTCTCCCCCATGAGGGTTTCCCAGGATAAATGCTATGTATATTGTGATTGTGTTTCTCTCAGTGATCCTACCTATGCTATTGTTATCTAGTAAATTGAAAAGAAAAATAATAATAGCTCAAAACTTAAAATGGTATCAGAGCTATAAGCTGAAGAGAGCATCTTTCACTGGATAAAGAAAAACGTCATTGTTGCTGTACAAGAAAATTAGGGCTTTTTGTTGAAGAGGAATATGAACCTAAAAACCATATAGAAAAGTGCGCCCTAGCCTAGGGAACTCTTTGGCACCTTGAGCACACCTTTTCAGTGGTTAGATACTCCGAAAATTCAAACCCTAGTTTTGATTGGTACTAGAAAACCAGAAGTACCAGAAAACCAGGAAACTAGAACCAGTACCAGAAGTACCAGTCCAGATTTCCGCAGGTCAAGTTTCAAGGGGCAAAACTTGAAATTTTTTGAAATCTAACAGCTCCAACAAACTCGCCTCAGCCTAGCGCATCTAGTCCCTGGATCAGAATTTCAAAATTTGAAGTTTGAAAAATTAGTGTTTTCTCATAAAACCCTAATTTGCAGTTGCAGTTGCAGTCTCAGAATCAGTTGCAGTACAAATTGCAGTTGCAGTATTAGTTTAAGTATCAATTGCAGTCACCCTTGAAGTTTTTAAGAGTTGGTAATTATTACCGTTGCTACCAGATGGTGCCACTACCTGCAAATACTATCAGAGGTATGTATTCACATATGTTTAAACTGTTAAGCTTTAAAGGGTATTTGCAGGAGAAGGGATCTCTTGTCATAGATCCAGAAGGATCTCAAGATCTAACACATTCAGAGGAATAATGCAACCCAGGTTTGATTATTCCAATATGCATCTATTTGTTATGACATTATTTTGATCTAGCCATGACCATCATACTAACCTTTGGTCAAAATTAAAGTCAAAGTATTAGATTGATTAAAGTTGAGATCATAGAGTTTATCCTCTAACCCAACTTTCTGTCAAGATAACATATTGTCTTAGTACAAAATATAGGTTGAAGAAAGCACTCAAGTGAAGGAGACTTGGAAGAAAAGCAACACACTCATTGTTGAGGACAAGGCTCCAGGTTCCATGTTTGATTAATTAAGTTGATAAGATTCAAAGTTGCACTTGATAAGATGATAACTACCCTTTACAAGTAAACACTATAGTTGAGGTAGCAGTCTTTGAAAAGTATTATACTTCGTAGCATGTGAGCATTTGAGATAAATGCTTAATGTAATCGTTTATCAGATACAACTAACATCTCCTTTAGGAGAAACTTCTTGTGTTGGTTCTAGGTTACCATGGATGAATGTTTGATCACAACACTAGAAGAGTGTTGATCAAGTTTCGTATTGTATTTATTACTTTTGATCTTTGTTTCAGGCAGGTCACAAGTGATAGCTCTAAAGGAGCTACTGTGACGATTATTCGTGCTATTGTTTTATTACTATTATCAAAAGAGTATTATTCTTGCTTGTTGTTTTGTTGACCTTGGTTCAGGTCACAGGTGATAACCCTAAGGAAGCTATAGTGAAGGTTACAAAAGACAACAAATTAGATGAGACATGAAGCAGACTACCCAAGTCGTGTAAATGACGATATACATCCATGTACCAAAGAAGATGAAGAAGAAGCTATTTTTGAGATCCAGAGTATCTCATATGAAGATTGATTGTAAGGAGCAGAAGGCTCCAAAGATGACCAAACATTAGAACAAGAACTCACAGAAGACTTGGTCAAAGGATAATGAAGCCACCTTGACGGGAAGCAGAACTCGTTTGAAGTATGACTCAACCTTTCATATTTAGACTTGGTATTCAACACCAAGTATACCCCATTAGATATGATGAAGTCCTTGTAGACTCAGAAGAAATCAAGAGTAAGCTCGATCTCAGAAAGGATCAGATGAAGAGACAACTTCCAGGACTGAGAGACAGATGCCATGAGAAGACTAGATCGTAGCTTCAAAAACTTCTAGGAGATATGAAATCTCCTGGAAAGATTCCCTTGTTTCAGTGACAAAGAAGGAAGCCAATAAAAAAGACTAGGATATGGATTTTTCCGTGAGACTAGAAGAGAAGTCAGTATTGACTTCCAAGATTGATCTAACAGATCAAGCATGTTACAGATGTACAAAGCTTGATGTGTGTCCAAAGGATTCTCCCAGCAAGAGGGAGAAGACTATGACAAGACACTTACTCCAGTAATTGAAGATATAGTTCTAGTATTCATGAAGACAACTAGAACAACCATGATTCATATATAGTATGAGATGCAAGGGGAGCAATCCCCATATTTAAAATTGAGTGGCAGTTGGTGTAGTACATTAGTTGGGTCATGGAGACATGACTACAATAAAAGATAGAGTTACCTCCATGAAAGAAGAAGAGCTACCTTCAATATCAGTTATTGAGCCACTCTTAGTTTCAGATGAAGTTGTTGTCGTGATGAAGTAGAGGAGTTACTTTCAGATTTCAACTGTCACAGTGAGAATGGAGCAACCATTCTCAAATTCAGAGCAACTGCAAGTGTAGAGTACCACTTCTAGAGGAATAGTTGCAGAGAGAGTAGAGGACATACTCCGAGACAATGAGACAGATAGTGCTTTGCAGAAAACACATAGAGCTAGCACATGATTGTGCAGATTGAGTTGCAACTGAGCAAGTGTACCAGATTGTTACATCGTAATGTGAAAATTTGATTTGAAGTTGAAGACAGAAAGACTTAGGCTTGTAGGTTGAAGAAGGCTGTGTACAGGTTGAAGCAAGCTCCTAGAGCTTGATATGGTATAATTGACAGTTTCCTGACGAGCTTGGGCTTTACCAAGAGTAAAGTTGATTCTAACCTTTACCTCAAGGTTATGAATGATGAGCCAATGATGTTGCTACAATATGTAGATGATGTATTCTTAACAAAGATAAAGAAAAGCTCATCACAGATTGCAGAAGAAGCTTGCTACAGAGTTTGATGAAAGACCTAATGCATTATCTATTAGGTCTTGAAGTTTGGCAGAGCCCAGAGGAGATCTTCCTTAACCAAGGGAAGTATGTAGTTGAAATAATGAAGAGGTTTAACATGTTGGAATGTAAATCCATGTAGACACCCATGGAAACGAAGTTGAAGCTCTTGGTAGACGCCTCATTAGAATTAGTTGGTGCTACTCTGTACAGACAGATTATTGGTTTGGTGATGTATCTGATGAATACCAGGCCAGATATATGTTTTGCCTTGAGTCAGTATCTGGTAGGACCCAGACGTGTTCACCTTGAGGATGCAAAACATGTGATGAGATACCTTAAGGGTACATTGGATTTTGGTCTCTGCTATACTAGAGATCATGACTTCAGACTGTATGGATATACTGATTCAAATTGAGCTGGAAGTGTTTTTGATAGAAAGAGCACTTCAAGATGTTGTTTCAGTCTGGGGTCAGCCATGACTTCATGGCAGAGTAGGAAGCAATCCAGTATTGCTCCCAACACGACAGAAGAAGAATACATTGCTGCATGTTCCGCCAGTTGTGAAGCCATATGGCTTCGGATGTTGTTGACAGATCTATTTGATCTGGAGATGGAAGCCACCGTGATCCTATGTGATAACCAGAGTTGTATAAAAATGATGTGTTCCATGATGAGTCGAAGCACATAGAGATCCGATATCACTTCATTCATGATATGATGCAATGAGGAGCTATAAATCTCCAATATGTTGGCATAGATGAACAGGTTGCAAATGTGTTGACCAAGCCTCTGTCTCGTGTAAAGTTTGAGCACTTTCGAGACAAGCTTGGTATAGTCCGAAAAGACCTCCCTCGAAAGGGGGAGTAGTGTTGAAGATACTATGGTATCTTGACCAATAGCGGGTAGCTCAGTTAGGATTTTATATCCTAGGGGACTGATCATCCCTGGACAAATCCCGAAGGTCCGTAAGGACAGGCTGTCAGAGTACTTGTGCATGTATATGCTAGCTTTGATCAGTAGTGGTAGCTTCATTAGGATTTTATATCTTAGGGAATCCTTTGATTCCTGGGCAGATCCTTTGGATCTGTCAGAGTACCACAATATGTTGATGCTGTTGAAGATTTCCAACTTCGTGCTGATGTTGTTGTGATGCCAGCCTCGTGCTAAAGATTTCCAGCTTCGTGCAGATGTTGTTGTGATGCCAGCCTCGTGCTGAAGATTTCCAGCTTCGTGCTGATGTTGTTGAGATGCCAGCTTCGTGCTAAAGATTTCCAGCTTTGTGCTGATGTTGTTGAGATGCCAACTTCGTGTTGAAGATTTCCAGCCTAGTGCTGATGTTGATGATGCTCCAGCCTTCGTGATGTGATGCTAATGTTGTTGATGTTGTATCAACCTTGTGCTGTTATTGATGATGATGATGCATTAGTGTTATACTAATACATGTTGATGCAAATGATGATGATGCCATTCCATCTCCTTGCTGTGGATGATGAGAAAAAACTTCCAATGATTTATAGATATGCTAGTCAATGTTCCAGATGTTGTTGATGTTGCTGCCCTCTCTCTCTCCCGATGATGTTGTAGAATACCCTTCTTGTTAAGGGGGAGTGTTGAAATATTGTAACTGCAAAGAGTATTCTATTTATTTATCGAGTCATTATTCATTAGATCAATCCCCTTTTGTGGATTGATCACGTTGGGCATTGTAATTGACCAAATCCCCTTTTGCGGATTGGTCAAACCCTAATTGTATTATGCAAATTAAGAAGTCTGCCCCCAGGCCTAATTAAAGTGGTTTTAACCACTAAGAAGACAAGTCGGCCTTGCCTAGTGAAGAGACACCTTTCCAGCACCTGCCAGCCAGCATAAGTAAAGGAAGCCAATGCTTCATTATCTCACTCACTCATTCGCTCATCCAGTGCGCAAGTTTGGTAGCTGCAGTTGGGAGAAGAAGGAAGAGAGAGGCGCATTGCTCAGTCTTGGATATTCTCTAGTCTTGAATGTGTATATTACCACATTCAAAAGGTCACCCTTGAAGATGACCTTTTGAACGTGGTAACAAAAACTTTACCAGATACAGCTACCGATGAAGAGAAGGAAATAAGAAGGGAAGAAGATGTCAAGGCAAGAAAAATAATCGTTTACGCACTAAGAGATCATCTCCTACCTGGTATTGCCAACTTGAAAACAACTTATGAAATGTATGAAGCACTGAAAGATATGTTTGAAAGTGACAACACCCTCAGAGCTCTTACCTTAAAAGGCCAGCTTCAAAGTACCAAGATGACAGAAGGTGATACAGTTGCTACCTTCTTTATGAAGATATCATAAATCAAAGAACAACTAGGTGCCATTGGAGAAATCATGTTTGACAGAGAACTTGTCTTATCTACTCTCAACAATCTTCCAAAACACTGGGAACCTTTTCTTCAAAGCATCAGTGGAAGAGAAAGTTACCAACCTTTGATCGTTTGTGGACAGACTGTACTCAAGAAGAACTTAGACTTAGAAATAGAGGAGTGGAAGACTCCCCTGATGAAAACCATAATCTTGCACTTCATACAAAGAAAGGAGGAAGATTCAAAAGAAACTTCAGACAAACATTCAGAGATGAGAAGTCTCCATTAGCCTTAGGTCATAATCAGAGAAGAGATGTTTCAGAGATTTAGTGCTTCAGATGTGACAAATATGGGCACTATGTAAGAAATTGTCCAACCAGGAAGAAAGGAAGACAATATGCTTCCACCGCTGACATTGATCCAGATCCACCCCAAAAGAATGAAGATAAGAGAGAGAAGTACTTCCTCTAAAACAAACACAGAATTGAACATGACTACAATTCCAGGTAAATTGTTTTATCATTGATTGATTGCATTTTTAATAAGTGAAGGGTATTATCTCCAGTGTAGGAGCCCTCATGACTTGGACCATTATCCCTGGTACGAGAGTCCAAAATCTTATTGATTGATTATTATACTGGTCAAGAAGACATAAAAGATCCAACAAGCAAATAAAAGAAGACTTCCATCCTTCAAACTTCAGAGAGAGTTACTTGATTCAGAGGGAGTCAAAACAAAATAAAAAGAAGGAAGAGACAATACCGTCTCCCTCTTCAGTAGTTCAGAGGGAGACGGATAATACTCCAGCCGATCTAGCTACTCCAGTTGATATGCCCAGAGATATTGCAGTAAGGCATAAAAGGCTTGCCTAGGCTTGACAAAACTTTGTAGGAGGCAGAGGAACATACAAGCCCCTCAAGGCACATCCCGAGAAAGAAAAAGAGATTTTCTAGCTATCCTTCAGGCATGAGCCACTTCATTGATTCTGAGCCTCCTTGTCTTGGAGAAGCAACAAGAGAACAGGTATGGCAAGATGCCATAACAGAAGAATACCAGTATATCTTAAAGAATGATGTATAAGATATTGTTCAGAGACCAGAAAGGAAGTCTGTGGTGACTTCCAAGTGGATCTATATGATCAAGCATGCAGCTAATGGAAGTGTCGAGAAATACAAAGCGAGATCTATAGCCAGAGGATTCTCACAAACAGAGGGAGTTGTCTATGATGAAACACTTGATCCAGTAAGCCCGATACACGTCCATCCGTACTACCATCCATGAGTTGAAAACTATATCGGATGGATGGATTCTTGATGAGTTTGGGTTTCAACAAGAGTGTTGCTGATCCAAACCTATATTATTACAGTGTTGGTGACGAGAGCCTAATTTTGATGACTTATTCAGAAAGCCTTGTTGTTACAAGTAAGATTTGACTTTTGATTTCGAGATGAAGGATCTGAGTATGATGCACTACTTCTTAGGACAAGAAGTATGACAGAGGATCGATGAGATTTTCCTGAGTCAAGGAAAACATATAGTGAGAATATTAAATAAGTTCAGTATGATAGAATGCAAATCCACCGTGATGGATTTGAAGAAAATGAATGATGATGATTCAAACTAGATTGATCCACAGTTGATTGGATCACTGATTTATCTGGTTAACACCAGACTTGATTCATGCTATGCAGTGAATGTACTTAGTCATTCCATGAGTCAACCGAGACAGACTCACTGGACAACAACAAAACATGTATTGAGATATCTACGAGGCACAATTAGATATGGCCTGAGATATGCCTCTAGTTAAGACTTGAGTTTGCAGGGATATGCAAAATGGACATAAAGTACAGTGGACCAGAAGAGCACATTCGGTTGTTGTTTTGCCATGGTTTACTGGTGCAATAGAAAACAAAGCTTTGTGGCCTTGAGTACCACAGAAGCAGAGTATATATCATTGAGTGTGCGAAGCAGTGCGGCTTCATAAGCTTTTGACATATTTACTTGATCATGAGATGGATTCTATGATTATAACCAGAGCCGTGTGAAACTCTTTGAGAACCCTGTGTTTCATGATAGATCGAAACATGTTGAGATAAGATATCTTTTTCAGAAACATGATGCAGAGGAAAGTAGTACACGTGCAGTACATGAGTAGATTGCAAACATCTTCACCAAACTGGCTTGGTGAAGAATACCTCTCTTGTTGAGAGGGAGTGTTGATGACTACGGCCAAGACAAAGTTCGAGTACTTCCGTGCGAGACTTGGCCTAATGGAGAATGCCTCCCTAGCTGAGAGGGAGTGTTGATGATTACAACTGCGTGAGACATCCTTCAGGACATAGACTGATTGAGTCGACCTGAGAGAGAGCCCATGAGCTGGGTGTGTGGTTCCTATCTGAGACAGAACTGGAACGTTGTGCTGGCCTCCTCCTTACAGAGAGTTGAGATGAACTCTAGATGATTCTCTTGTGTAACGTAGTGAGAAAGAAGATCTGCTGAGTTGGACGTGCTTGTGGTTGAGCACAGGTGAACGTGTGAAATCCCATGAGCTGGGTGCATCATTTTGAGACATAGATGAAACGATGTATTAGCCTCCTTTGAGCAGAGAGTTGAGATGATGAACTCCAGATGACTCTCCTGTGTAATGCAGTGGGAAAGAAGATCTGTTGAGTTGGACGTGCTTGTGGATGAGCACATGTGAACGTGATCCTAGTGGCTGAGCACTAGTGAGTGTGGTTCTCCTATGAGACACATTGAGATAGAGATATGGACATCCCTATGGATGTGCCCCTAGTGGCTGAGCACTAGTGGGTGTATGAGATCCCTTGCTATATTGTTCAAGAGTTAGATTTACCTGTAACCTTAATTGTAATGTAAAGGGTACAGGTCGGCCCCACCTTAATATAAAAGATAATTAATATGGTAATTATTAATTATATTGTGAGTTATTAAGGTCGACCCTGTTGTGCCAATAAACACTTCTGTTGATAGGTTCAGTCTAATATAAGTAAAGGTGAAATTTCCATTGAGGTATCATATCTTAAGTGTGAGTTTGGAAATTTCAGCAAGTACATCTTCTTGGGAAAAGTGTGCACCTCTCTTGGGCGCTAGTCTTCTAGTGTTTGTGAGCACCGTTTTGTGTGCTAGGTTTTCTTAGTGGTGGAGATCTTTCTCTTGAAGAATATAGCAAAGGATTGGCTGGGTTTTCTTCCCTTGTTGAGAAGGGTTTCCCAGGATACTTCTTGTGTACTTGTGCATGGTGTTTCTTCTTATGATCTTGGTTGTAGCAACAAATTGTTTATGGTTTAAGTAAAATGCTAAAGATGGAATGAACTTCATGCTTAAGCCTTGCCGATTGAAAAATCAACAGGTTTAAAGACAATGCATGCTTGAGTGAAGGAGTTAGCATGCATGGATGGATGACGAGGGGAGATCACATGCGAAGGGAGGATGATGACGAGAAGTGTTAATTTAGCGAGTGAATGGATAGGAGATAGAGAGCGCATGCATGGGAGGAAGGGATGCGTGAGGTGAGGGTAAGGGAGATGACATGAGTGCATGGAAGTTCGTGTGAGAGATGGAGACGTAGAGTAAGGGATCCACGGATTTGATTGGAGAGTGAGACGTGGGAGGCAAAATATGCATGGGCCCAAAATAAAATACGACATACCTTTTGTTTAAGAATGAAATCACATGGGGCATGGGTTATAATAGAAGGAAATCACATGGGGCATGGGTTATAATATAAGGAAATCGCATGGGGCATGGGTTATAATAAGAGATACAAATGTTTGGGGGAATAAGGGGGACCAACACTCTATTGAAATAATTAAAAAATTGAAGGGGGGACATACTTTAGTATTTAATTAATTAAAAAGGGGACAAAACCTTCTAATTAATTAATATAATAAAGGGGTCAAAAAAGTTAAATATGTATAGATGGAACAAAGGGTAGTAATACGTAGGAGTTAAAGGGGTCAGGATAAGTGATATATATAGGTGGGTTTAGTGGGTAGCGTAGAATTAAAGGTTTAATTAATTAATTAATTAGAAGGGATACTTTAATTTAATTAAAGCGATAGGGATAAGTGGATTTGTGGGTAGGCATAAAATTAAAGAGAAATGGGTTTAGGATTATGATAGGATAGAGTTAGAGGGAAGTGGATTAGGAGGCATGCGGAAAATGGTTAAGGGACTTTTAATGTACGAAAAGTGGTTTTATGGTGGGTGAAGAAGGCTTAGTGAGAAATGTTAGCGTAATTGGCTAAACTTTCTCCACGAAAGAGCCACCTCACCCTATGTGCCCTTAGTCAAATGATTCCATGTAGATGCCACATCTCACTGAAACTCTACCACATGTCGGAATTTGTTCTCACCACTTGTCACTGCTAGGGATGACGATGACTGCTAAAAATAGAAAGTTGGCCGCATATCCATGACTTTATACTCATTGGACTCGATTTTCCGCAAGGAATCCGAATCCGCAATCAGAATTGACATGCGAGCCCTAGTGCTCAACCTGCTAAAAATTGAAAACTGTGCCAAATCATCCTGGAAGAGGTCCAAAAGACTTAAAATGTCTCAAGGATCAATAAAATGTGCTCAGAATCTGGATCTGGGGCATGGAGCCAAAACTGCTAAAAATAGAAAGTTGTTGCATGTCGCCCAAACAAGTGCTATCGGGCCTAGAATCATGCAAGGACAATCCCTGTATGCTCAAAACTTCTCCAAATTGTCAAGAGACCCACTCAAACCATGTCTCCTAAAAAGTAGGGACACGTGCTGTATGTAAACATCTCTCTCAAAATGCAAAGGAACACAAGCTAACTCTATCTTTGAACGAAACAACCATGTACCGATCATATACCTGTCTCCAATGGGAACCAACCTTTGCTAATCACAAGTGCTAAACTCTGGGAGAATCTCAGAATGTTAGCCAATATAGTGCATTCTGGCTCTTAACCCACAAGATTTTCAAGGGTGAAAATCTAGGGGTTAACATGCACCTAAGGTTTTCTCAAAAGATACTACGACATGTCAACCAGCATGGTGCCCTCACCTGCTGCCACATGTCATGACTCACACTGCATGTTGCCCACACCTGCTAATAATAGCATTGTGAAAAATAGACATGCTAAAAATAATAGTCCTACAAAATAAGAAAAGACCAGAAATTTCAAGAACTGCTAGGAGAACATTACCAAATATAACACGCCTAAAAATAGGCACTGCTAAAAATAACAACTTCTTGCATGCCAACGAAATTAGGCTCATCAGATTCGATTTTCTGCAAGGAATCCAAATATGTGCTTGGAATTGTCATGTGAGCATTGAAACCCTACCTGCCAAAAATAGCGGTGTCTCGCATGTTGCCCACAAAAGGCTCATTAGCATCATGAGCTTGCAAGGATCCCAAATATGTAATCATCTTTGACTTGTGGACCTCTGAACTCTGGCTCCTAAAATATAAGAAGACTGCTAAAAATAACAATTTTCCCCAAAACTGATGAATATGCCTCTGAAATGCCTTCGCCTTTGAAATGAACTCTAAACCTTGGAAAACTTGTCTCTGATCTTTCTGAAACTGTCTCTGACTACCAGACTAATGAAAGCTAAGTTGGCTCTTAACCCTCTAGGTGCATAGGAACATCTGGGGGTTAATAGATCCATCATTCGATGCATGTTGGGCAAGATGAACATACCTTTTCACATAGCAACAAATGCACTTAATCCCGAAGACTAGCCGGAGAGGCTTAGGAGAGTGCCTCCCATTGATGATCAGGAGGTAAAGGAGGGGCTTTGAGCCACTCTTGCAAATATGTTCATTGTTGTTGATGATATGGTACATCACCAAACAATTCCTATGATTTGCAAAACTTGATGTTCACTTTAATAGATTGGTGGTGAGGAAGGGAAGATTGACCATAGCCTAGGAGAACTAAGTTGAATGGAAGAGGATGCATGGGGATAAAGCTCCATAGCTTGAACAATTTAAAATTTGTTTACCCTACTAGATTGTTTCTTTCTCCCGTTGTTGTTGAGAGGAACTAGTTCGCCTATAGCTTCATCCAATATATGAAGAGGAATAAACATTTTGCTTAGAGAGTAGAGAAGCTAGTCATAATGCATAGTTCCTTATATCATTACTTGAAGATGCTCTAGTATTTCAAGGGACTAGTGAAACGATGGGATTTCAATGTAGAGGAGGTTGCATAGATCTACGGTGAGGAGGGTGCAAAGTTGTAGCGGGGCTTATTTGGGGTGCCAATGAGCATCTTCAGTGACCATGATAAGTTTGATTGCGATAGTGAGGGTGGAATTGACATCCATATGCTGATAAATTGTTGTAGTTCATACATGTAGAAGTTTGAGTAAGGGCTATTCAAGCTTAACTGGTGATTGGTGATGTTCTTGATCCTTGTTTTCTTGTGTCATGTGTTTATATGCTACAAATTATGGTCGTTGTTTATATCATGATGATTTATTGATGTGTCATTGATTTTTATTATGCTTACTACCAAGAAAAACCATGCTCAACCTATTACCTGTTTAAGGTTTCACAACTGTCTAATTGGATGTTGCATTGTGTATATGTTTTTTTTCCCAAGGAAAACCTCGAGGGAAACCCAGGGGATGCTTCCCCACATTTGTGGATGGCATCCCTAGGTAACCCATCGGGGTAGACTAGTGTGCCCAACCTAAGGGGATTCGAACTTGGCACTTGCTGACATGGGACTAGCCAAATGCCCAATCACATTGGCAACGAGTGGTTGAGCTACCCTATATGTTAGCTCTTGAAATTTGGGGGTCTGGCTAGTCATCCTTAGAATTTGGTCCCCAGTTCCCTTATCCCCCATCCTTGAACCTTGGTGGAACATATGATGTTGAGAAAGTAGCATATAGACAAATAGCAAGCTGTTCTAGTCACCAAATCTACATCCCAAGTTCCATTCTCTTCACATGTTAAGGGGTGTGAGCTAAAACTAGGCTGGCTTCCATGGTAATCCATTGTCCAAAGTCCGTTCTCTCTACTCTGCTACAACATACTATTTACTGGTTGTAAACACATTACTTTGAATGGTGTTCAATGTTGTATGTTGCTATGTATTCATTTGAAATTTTATTATCTTGTAATTGTGTATGTTTCATGCAAGTTCCAAGTTACTCGATATTACATTAGTTGCTCAACTCAATGACGTTGATATTGTTATGTATGTGAAAACTTCACTATAGGTTTTAAAGCGACTTCTACACCTCAAACTTGCAATAAAGGTTAACCTAAAACTTTAGGTAACTACAGAGGTTCATCTTCCTTTATTGATTGCCTTGTATCCCTTATTCCATGAAGTGTCCAATACTTTTCAATTACTCCTTAGGATTCATTTTTGAGGTCTATTCCTTAGGCATGTGCTGTAGCGAGTATTCTTTTAACTTGAGATTTTAGAGTTTTTGGGTGTGTTATTTGACTAAGGGATTGCATGTTTAGTTACATGAAATGAACTTGAGGTTTTAGAGTTTTTGGGTGTGTTATTTGATTAATGGGTTGCATGTTTAGTTACATGAAATAACCATCCAACTTTTTTGGTTTGTTTTCAGATTGTCTATTGAAACTAGGCTTATTCATTTGTACAAGTTGCTTCTTACAAAGACATTAAAAAGAATGGGCTTTGAGAAAATAATTAGTGAGTTACATGTGCATTAGATCTTTATTTCTTAATTAGGGAAGTTATTTATTGGGAGCATGTTGGTTTTGTCCCTACAAAATCTCTTATGCCTAAGCTATCCTTCTACACTGAGCACCTCCACATCCAAAATAGTAATATAATCCTCCTCGACTATGTTTGATGATATTGGACCCATGAGTTGGACTCCTTGAGAAATCAAATGTTGGATCTCACCAGTTTTATGCCATGGCAGACCACTATGTGCCTAGAGAATAACACATCTTTAGATTTTGCTCTTTCGTGGTTGAGAACAAGGAGATACATTTCATGTTTTGGTGTCCGATCTGTTATTGGATTTGAGGCAGATTTACTATGGAGTTGGTCATACATGGGTGAATTTATTGTAGGAGTAGCACATGTCTAGATTAATACTTACCTCTTCTAGGTCAGAASTATAGGTTATACTGGAGATTCTCATAGAGASACTACACTATTCKTTAGGTCAAACTAGTTGACAGCAGTGTTGCAAACATCGGCATCGGCAAAATATCGCCGAGGGTCTGAAAACGAAAATATCGGCAACATCGGGGAAAATATCGGAAAATATCGAAAAATGTCGTAAGAATGAAAAACAATGTTGCAAGAATAAAAATATCGGAAAATATCGCCGACCTTGATTTTGAAGATAATATCGCCAACATCGAGATATTATCGAGATGTTGGTAACACTAGTTGACAGCACATGCACAGGTTAGAAGAGATCCATGTTGATCTTCCAGGTTTGTTACTAGACACAATAGCTTCTCTATGCATGTGAAGATACATTGCTTGCTTTTTTGTATCCTCTTTAGATAGGAGACCAATCTTAGAATCTAGATATTAGAAGAGAGACATATCTTTCTTAGTAGAAGTTACCCAACTTCCACCGAGTATTGCAGAGGAGGCCCTGATGGCCAGACTCTAGTATCTATGGTAATCCATAAGGCAAAATGATACTCATTAATAGTGACAATTTATTTTCTGCTTCATGAAATCTCCTTCATGGTCATTAACAAAACTTGATTTTTTTATGTTTTTTTGTTTGTATTTCTTGATTTTATTTTGCACTTTGCTTAGATTGAATTTTAGGCACTCCCTTGGGATATCGGAGATTATGCATTTGAAGTCCTGTTGATTGTTTTTTTTGTCAATGGTGGACCTTAATATAATTTCTTTGTTTCTTGAAGTTTTTCTTTGGCCTGTTGTGTAACAGAAGACAATACACCCAATTTTTATGTACAGGTCCCTGATGAAATCCTTGTGGAGAGAGTTGTCGGAAGGAGACTTGATCCCGTGACAGGAAAAATTTACCACCTGAAATATTCTCCACCAGAGACGGAAGAAATTGCACGGAGGCTTACTCAACGTTTTGATGATACCGAAGAGAAAGTATGCTCGCTAATGTTTGTGCTGCAGAATTATGATTAAGTTCTTTGAATTTCATCTGTTAAATTATTACAATTATTTATCTGTTTTTTTCAAAGTATATTCTCTGATTTAATTTCAAACAAATTACTAAACTGTATTTTCCTATTCATTTTGGCTTTATTGGTAGAAATGACTGAGGGTATATTGCAGCTACTTAGAATCTAGTTTATGTCTACGTTTTTTTATTTTGAAGCATCAGGGGAATACGAAGAATCAAGTTTTAGTAGATGAAAATTCTTAGTTATAACATATATTTGACCATTAAAAGGCTTATTAGGATTTGTAGAAACACAACTATATTTTTTCCTTAAATTTCTATGATCCTCTGACATATCATGGTGATCCTATGATTGAAGAAGAAGTTAACTACTGTTGCTTGGAATGCTTTATGGAATATGCAAGGTAAAGGTGATACATGCTTGTTCTAGGAAGGACAGAAAATTTTCTGTTGTTCATGGGAGACCAAAACATGGTTTATAAGCAGAAAGCCAATATTTTGAAAATACAACAATGAGGAGTTCCTAGTGCATCTCTTGAGTTGAATAAAATGATTACATCCATAATATGCATACCAAAATGAAGGCCCGATGAAGGCCCAAATATAAACTGCATACAGCTGATTCAAAAAGGCTTAATAGTCTAGACTCAATTATGCTGTTTAATGATTAATCCCCATATTTTTTTATTCTGTCCGAGAGCTGATCCAAAAAGGCTTAATAGTCTAGACTGCATTATACTGTTCAATCCCCATATTTTTCAATTAGTATTTGGAATTTCGTTATTAACTTTGAATTCCCTCCAAATTAGTCGAGCAATATTCAAGGTTTATATATATCTAAAGTCAGTTCAGGTAGCTGAACAGAAAACCTCAGAGGGTAATGTCCTCCCTTTTCGCTTTGGTTAAGGTCTTCAACAGTTCACTTGGAGTGGGTTTTATTGTGGGCAATAGTTATTTTCCTTTCTTGATATAGATGCCACATTTATTCATGGAATAGGGACTGAAATAGCTACAGAAGAAAAAAACCCTAAAGTAAATGAGAAATTTCAATTTATTGAGATCTTTGTGTGCCTTTTCATTTAACAAAATTAGTCTATTGCCTCCTCCTTTCCCCTTCTTTCTGTTGTCTATTGTCTTATTTTCCTGTTTTCTTCTTGTTCCTGTTGTCTTCCTGATGCCTTCTGTAAATTGACTATAGACAGTTCTTTTTAACTCTTAATTTGTGCCGTGCTCACTCCTTTTTTTCTTTCAACAACCTAGTTGGGCAATATAAGCTGGCCCATGTAGTTGTGATGATAGTAAAACAGAAATAAACGTTAGTGTTTGTAATAAAGTGACCCAATCTTAAAGCACTTTTGTCACCATTGAAGCAATTGTTATAACTGTTGTAAAGTAGACATCAAATTCTCTGCAGATCTGGTGCAGAAGATCTACTTTGAGGATAGGAATCCGAATTGAGGTAAGAATGTTTGAACCTGATTCTTTCGATAATGCCATTATTGTAGCCAGAAGAGCCAAGTCATGTTAGTAAATTGGGTTATGCATATGATAGCAGGGCCAAGGAAGAGGGAAAGTCTAAAATGTCACAAATCAAAATCCCTAGTTCTCTGCCTGTGTAATACCCCAGTTTTGATCCTTGGTTCATTATTGTGCATGTACATGATGAATGACTATAAGACGACAAATGTAAATTGTAATGGAACATTGAATATTAATAATAAGTACATCGCCAGCTACAGAAGAGGACAAGAGAAGGGGGGCTGTGACTCCACAAGAGGGGAAAGACAAGGGGGCTTAAGTAGGCTAAGAAAAGGACCTTAGTAAGTGATTTAACCCAAAATTTTTGTAACCTTAATTATGTCCCTTGATTATTAGCTAATTGTTATTTCATTAACATTGGTGGTGTGGGGGGGGGAGGTGGTTAGTGCATGAAGGAGGTACATGGGCTTCCGTAAGGTTACGTGGCCCCTTCATGCCATGCAACAAAAAGCTTTAATTTTTTCCATGCAAGCGAACTATTGTTCGGGTTGAAGGTTTGATATGGGAGTTTGAAGGTTGGGGTGTTGTTCAAATTATCAGAGAGCCGAACTATTTTAAGTTCAAATTAACTTGCAAATTGTCCTTCGTTTGGGGAAATCATGAGAATTATCCTTGAGCAAACTGCCACGAGAATGCTATAAAAGAATTATGAAAAGCTACAACCATGAATTGAGTGAGAATTGTGGCTGTATTGAATGATAATGGCTATCATTGTGGAAATTCACTTCAATTGATAATTCCCTAAAATCCCAAGAGTGAGATTTTCTAGCAAGCCTGTGCTGGAGCCCTGGAGGGAATTGGGATAGCCTGAGGGACTGCTGAGTAGAGAAGGGGATCCCATTCCTTGGGTTGTGCAGGCTGATGGGGAAGAGGGCTGTGGATTGGCAATTGCTATAAGTGTAATTAATAATTGTGAGCCTAGGAATAGGGTTTTGAGAAGAGAAATTAGAGCCAGCCATAGGAAGAATGCAACCTTGAGGACGAGGGTGGCCTTTGTTGTAGAGAGAATTGGTGCAACAAGGAGCCTATGGTTGGGTGGAATGTCTCTCGTTTGCAGCTAGTTGTTGCACAAGTCTAGACACATAAGTGTTTATAAATGTATCCGTGAATTGTGTTGAATTAATATTGAATTGTTATGGTTTATGTCATGGTTGCATTAATTTCCAGTTTGTTCTTTTGACTAGAGGGGACTAAATTTGATCCCTCAGACCTTGGAGAAGTGCATAATTGCCAGCATTTGAAAGAAAATGCTACATAGCTCGAATTGAGATGTATCTAACAGTTTATTGGTATGCACACTTCTTGCAAAGTCAGAGCTACAATAAGGACCAGTAAAGAACAGAATTGAAGAATATTATTGAAGAGGAGACATGGAAGATATACAAAGATTTGACATCCATGAAGAAGTTGGAGGCCTGAATATCAACGTAGAAGAGATAGAGCCTAACGAGCATAGAAATAGAATGGAGTCATTGGAGTTGGTTGAAACTATAAGGAGTTTGAAGATGGAGGTGCAGAGTTGATAATGAGAGGATGTTGAAAGCTCAAGAGGAGCAATATCAACTGAACACTTAATTACTACATAGCTTAAATCATTTGCAAAAACAAATGAAAAATGGATTAGGCTCAAGGTATGAGGAAGGAGGCAGAGTCCATTCAAGAAGAGGAAACCATGGAAGATCTTGACACTCGAGAAGTTCTACCAGAACTCGAAGACATCATTACTCACCAACACATTCAACGAGGAAGCCATAAGCATTTGAAGAATCACAGAGCAACCCAAAAGTGTCTCCATTTAGAGATCAAAGGAGAAGATATGTGCAAAACCAGTTGCAAGGAGCCTAGTTTTTAAAATTGGATCGGGTTGTTATCAAACCGCCAAACCGCCCGTGTTGATAGGTGATCGAATCGACTCGGCCTTCAACCCAGCCCAGAGCCCGATTTGGTATCGAACCGGCTGGATTGAGTCCAGTTCGATATCAAACCTGTCGAACTGGTCGGTTTGAATCCAGTTCGATATCAAACCGGTCGATATCAAACATGAGGTTCCAGCTGGGATGAACAAAGTGAAACTATTATAGCTGATAATGATGGATTTATTAAAAACAGTTAGCCAATTAGCACTATGGAGACCTTGTAGAGCTCATCCTCAATGAGAATGGGCTTATTATCGAGTAAGAAGGAAGAATATGAAACTTCAAGTTTCGTGTAAAACCTGAAAATGAAATTTTAAATGGCTTATGTAATTTCAAATATTCTCCTCAAATGAGTTGGTATGGCAATTGTCTACTTTGAACATGAGGAACAAAAGAATATTCAAGTCCAAGAACATCAATTTGCCATGTTGGCGACCACTAGAACCAAAGTCAATAATTAATCATCATAAAAACATAAAAAAATTGCAGCAACAAGAACCATTACAGATGCAGGGGGCTTGTCATCTTTATCATTGTTAGATGGCCCTTCCTAGCCTTTGGTTGGCTGTTCGGGCTTGGGAACAGTGAATTCCCAACCACCATTATTTTGCTGTTGTTCTTCCAGAGGCTTCTCTGCTTCATAAATTGCAAGGGCCAACATAGGAAACTTGTCATTCAGTGGCCAGGGAACGGGGCTACCTGGGCATTATGGACTGTAGAGGCCATTTAGAGCTTCACTGAATATGTATTTTGTTGCTGATATGTATTGCACTCAGTGCCACTTTGATATATACAACCTTACATGGTATATAGATGAGCAAACTTTGCATATTTTGTCTTTAATGGTTTGGAATCATGGTTTGAAAGCTTTAAAATGATTTTTTTCATTAAAATTTAATTATTTAATGTATTTTTCTATTGAATCGAGTTGTTGAAATCAAACCGGTCCGAGTCGATCCGGTTCCGGTTTGATGTTCGAGTTGATAGGTGACCGGTTTGATGTCTGATTCCGGTTTTAAAAACTATGGCAAGGAGAGCTTAGAAAGATCAAGCCCCTAACTTTTGATGGTGAAAACAAGATGGGAGAAAATGTTGAAGCTTGGTTGCTGGGAATAAAGAAGTACTTTTAGTTGCATAACTACTCATCCAATCTAGAAGCCATAGTTGCTATATATAATCTACAGGGGAAGGCTTCTATTTGGTGGGATCAGCTGATGCAAGTTAAGCACATTGATGAGAGGATAATTTCTTGGAAACAGTTCAAGAAGTATTTCTAGCAGTAGTGTCTTTCTAAGCGTTACTATGACAAGAAGATGTAGGAATTTTTCAAACTCAAGTTGGAAAATATGACTATGGAAGAATATGAAAGACGTTTTGGAGCTACTGAGGTATGTTAGCTATATTAAAGATGAGAAGGCAAAGATACATCAATTCCTAAGTGGGTTGTCAGCATTCTACAAAGATAAAATTAAGTTTGATGAACCTTAAGACTCTTGAAGAGACAATCAGGAAGGCCAAATTCTTGTATTATAACATACCCAACCACCTCTGTACTTGTTGGGATGGTGGGGTACTCAAAATTTTTCTCCAATTTCCACAAATTCACCATACCATTAAACTCTGATACCATATAACTGTTCTGCCTTGTCATATGATGAAATTATACATGGAAAATGACATGCAGACTCATACCATTCATGTAAACATACATAAATATAAAATGAAGAACTATTCTTTAAGCATACAACAATTAAACTCATTTTTACACATCATAAACAACATAAAAGCATATATAACAAAACACTTATCTTTAATAATGAATTACACCAATTGGCTGTGTTATCCCCTATCTTAGGGATAACTAAGGAGATCATGTCTCGAGGCCCACAAGTCATAGACATGGAGTGCCGAGAGCCAGATGACTTGAGCATGGCCTTGGAGGGCCCATCTTTTCTTCAGTACAACCCATATATCAACAACAACAACATCCATCCCACCAGCCTGGTCCTGAAGTAGCAGTGAGTCTTGCTCCATGAGGTAATGAGTCCGGTATCATGGTATGTGTCACTCTGATTATTGAAGCACTTAAGTATGTTGCATTAAATTCTCCTTCATTTCATAACGTTTGCTTGGACATTATGCTCTTTAACTTGTTCATACCTGGGAAGGTGACATAATTCCCTAGTAAGCTGATTCCCCTTTAGGATGAGTTGCCGCTGGCTAGGTCTATGAAAGGTCATCGTCCATTCCCTCCATACTTACCACTTTCCATTGTTATTCCTCTCATCTTTCCCCACCTTGGTACGGGCATTAGGGTTTGCCACGCTAGGAAGTGTTGTACCTAGCCTTGTGGGAAGAAGGGGCTAAAGGCCCAGAGGGTAAAAGTAGCTGGCAAGAGTTAAAAGCCAAAATGAAACCTTTGAGATGCTTCGCCCAGGGATTCCCGAGAAAGCAATAAAAATATTCTCAGTAAGAAAATGGGACACATAAGATAAATCAAAACTCAAGGTACTAGTTGGTGGATGGGAGGTCTCATCATGAGCCGACCTATTAGGTCCATGGGTATGTAGCGGTATGACACTGCCATCTATTTGGTCACCAAGCCAGGGTAGTGGCTCTTGGTGGCATAGCCAAGAGAAAGGGGGTCTCATCACGAGCCGACCTTCTCATTTTCGTGAAATGCTTGTTGGTAACGCTGTCACCTTTGGTCACCACGCCAAGACAATGTCCTCCAACTTTTCCCTTGAAAAGAAAAAAGACCAAAAGCAATAAGACTAAGAATAAAAGGCATTGAATGGGCTAGGAAACAATGGCATCTATGATAAGGTGTAACTCACCCTCTACAGAGGCACCCACAGGAAATACCTACATTTCCCTGTTATCACTACACCCTCTGCCCAAAAATTTCCCCTATGCCACTTCACACACACTTACATGACCTAGATTGGTTCTCACCTGGGAAACACCCCAAACTTAAGGAGGATTAGCCCAGTAGGACATCTTGAGACCTTCTCCAAACCCGACTTGTTAAATTGCATAATGTCTTTGAGCATTTGTCTGGGTAAAAGGGGGTTTGATGCACATGTTTGGGTAATTTGATTATTAGATGTGATTGACATTGCTATGATCCCTGTGACTTATGAGCCCCTGGAGGGCGTACTTGTTGTTTCTACAAGACTTTGCCCAGTGGACAGGTACATAGTGGGGAATGATTAGGTCGGAGTTCCACGGGTCTGAAATCCCAACAGATGGATGTTGTGACCCCACCGAGGGGAAAGAGAAACCAGAGGCTTGCACCAAGAAGAAAAGAAGGACATTGCACTAGGGACACTTCGACAGACCTAGACCCAGGGGGGTTTTTCCTTTCCACTTGGACGTTGACCCTTGAGAGCACGTGACATCATCATTTTGACCTTGACATCATCCAGAGTTAGGGTTTGCATTTATGATGAGCAGTTGTGTGCTAGTTGGCCCGTGTGACAACATTCAGGTCCTTTGGAGGCCAAACATTTTGCGCTTGAGGCCTAGCGTTCCACCTTAGGGGCCTAACGTCACCCTAGAAGGGCATGATGTCACCCTTGAAGATGAAATTAGGGTTTAATTAATGACGTTTTTGTAAAAATTGGATCTTAAATGTAATTTGGTCATGTTAGCCTTTTTATGACCTAACTGTAATTAAAGGTCATTGATATTGTATAAATAAGAGAGAAAACTCTCATTTTTATCATCATCTCTCATCACACAAGTGTGTGGTCGGAAATTCGACCGTCTTTAAGGGTTATTGGCTGAAACTAAGTGGTGCGCAACTTCTTGGAGAGACAATTTTGGTGTATCTTGGCTATTTTCATGGTGGAAAATCTTCAACTACGGTTTGAGCTTGATTATTCTTGGTAAAGTAAGTAGAAAATATGCATTTCTTTATTGTGAATGAATGCTTATGGTGAATTTTACTTGTTTCATGTCAAATATTATGAAATTGCTTGCTTGAAACCCTAGAAGAAAGACATAAGTTATTATCTTTTTCTCTATAATTTTTCACTTGTTTAAATTTCTCAAAGAGCACCTTATCTAGAAGTAGATACTAGAGCCCTACCATTGTAGCACTCTAGTAACCCTACTCACATTGCCTATTGCATATTTTGTTTCAAATTGTCTAAGGAAAGAGAAATCGCTAGGGCCTAAGTTTCCTTACTTTCTAGGAAATCTCTCTCTAGGACTTGAATGTTTGAGGCCTTGGGTTACTGACACCTCCCTCATCTTCTCCATCTCCTTTTGACTAAGTATTATCATTACTATTTCCTCTAAAGAGTTGTTGCTGCTATCATTGACTCCTTTATCCTAGAAAGGCACTAGTCTATTTACTACTAATGATTGATTGATCAAACAACTTTCAAACTATCTTCTTTGGAACATTCACTAACTCCTACTAACCTTAGATTAGCCTAAATTCACTAACCAACTTGCTGCTGTTGTAAAAGATTGCTACAACCATCTAACAACAACAAACTGACCTCAAAAGTGACATATATTGCTAGCTAGACATTGCTAAATCTGCTTGTGACTATCTAATATCAATCTGTCTAGTCAAAGCTACCTTTTCTAGTCTTTTCTCAAGCATTTTGAAGCATAGTTATTGTGGCTGTTACAAATTTATCATTGCTGTTGTAAACTATTGTACTGCTGCAATTTTCTATCAGCTAGTATATTTTTTAAGAGTTCATTGTCTTATGAAGCATTAACATCATTTTGGTACTTGGAAAGTGCCCTTTTTCTATCTTGTTGTCTTGTTATGGGCAGGTGCACAATATTATTCATTTGCTTTATCTCTATAAGACATAAAAGAACCCTATGAAATTGAGTGACCTGTGAGAGGGGGGGGAGACTTTCTTATACTTAAGCCTTAGCCTTCTCAAACCGTCAGGTCACTAGGGACGTCTCCCCTGGGGTAAATTGATATACTCCTAAATAGTAAGGGGTTTCCTATTGAGGTGACAGTGTTAGGTCACTCCCTGTTTCACCAATCTTACTTTCACTTGCCTTGGCTTTTGGGCAAATACAGATTGTGCAATAACAGGTTGCTAACGTGAGACATTTCTCCTAGTCATAGGCATTGTTGTACCAGGTCTTTCTCCCAGTCGTAGGCACTGTTGCACTAGGTTTTTCTATAGCAGGCCACCCTCGAGCTAGGGCTATGAATCCACAAGGAATAACAAGTTCTCTCTCTCAACCCAATTCCTACTAATTTCTCAGCATATTCACTCATGCAAACATTCCAATCACCATCTCTCTTTCCCCCTTTAGTTTGCACAACCCAGAGAGTGAACCCCTTCTTTGCAATGCAGTCTCTCAGGTTATCACACCCCTTTTCGGGCTCCAACACAGAATGGCCAGGAAAATCTCAATGCTAGGATCTACAGGGATTCTCAATGTCAACTTTCACAATGGAATTACAATTCATCCCCCATCACAGGCTTGGCTCCATTACCCTTGCAGTTCCCTCCCTGGTAGAGTGATAGTAGAATGATGTTAAGAATGATGGTCATACTCCCCAAACACAAGGTTTAAGTATGCATGCTTTGAACTTGCCACTTGGGTCTCAAAGAACCACTCTTGAGACCTTTTTCTAAACTTAGGCTAAAATGCTCATGTGACTCTTATTTTGGAATATAATGTTATATTTGGCATTAAGCCCCCTTTTTAGGCTTCCTAGCCCCCTCTTGTTCCTCTCTCGTGGAGTCATAGCCCCCCATTGTTTTAGTCCCCCTCATCTCATAGTCAACAATGTATTTTATTTATTAATAACTTGAATTTACATCATTTACATACCTTGGCCCTCGACTATACTGCTTGCCTCACAACTTAATTCACATATTTACTTTACATTACATTCCGAGGATCAAAACTGGGGTGTTACAACCCCCCCTTATTTTTACAGTATCCCCAGTGCACATCACACTATAGATCTTCATATATTTACAATTTTTACATCAACAATTCAAAATAGATGCGTGTATGCTTCCCGCATTGCATCTTCGAGTTCCCATGTCGTGTCCTCAGGGTTGTAGTAAGTCTACTAGACTTTTACCTGTCTGATGGCTTTGTTTCATTGCACCTTGACTTTCTGGTCTAAGATACACACTGGTTCTACTTGAAAGTCCCTGTCTGGCTCCACCTGAATCATAGTCCAATCAATGACATGGTTAGGATCATGCACATACTTTTTCAATAAAGATACATAAAATACATTATTCACATGCATGGATGTGGGCAATGCAAGCATATGTGCAACTGGCCCTATTCTATCTAGTATTTCGAATGGTCCACAATATCTGGCTGCCAACTTGGTGTAGCTTCCCAACTTTAGTGAATTTCTCTTTGGTTTTACTTTCTAAAAAGCATGTTCTCCCACTTGGAATTCTCTGGCTTCTCTACCCTTGTTTGCATTGCTTTTCTACATGCCTTGGGTTGCCCTCAAAATTTGTTTGATTTTAATTATTTGCTCTTCCATCTCCTTGAGCATCTCAGGCCCAAGCACTACTTTATTTGCTGGATTGTCCCAACTTATTGG
Organism: Picea engelmannii; assembly: GCA_009831015.1. Classification (NCBI taxonomy): domain Eukaryota; kingdom Viridiplantae; phylum Streptophyta; class Pinopsida; order Pinales; family Pinaceae; genus Picea; species Picea engelmannii. The sequence continues at coordinate 1,670,237 of ML777311.1, read as the reverse complement.
AGTGTTACACTTTCTGCCATACGATGCTTCAAATGGGTTCATTTTCAATGATGCTTGATACCCATTGTTGTATGCAAATTCCACTAAATGTAAATAATCTTCCCATTTGGATGGCTTCTCTATCACATACATTCTTAACATGTCTTCAATTACTTGGTTGACCCTCTATGTTTTCCGATCTGAGTATGGGTGATATCCTGTGTTAAAATTCAGATTTGTTCTAGATATTTTAAATAACCCTTTCCAAAAATTTGATGTGAACTTGGGATCTTTGTCAGATACAATTGCCTTAGGCACACCGTGTAGCGTGTCAATTTCTTTCATGTAAATTTCTGTAATGTTGACTGCCTTATGTGTCATCTTCACTGGGTTAAAATGGGTAGCCTTTGTGAGCTTATCGACCACTACCATGATGGAATCATGTTGCCTCACTGTTCTAGGCAGCTTGGTAATAAAATCTATTGAAACAACTTTCTATCTCCAGTTAGGAATGGGCAATCACTGTAGCAATCCAGCTAGATGTCTAAGCTCAACCTTTACCTTTTGACACTCCATTCATCTGGCTATATACTCAGCTACATTTTTCTTCATGCCTAGCAAAAAATGGTTCCTTATGGATGCAATTGTCTCCTGATATCTTAGGTTTCAACATAAGGAACATTATGCATTTCTTTTAACACGAAATTTCTTAATTTCTGAAAATTAGGAACATAAACTTTGTTACTATACAAGAGGATCCCATCCTCTTTCAATTGATAATCTTTAAATTTCTACTGTAAATTACCTTGTTGTATGCTTTCCTTAATTTGTAAATAAAGCTGGTCTGATTTTACAACCGCTAAAATTCTGATTTTTAAATCTATCCTGTATATGCTTATATGGCTGTAGCATGTATCTCATGCACCCTCCTGCTAAGTGCATCAACCACTTTGTTCTCTCTACTTTTAATATGCTTTATATCAAAGTCATATTCGTTGGTAAATTCCAACCATCTTGTTAAATCTATAGCAGCTGCGAGAGCCATTCTCCTGAAGGATGGCTAAGACCCTAGACGAGATCTAGGGCCCCCAGTGCACTCCTGGGGTACTTGGTCTGGGACCAAACAGTCAGTGCTATGACAAAAGACCCTTGTTAGGGCCCCCAGTATACAACTGGGGTTCTTGGTCTGAGACCAAGCAGTAACAACCCCTGAGAGGGCCCCCAGTATACGACTGGGGTTCTTGGTCTGGGACCAAGCAGATAAAAGCCCATAGACATGTCTAGGGCCCCTGGACATGGTCCAGGGTACCCATGCCCGGGGCATGGGTTTCTTGGTCTGGGACCAAGCAGCTAAAGCCCCTAGATATGTCTAGGGCCCGTGGACAGGGTCCAGGGTACCCAAGCCTGGGGCATGGGTTTCTTGGTCTGGGACCAAGCTGTTAAAGTCCCTAGATATGTCTAGGGCCCCTGGACAGGGTCCAGGGTACCCATGCCTGGGGCATGAGTTTCTTGGTCTGGGACCAAGCATTTAAAGTCCCTAGATATGTCTAGGGCCCCTGGATAGGGTCCAGGGTACCCATGCCTGGGGCATGGGTTTCTTGGTCTGGGATCAAGATGTTAAAGCCCCTAGATATGTCTAGGGCCCCTGGACATGGTCCAGGGTACCCATGCCTGGGGCATGGGTTGATCCTTGGTCTATGACCTTGGATAAGACCCCAGGAAAAGTCCTGGGGCTACTTGATTCTCAATCAAGTACTTGATGGTACCTGACCTTCCTTGAAGAAGGACATAAACACAAAAGGGATAAGTCCCATATGCAGTGATGAGAAAGTAGTAGGTTCACCATGTGATATGAAGGAATTAGTAATGCCACCTTGCAAACCCTCCTTTACCCTTGTTTGATTGGTTTGGGGTTTTGTTGTTTTATTAAGGGGTAATGTTTTAAAGTTAATATTAGTGTCACATGCTTAAATTCCAAATTTAAACATGTGACTTTTTAATTAACTTAATTAGCCCTAACCCTAACCTAAAACCTATATATTAAACCCTCCCCTCTCATTGTTCACTTATCTATCTTTCTCTTGTGCTAAGTGTTGAGCCTCTCTCTTGTCTGCGACCTTCTTGGTTTCTAGTGTGGAGCAGCCTTCTTGGTTTCTAATGTGGAGCGGCCTCTTGTTTTTCTGCTGTAGTAGTGGCCTCTTGAGGGTTAGCCGCGGCCTCCTCTGATCTGCTGTGTATACTGACCAGCGACAGCCTCCTCCTTGTGATTGCTGGAGCCTTTAGCGACATCCTTCTCTTGAGGTTGCTGTAGCCTCCTCTTGTACAGCGACAGCTTCCTCCTTGTGTTTGCTGGAGCCTCCTATAGTTTAGCGGCAGCCTTTGTGTGTGCTGTAGCAGTCCCATGTATGTTTGTTGCAGGTGTTGTTGACCTCTGCCTGCCGACTCCCTTGCTGTGGATTCTTCTAGCTGCCGTGGGTGATCTGGCTGTAGTGGGTGACTTCAAGCTGCCTGTATTGGGGTGACCTACCAGCTCTGTCCTCTTTCCCTTGATTGCTGTCTAGAGTGCATGGCTAGGTGCGACCCTCCTTGAGATTGCTGTAGTGGTGACTACAGCCCTGTTGTGTGGATTAACCCTATGGTATAGGTACCCCTCTTTTGTTTGCTGTGTGGCCCTCTTGCTAGGGTAGTCCCGTGGGGTACTGTTTACTGAAGCTTACTAACAACTCAGTTATACCACTGTTGAGATAAGGGTTTTATACACAGTTCTGTTTTCAGTCTCTTGGATAAAGGGTTTTGCTGTGTAAGGGTTTGGGCATGTTTACCTTGGTTGGGTTTGTGTTTTATCCCTGTGGTTTTTGGACTTAGTGGCATGAAAGTTCTTTCAGTCTTTGGCATAGAGATCCAGTATTGATCCTTGAACTGAACCTTTGTCTGAGCATACCCAAAGGATTCTTACCTATTGTGGTTACTGTGCTATCTTCAGAGGTAGGTTGCTATATCAGGTATGCTTCCTACTCATCTCCTTTAGATTTGGATCTGATGTAACTCCAGAATTGTTTAATATAGTATGCAGTGTGTAGATCTAAAGATATATCTGTTGTAAAATGTTTAGCCAGAATTGTTGGATCTGAAATATGTGTTTAGTCTTATAGATACTTTGTTATGTTCAGATCTGTTCATTACTACTGTAGATCACACTATTATTAGATCTGAGTTTATATGCATATGTGATCAGAGTTCTTCTATTAAGTTGCTGCTGTCTACTTTACATGTGGTCTATCTATGATTGAGTTACAGATCTAGTTGCCTTGATTATTGAAAATTAAAAGAGACTAATGTTCTGCAAAATTACCCTAAATCTAACATGGAATCAGAGCTATGGACGTGAAAGAAGCTCAAGAAGAAGTCTTGAGCCCACGTAGATCCCACACTGGGTATTTGTTTTGCAGATCAGGAGATTTTGGAAAGGAACTTAAATCTTTGTCATGGCAAGAACAAATTGAAGTTAAATCTCTAGCATATATCCTTACCAACAGGTTATACTCCTTGGTTTTGTCTCTGCATCTATCAGTGAGTAAGATCTGATTAAGGGTTTGAATGACTGTGGGTCTTGCCTATGGCTGTGATGAAGTACATGTCTTTTTAGTCTAAAAGCTAAGAGCCTTCTGTTTTAGAGTCACAATACTAGATTGTCAACCTAAATGCATGCTAAGGTTAATCTTTGTAACTTGCATGTTCGGCCTATCATTCTTTCATATTTATTGATCAAGCCTCTTGACATCTAGACTGATTCATATGAAGGAGACAGTGAATGATTATCTTGCTTATTGACTTGTACTTGTGTGAAATGAAAATTTGGAAGCCTACTTCATCTTTTATGAAGTGTCTAATACGAGTATGAAAAAGTTTCTTTGTCAAGAACATTCTAAAGGTCAGGAACTTTTTGTGATTTCACTAGTTTACCCTTGATCACCAAGACTTCTCTACACTGTTTGACTGTAAATTAAATGACAAACTCAGTTGAGAGAAGATAAGATCTGGTCATAGGATTGATGCAATAATGCTTAGAAATTGCATTCATCATTTCAAGATGACAGGTGATAATCTTGTTTTGAGTAATAAGTACTCAGCTTTCAAGCTGTTAATGATTTACATTGTCTTAACTGAACTACTGGTAATGAGATTCTTAAACTGTGGTATTGACAACACCTTATGCATACTCATGTTTCATGTTACAAAGAGTAAACAAGTCTTTACATTGAATGAAATGACTTTGGTACTTAGCTTTGAATGAGAAGACTCTTGACAATGCAGTTTTTGACATATTTTGAGTATGCACAGGACTGTAAGTGATTCACTTACGGATTTTAAAGTTATTTGAATTGACAGATTTATTTAATTTGAGTCAGTAGCATGATAGAAAGTTCATGCACATCTCAAACCTAAGAAAGTTTCATGTACACTTCATTTACATGACTACAAATGACATCAAGATGAGATTGCCTTGCTGTCATTTCTATGTACCCATGTCTAAACTGAATACTGTCAGATTTTCATATTTGAAATAAGGAATCTATGATCCCAGCACCTACTCTTTTTGATAAAAGTTAGCCTTTCCCTTTGATTGGAAACCGAGTTGGCAGTTGATCTTTTATGAAAGACAACTTATAACCGTGGGCTATTTCATTTAGTTAAAGAGTCCAACTGTGTATCTTGGTAGATGGGATAATTTCTGTTTTGAGGAAACCCTACTGATATCATTTTTGTATTTAAGTCATTGGCACAGGTCTGAGTCAACTTTTCATTTTTGAATCCCGTATTGGCACCAAGAACATCTTGAAAAGTTATGACACCTGTTCAGAGGGAGCAAATTGACAGAAAGACAGATTTCTTAGACTCAGAGGGAGCAGTCCCTGAATATGGGTTAGTCCTCGTCCGACAACATAATTAGCAGCTTAATAGAATCCAAGGATTCTATCAGTCCCTTCAAAGGAAACCAGCCTGATGCCAAGAAATACTAAAGAAAGCAGAAAAGCCTCCAGCACCTAAAGGCACTAACACAGGAAGCAGAAACCAGCTGTGTATTCTGGTCCTCTAGATGTAGAGAATCTTATGATTGATTCAGAAACTTCCACAATTGAAATAAGGAAGGTTACTGTGACAGTAAAGAATGATGTATGGTCTATAAGAACTCGTAATAAAACAGTGGTAATTCCCATCGTCTTATAAAATAAATCCTATATGGAGGATATACTTGTGATTCATGACCTATGACAAGATCCTTACCTTCATCTGGATCTTTCTTTGTCACTTTCTTGTTTTGGATCCTTCATCTGACAGATGTTAAGTTTGTTCTTAAACAATGAAGTAAAACAAGAAGCTATCCATGAAAAGAACCTCATGGATTATAACTCTGGGAGCTCGGTATGTCAAATTTTTAAGATCATCCTTATGTGAAGATTGTTCAAAATCTTCATCTGGTTCTTACAGGAAAGAATTTTTATAGCTCAGACTAAGAGGGAGCTTTTCTGAAGAAATTGAAATGAAAGACTTGGATCTTTCACATTACTGAGCCTGAAGTTTTTGGCAGAATCAGGAGAGATATCTCTCTCACAGGGAAAATATGTAATTGATGTGCTTCACAGTTTTGGCAGGATAAACTGCAAATACATGAGCACACAAATGATCTCTAATCTAAAGAATCTACGAGATCAGGCCACAAATTCAGATCCAAAAGTTCCCACCTGACAGATCATTGATTTATCTCGTACATACGAGAACATACATCTGTTATACGGTAAATGTTCTCAGTCAATTCATGTGTGAACCGAAACATTTACATACAGTTACTGTGAAACACATTTTGAGATACAGTCTCAGATACACCTCAAGTAGAGGTATATGGCTCCATGGCTTCACAAGTCCAGTTTGGATGGGCAGTACAGTGGATCTGAAAAGTACTTCAGGTTATTACTTCAGTTTGGGTTCAAGCAATGATTTCCTGGTCCAGCAGGAAATAGGGCTCCACAGCCCAATGCACTACAGAAGCTGAATACATTGCTGCTAGCGCTGCAAGTAGAGAAGCAGTGTGGCTCAGGGAGCCACTCTCAGACTTGTTCAGTTCATAACTTGAACCCACAGTCATTCACTGTGTCAAATCAGAACAGTGTTAAGCTCACTGAGAACCCTGTGTTTTCGAAACACATTGTGATGAGATTTTACTATGTCCGATACATAGCTCAGAAGAACGTCCTTAGCTTTTAGTGCTTCAAACAGCAGAACATACAACAGATATTTTTTTACCAAGCCACTGTCCTTGACAAAGTTTGTATGCTTTCATGACAAGCTTGGTGTAGCTGAGAATGCCTCTCTTGCTGAGAGGGAGTGTTAAATCTATAGAAGCTGCGAGAGCCATTCTCCTGAAGGATGGCTAAGACCCTAGACCGAGATCTAGGGCCCCCAATGCACTCCTGGGGTACTTGGTCTGGGACCAAACAATCAGTGCTATGACAAAAGACCCTTGTTAGGGCCCCCAGTATACAACTGGGGTTCTTGGTCTGAGACCAAGCAGTAACAACCCCTGAGAGGGCCCCCAGTATATGACTGGGGTTCTTGGTCTGGGACCAAGCAGATAAAAGCCCCTAGACATGTCTAGGGCCCCTGGACATGGTCCAGGGTACCCATGCCTGGGGCATGGGTTTCTTGGTCCGAGACCAAGCAGCTAAAGCCCCTAGATATGTCTAGGGCCCCTGGACAAGGTCCAGGGTACCCATGCCTGGGGCATGGGTTTCTTGGTCTGGGACCAAGCTGTTAAAGTCCCTAGATATGTCTAGGGCCCCTGGACAAGGTCCAGGGTACCCATGCCTGGGGCATGAGTTTCTTGGTCTGGGACCAAGCATTTAAAGTCCCTAGATATGTCTAGGGCATGGGTTTCTTGGTCTGGGACCAAGATGTTAAAGCCCCTAGATATGTCTAGGGCCCCTGGACATGGTCCAGGGTACCCATGCCTGGGGCATGGGTTGATCCTTGGTCTATGACCTTGGTGGATAAGACCCCAGGAAAAG
>ML777311.1:1651648-1662546 GCA_009831015.1 Picea engelmannii | reverse complement strand
GACTGCTGTCTAGAGTGCATGGCTAGGTGCGGCCCTCCTTGAGATTGCTGTAGTGGTGACTACAGCCCTGTTGTGTGGATTAACCCTATGGTATAGGTACCCCTCTTTTGTCTGCTGTGTGGCCCTCTTGCTAGGGTAGTCCCGTGGGGTACTGTTTACTGAAGATTACTAACAACTCAGTTATACCACTGTTGAGATAAGGGTTTTATACACAGTTCTGTTTTCAGTCTCTTGGATAAAGGGTTTTGCTGTGTAAGGGCTTGGGCATGTTTACCTTGGTTGGGTTTGTGTTTTATCCCTGTGGTTTTTGGACTTAGTGGCATGAAAGTTCTTTCAGTCTTTGGCATAGAGATCCAGTATTGATTCTTGAACTGAACCTTTGTCTGAGCATACCCAAAGGATTCTTACCTATTGTGGTTATTGTGCTATCTTCAGAGGTAGTTTGCTATATCAGGTATGCTTCCTACTCATCTCCTTTAGATTTGGATCTGATGTAACTCCAGAATTGTTTAATATAGTATGCAGTGTGTAGATCTAAAGATATATCTGTTGTAAAATGTTTAGCCAGAATTGTTGGATCTGAAATATGTGTTTAGTCTTATAGATACTTTGTTATGTTCAGATCTGTTCATTACTACTGTAGATCACATTATTATTAGATCTGAGTTTATATGCATATGTGATCAGAGTTCTTCTATTAAGTTGCTGCTGTCTACTTTACATGTGGTCTATCTATAATTGAGTTACAGATCTAGTTGCCTTGATTATTGAAAATTAAAAGAGACTAATGTTCTGCAAAATTACCCTAAATCTATATGCTTTATATCAAAGTCATATTCGTTGGTAAATTCCAACCATCTAACTTGTTTGACATTTGATGTTGGCTGTTCAAACAAATATTTTAGACCACTATGGTCTATACTCAGCTCAAACTTTTTTCCCATGAGATAATGATTCCACATCTTTAAAGCATAAACTATGACTGCCAACTCTAACTTATGTGTGGCATAGTTCCTCTCATGCTCTTTCAACTTCCTTGATTCATAACATACCACATGCCCATTTTGTGCAAGGACTCCACCAAGACCTTCCTTGCATGAATATGTGCACAGAACAAAGTTCTCATTTGGATCAACAACTTTTAAAATTGGTGCACTTATAAGTAATTCCGTCAAGAGCTGAAAACTTTCTTCACACTTGGAGGTCCATTCAAATTTTATCCCCTTCTTTTGCAAATAAGTGATTGGGTGTGCAATCTTTGAAAATCCTCCAATAAATCTTTTGCAATAACCTGGAAGTCCCATGAAGGACCTGACCTCCATAACATTCCTTGGCGCTGGCCATTCTTTGATTGCCTTAATCTTTTCCAGATCCATTACTATGCCTTCCTCTAAAATGATATGGCCCAAATAATGGATCTGCTTATGATAAAATGAACATTTGCTCAACTTGGCATATAGCTAATGCTCCCTTAATACCTGTAGCACCATCCGCAAGTGTTGGTAATGCTCTTCCTATGACTTAGAATAGATAAGTACGTCATCCAAGAAGATTGTCAAACTTATCCAAGTAATTTCTAAAAATACCATTCATCAAACACATAAAGACAGCTGGTGCATTTGTCAATCCAAATGGCACTGCTACAAATTCATAATGCCCATATCTAGTTCTAAAATCTATCTTGCTAATAACCTCATCCTTGATTCTCACCTGATGGTACCTTGATTTCAAATCTATCTTGGAAAATACCTTTGCTCCGTTTAGTTGGTCAAAGAGATCATCGATCTTGGGAAGAGGGTATTTATTCTTTACTATGGATTTATTTAGTTGCCTAAAATCAATGCACAGTCTCAAGGTCCCATACTTCTTCACAAAGAGAACCGGTGCACCTCAAGGTGAGGCACTTGGGCGTATATACCCCTTCTTCAAGAGTTTATCAAGCTGCATTTATAATTCTTTCAACTCTGGTGTGCTCATTTTGTAAGGAGTTTTGGGTACTGGGGAAGCTCTAGGCATTAAATCAATCAAGAAGTCTATGTCTCTCTTAGGTGGAAAACTTGGAATCTCCCCAAATACATCCTCAAGTTCTTGTAGCACTACAAAATCCTCAATATTTGGACTCTTATTCTTGGTTGGCTCTTCCACATGAGTTGTAAATATTTTATTATGGCAATCTAGGACAACAAGATGCTTGTCCAACCAATCATTCCAATTATGATATCATAAGATCCCAATGGAATGATATTTAGATCAACAATTGTATTGAGTCCATTCAGATCTGTTGGACAACTTTTGACAACCTCATTGATCCTTCTTTTGGTTCCAATGACTAGTTGAACCAAACACGATCTTTCAAGATTACTCTTTTTCAAATGAAATCTATCCACTACTTTAGGTTCAATGTAGCTATGGCTTGCTCCTAAATTAATTAAAATAGCAACAGGTTGATTGGTATTCTTACCTTCCACCTCAATTGTGTGGGATTGATGTTTTTCTTGTCGATCTTCTAGGGCTGCATATATCCTCGGAATATTTCTGCCCACATCTTTAATTACAATGGCTTCTTGAAGGTTGTGAACAATCATCATTTTGTCTTCTTTATGAGGGAAATCTCTATACAAATTCTCTCCTTTACATCCCCAACATTTGATTGGTGGTCTTGGTCTTTTGCTAGAAGATTTTGCAATCTTTGACTCACTCTAAGCTGCCTGGCTTTGCTGATATACATTAGGATAGCTCCTAAAAGATGGAGGAGGTTTGAAGCCTCTCATCGTTTGTTCGACTTTTTCCTTATCCTTCCAAGACTTATGGAATATTGCTCTACCTTTACTCTGCTCATACAGGTACTTAGCCTTCTTATGGTCTCTTCCAAAGTCTTTGGTTCATCAAATTGGATTTTCTCGTTGTAGAATGATGGAATTCCACTCAAGAATCTCTGTATTTTTACTTTCTCATCTTTGATAAAAACCACATATCTTAACAACTCCAAAAATTTTCTCTCATACTCATCCATAGTCATATTTCCTAGCTTGAGTTCAAAGAACTCTTGCATCTTTTTGTCATAGTAATGCTCGGAAAGATAATGTTGCTGGAAATATTTCTTGAACTATTTCCAAGTGATCTTCTTTTCATTGATGTGATTCACCTGCTTCAGCTAATCCCACCACATAGAAGTCTTTCCTTGCAAATGATATATGCCAATCCTAGCTTCCAAATTGGAGGAATATTTATGTAACTGAAAATACTTTTTTATTCCAAGCAACCAAGCTTCAACCTCTTCTTCTTTCTTATTTTCTCCATCAAAAATTGGTGCCTTGAGCTTCTTGAGCTCTCCTTGCAAGTTGTCCAATTCATGCCTTCTCCTTTGATGCCTGATAGGAGATACTTCTGGGCTACTCTGTGATTCTTCAGATAAACATGCCTTCCTTGCTGAATAAACAAATGATTAATGTATTCTATGAGTCCTACTAACACACCTCAAATGCTTGGATCCTCTGTGTTTCTCCCTTCTTGCATGAGGTCTGCCTCTCTCCTCATGTCTTGACCTTGATCCAACTTTGACTTGCTTTTGTAGTTGGTTAATCAGACTCTATAGCAACTTAGTATTTATATGATTTGCCTCCTCATGAGCTCTGATAATTATCCCGTTATCATCTCTGTAACTCTTCACTTCCATTCTTAAGCTCTTCATGGTCTCTATTAGCTCTACTAGCTCTACTATGCTCCTATGCCCATTAGACTATGTTTCCTCGTTGCCCAAACTAATATTCAGGCCCCTTACTTCTTCCTCATTGTTGTGAGTTCCTTTGGCATCTTCAATGCTTCTAGTCCTCATAATTCTGCAAAATGTGTATGAAACAAAATTCTGTTAGATAAGAACAATTCCACAATTATGGAAAATTATGCATAACATTTTCCCTTTTAAGGCCACTAGTCATCTTTTAATTTTCTGAGAATTTTTGTTGCTTAAATCCAAATTCTGGGTAGATAGGATGATTCCATTCTCTAAGAGATTTCCATTGACTAATTTCTTGCTCAATTATGAGCTCTGAGTTGAAAGTTATGGCCCTTTGAAATCAACAATTTTACCCTTTTATACTTGACTTATTGGTACAATTATTCTTAGAGGCCAATTTCTACCACTTGTAGAAGAAAATCTGTCAAGAACTAGAAAAACTTTTGTATTGGGCGCATATAGTATTTTTGATGGTGAACACTTGGCAGCCTTCATATTTGTGATATGATGCTCCAATCACTTTCCGCTGCAATATGGAGTTGACTACTTTGTTCTTTTTGCACTTTTCCCAGACTTAAAAATTTTAGCCAAACTGGCTATTTCCCAAATTGAGCAGTTTTGGAAAAACTTCACTAAGGCAAATTTGTTTGCTTGGTGAGTAGATAAAATGTCGAGTAAATGAAATTTTCCAGTTCTGTTATCTGGGGTTTCTTTTCCTCCTCTGAAGATGTCAGAAATCCCCAAAAAGTGTCTCGGAACAGTGGATTTGGCCCTGTTTTGGCACCTCCACTCCAAACCCTTTGGAATTAGGCCAAAAGCTTCACTCAGTATTTTCATGCATGGTCCCATTCCTTGCTTTCCAAATCTCACATGCAACAGGACCTATGCTACTGAGCACCACCTTGCTCTTCAAAAATCACTAATTTACATTTCTTGGCAAGTTGGAGTTGAATCAACCAGTGGGCCTCACTAGCAATTTTATGCCCCTCAACACTGCAAAATTAACCTCAAAATTTTATCTACATCTGAGAAAATATACTCCTGTTATGGCCAAAACAAGATTTTGGCTTCATACTTGTTTTTTTTGTATTACACCTTCATCTTTGCTCACGTGTCATCCTTGTTGATGTGGATAACATGTGCCTATTGACATGGCATACGTGTTCACCTGTTAGTAGGTGAGGCAACCATGTCATCTGTTTGGCCACTTACGTGCCTCGTCATCCTTCGACCCCTTCCTTTTCCTCTTTCTTTCTCTTCCTTCTTTCTTTTTCTTCTTTTCCCTTTACTCTTTTTTTTCTCTACTTTACCAATTTGTGGCCCACCTTCACTTTGTATTTTTCTGTCACCTGACATCATCCTAGCCATGGATGAGATAGATGGTCTTGTTCTGTCCCTACCTCCTCCACACACATACTATCTTTGATCGATTTGGTGGCTAAGATCCAATGGCCGACCTTCATCAATATCAACGACCCACAATTATTTCGGAACCACAAGTGCTTGAGGAATAACATGGTAACTTACCTTTGAAATATCTGACGATTGATATACTGGCCCTGACAGTGGATATTGATTTCAGAATGAGAAGTGATTGGAATTTAGTAATGTAACTTGACGCTAAAATATTGGATGATGGAGATTCATCCCATCCAACAATCCAGATTTATTTTGGGCTTAGAGGTGCTTTTCTGGTAATAAACCAACTTTCCTCTGAAATATCCAACAATAGAGGATGATCGCGATCAACAATCCATGTTCATTTTGGGGCTAGATGTGCTTGACCGATAAAAAGGTTTGTTCATTCCGAAATGAACCTCAGGATAACACCTATCCACCTCCACTTGTCGACTTGGATGCCAGCTTGCATCTCCACGTCATCATTGACGTCACCCATATGAAAATTCCAAATTTTCAAAATTTTCCAATTTTGTAAAAACTGCCTATTTTCCATAAATTCTCGTTTTCCATGAGATTTGTAGGTTCAGCTCTGCAATTAACCCTCAGCTTCACTGAATTCAAGCCCACAACCATCAATTCGACTCTTGTACTTGTCAATTCGTCAGTTTTGAGCCAATTTTCCCTTCGGATTTTGCCCATAATTGGGGATTTTGTCCAATTTCGCAATTTTCTTCCATGGTTGACTCTGCAAATTCAAAAACCGACCCAATAATACCAATCTGTAGCTACAAATTTAAAAAATCATGCCTTTGTAACTCATCTTCCACTGAATTCAACCATGCCCGGGCAATTTCAACCCGACAATTTTCTGAATTCAGATTTTTCTTCAAATTCCTTTCCTTGAGGAATTTTATTAGACATTTTGCAAGCAACTTGTAGCTTTTATTTTTGTCTACAAGCTAAATTCCCAACCCATACAGCTCGTGTGTTGTTACCTTAGCTTTGACACCGCTTTGTAACGTACCCAACCACTCCTATGCCCGCTGAGATGGTGGGGTACTTGGAAATTTTCTCCAATTTCCACAAATTCGCCATCCATTAAACTCTGATACCATATAACTGTTCTGCTTTGTCATATGATGAAATTATACATGCAAAATGACATGCAGACTCATGCAATTCATGTAAACATACATAAATATAAAATGCATAACTATTTTTTAAGCATACAACAACTAAACTCATTTTTGCACATCATAAACTATACAAAATCATATATAATAGAACACTTATCTTTAATATTGAATTACACCAACTGGCTGTTGACGTGGGACATTCCTCCCAACTATAGGCACTGTTGCACCAAGTCTTTTTGCAACAGGCCACCCTTGAGCTGGGGCTATGAATCCATAATAAACAAATGTGTGTATAATATATATATATATATAGTTGGGGCTATGAATGCGTAATAAACAAAAGTATGTGTTTGTGTGTGTGTGTATATATATATATATATAAACAATAAATCAATAATTAATATTCAATAACTAATATGTATTGAAGAGACACCTTCCTGATGAAAGGTCACGTCTCTTATGAAAGGGCATTCTTGCGTGGGTATATATATGACCCTTATTCTTAGTTGTATTCATCAAATACTATCATATCAATTTTACTCATACATTTATATATATTGTTATCCACATGGATTTCTACATCGTGTTCTAAAATTTTTGGATATTTAATTGGTGAGCCAGATTTGGTTGTCACATTTGGAATTAGAGCGAGTTTGATCCTGGAGCTTGGCCACTAGACTTCTAGTCAAATTTCATTTCCTTTGGCAACAAAACCATTGGCCTTTGGGCACACAAAATTAGGTAGGTCCTTGACCAAAACTTGGCCCTTGGCCATTTAAAGCTTGAAAATTCCGTTGGAGAAGATTATCATGTTGCAACATTGCAAATTTGAAATTGTAGAAAAAATAAATATATCAAATTACGAGTCCATTGAAGAAACACGGTTCTTCCGTTGCCAATTCAGAACAAAAAACAAAAATAGAGGAACCTTACGAGGAGAATTGGCAAGGAATTTTTTTTTGAAGGGTCGTACAATTAGATTTGAGCATAGTCCGTACACAATCCACTGCAATTTACAATTCCATATAGCCACCAATTAATTCTGCACAACAAAATTCTGCACCGTTCGTTGTATGATCTGTACAACCCACAAAATTGCACCTAGTCATCACTTAGCCGCCGTCGTACCATTTGTATAGTATTTTGCAACTCGTCCTTACCAATTCCGCCGTACAAATTCGATCCATGATTAATTGCAGTGTTCGTACAGGTCGCGACTATTGAGGGAATTCGTACCACTGTTTCAATTATTAAAATATAGTAGCCACCGGTTCACTTCATTGGGTAGCCACTAGTTCACTTCAACTGGTAGCGGACAGTCAATAAGTGGCTTATAGGTCATGACCGTACTATTTAAAAATTACGAGAAGAGTTATAAGATTGAGAAAAAAAAGGGTACTTTTTAAGTTAATTAGAAGATTCATATATAAAAAAGGATATAAAAGATATTAGAAGGTACAATAATCGATTAACCAAAAAAGGGTGATTTAAAGGAAACTTCAAGGTTATTTAAAGGAAGTGGTCATATACCAAAATTTATAAAGGAACTTTCAAGGTTCACGTTATACAAAATTATTCACTAAGTTTCACCTTCAAGTATACAAAGATCCATTCAAAGTTAAAGGAAACATAATTTATTATTTTATTCCACATATATTAAGGTTATAAAAAAGGTTATTCAAGGAACTCTTATTTTCAAAGAAGTTATTGAAGAATTTTTATAAGGGTGTTATTTAATACTTTTAAGGAAAAGAAAGGGTATATAAGATTCATAATCAAGTATTATTTATCGCAAAATATCGATGAGAGCAAAATGGATCCTAAGAATGAGGAAAAATGAAGATTTTCTTATGAAGGTTGTTCAATTTCATGTTACGGGTCATTTACATTAAGGGGAAGTATTCAAGGAAGAAAGGTTAACGTCACCATTGACATAACCGAGGATGAAAATTACATTAATATCAATTTGGCAAATCAATTATTAATTCTAGAGCCAAATATAATTGAAAAGGAAGATATTTTTCACAAGAAACAATATGAAATTAAGGAGTTACAAGTGACAATTGATGATTATGATTATATCTCTCAATTCAATGTTACAACTATGTATAAAAAAGAGATTGACATAGTTCTCGGGTTACACTGGTTTTAAAAACTAGGTATCTTCATCTTAAACACGGAGTAAATTTTTGTGATGTTTCCCTATAAGAATAAAATGATGACATTTCAAGGCATTACTATGAAGTCAGTCAATAGTACCTTCATCAAAAGACTTGAAAGACATCTCAAAGGTGATCATTCAGGAAAATCCATGGTCAGTATCAAAGATACAAAAAAAATATGATGGAGTTATTGTAGATAATGTTGAATTATATAGCTTTGGAAGCTATTTTCCCTATTGTAACTAACCATGCAAATAAAGTTTTGATATAGTGTTAACTTTATGTCAAGCATCAAACACATGACAAGTGCCAACCTTATGCCAAGACAACCATATGCCATGTGTCAACCTCATAGCACCTCTAAGAGGGCTGCTTAGGGCGGTTGTTGTGGTCAGCGTAGGGAGGCTGCTTAAGAGGACTGCTTAGGGCGGTTGGGGTGGCTAGCTTAGGAGGGCTGCTTAGGGTGGTAGTATGACAGCTGTTATACAACTGTCATACAGTCTTAAGACAACAATTTAGGGAAGCCTCTAGAAGAGACAAAGGAAGTGACCTTTGGGAGCATTAGGAGGTGGCTCTTGGGAGATTTAGGAGGTGGCTCTTGGGAACATTATGAGGTGACTCTTGGCAGCCAAAGGAGGGCAGGTATGACAGCTGTTATACAACTGTCATACATTCATAGGGGGCCGCTTAGGGCAGCCAAACCAACCTATAAAAAGGGGCATTCACTTAACATTTGGATACCTTTGTTTTGCTGGAGTCTCTTGCTGAGGCAAGGTATCTATTTGCTGAAGTATTTTGCTGGTATATGACTGATATCTACTGGAATCTTCTGCTGGTATATGGCTGCTAGTTGCTGGAGTCTTCTGCTGGTGTATGGCAGCTAGTTGTTGAAGTATACTGCTGATACAAACACTCTATTCTTGCTGAAGTCTTCTGCTGTTCCTTGCTGATATAAGGTTGTTACAAATACTGTGTTAAAGTTGCCATAAGTCTGCTACAACAAGAAGGAAAGTCAGTTATCTTTTGGTGATTTTGATAAGCTGTTAGTGTAAGTATTAGTTCATCTATTTGTGAAGTTTGTAAGTGCTGAAACAAAGGTATTGTTTTATCCCTCTGAGTCCTAGCTAGTTACTCTAGAGTCTTGTATTGGTATTGTACTTTGTTGAAGAATCTAAAGAGAAGTTTTGGCTGGGTTTTCTATCCCAAGAGGGTTTTCCAGGGTATACTTGTGTTCTCTCTGTGATTGTCTCACTTCAAATGATCCTCTTATATTGGTATGTTGGTTGTATGTTGTAAATTTTTTTAAATTTACCTACATGCATTTGTTTTTCAACAGATAAAAATGAAGAAATTTCTCGCTTAAAAGATCACAGTAAAAAACAATTTACTCAGATTAAGAAGTCAAAGGATACAAAACAATGCGTTCAAAAGTTGGAACAAGAGAATCAAATCTCGCAAAAAAACTATCAGAAAAAGAGGAAGAAAGTTCACGCTTAACGATCCTTAATCAAATATTGTTGGAACAAATCAAAGGACTAAAAGAGAAGGCAGAGAGTTGAGACACGAAAAAAAAATGAACAATCAAAAAATGAAGAGCTTACATGCTTAAAGAATCATAATCAAAACCAATTGATGCAAATCAAGAAGCTTAAAGATGATAAGCAATCTCTGGAAAGCAAATTAGAGCAATTTATCAGAAAAGAAGCATCAAAGTCTTCAGGAGTAAAAATCCAAGTTGTGGGAAAAGGAACAAATACAGATTCAATCCACATCACAACTAAAGAAGATGCAAAGTCAGTTGAAGAAAAGACATACAAATGTTGGAGTACAAACGATGAAAACTCCAAGTATACTTACTAATAGAAGTTCATCAATTAACAATGCAACATCAGTGCATTAAGGAAATAAAAATCTGAAAGTAAATCAAGAAAACTCTACAAGAACAATAAGAGAAATCCATGCTACCAAGACACCTTATCGACATCCTAATCACAAGAGCAAACACTTTAACCAGTCAAAGTATCAACATCACTCAGAAGGAAAACAATTGACCTATTGTCCGAAGAATGTTAAAGCTAACAATTGAGAGAAAATTATTCTGGGAATCATATAAGCGCAATATTCCACAAAGGATCAATTTAGGATGGTCATATCCTTTTATAGTTCGTCAATTTTTCTCAACACTTAGAAGTTCATATCGTCTCGTATCATCTACAATAATAACATCCATAACCGAGTACCATGTAGATACAACACAAGCCAAAGCAAGACATAAAGCCTTCCATAATTATGCTTTGAGGACAAAGCATTTCTAAAGGAGGCAATGCAATAAACAAATATATATATATATATATATATATATATATATATATATAAATCAATAAAACATATTCAATAATTAATATATAATGAAGAGACACCTTCCTAATGAAAGGTCATGTCTCTTATAAAAGGGCACTCCTG
>ML777311.1:1597371-1648054 GCA_009831015.1 Picea engelmannii | reverse complement strand
AGAAATAGAATGAAGCAACAAGTTGATCAACACCGAACAGAAAGAGAATTTGAAATTGGAGAATGGGTATTTGTGAGACTTCAACCCTACAAACAATTATCACTTAAACAACAAGGAAAGAATAAGTTAGCCCTGAAATATTATGGACCATATCAAATTAATAGAAAAATCAGTCCCGTCGCGTATGGATTGGACTTACCAGATAACAGTCGTATCCACAACGTTTTTCATGTATCATGTCTAAAAAAAGTTGTTGGCCAACACAAAAAGGTGCAAACTTTACTTCCCATGTTGGACGAAGAAGGCAGAATAATTTTAGAACCATAAGCCATTATTGCCTCTAGAGAAGAAGTTACGATCTCGCATAATCAAAGAATATCTCATCAAATGGAAAAACTTTCCAGCGGAAGATGCAGCATGGGAGTCTGAACATTTTCGTCAATTACACCCGTCGTTACCAATGCTTTGAGGACAAAGCATTCTTAAAGAGGAAGACAATGTTATGAACATAAATACATATAAATAAATGTTCATAACATAATAATTAATTAGTAAATAGTTAGTAATAGTAATTAGTAATAATGAAAGGACATGTTCTCCAAAAGACATGTCTAGTGGTGAAAGGGCACCCCTGTGTGGGTATATAATCAAGCCCTCCTTCTCAATTGTAAATCATCGTTTTTATCATATCTTTTATCAATTATTTATATTTTATACATTATTATACAATTGCATACCTGGTTATCTATTACATCCAGTGTCTGAGACTCCATATAGGATGAGTACACCCAAATTGAAGGAGTTGCAGATGCAATTAGAGAATTGGTAAAGGTGTATATATGCCCAAGCGTCTCTCCTTGGGGAGCACCAATACTCTTTGTGAAGAAGAAAGATGGGATTTTGCAACTATGCATTGATTTTAGATAGTTGAACAAGGTCACTGTTAGAAATAAATATCCTTTACCAAGAATTGATGATCGATTTGATCCGCTGAGAGGAGCAAAGATCTTTTCAAAGATAGATCTGAGGTCGGGCTACCATCTAATAAGGATAAAGGATGAAGACATCAGTAAGACAACTTTCAAAACTGGGTATGGGCACTGTGAATTTGTAATGGTGCCATTTGGACCGACAAATGCACCAACTACCTTCATGTGCTTAATGAATGGAATATTTAGAAATTACTTAGATAAGTTTGTCGTTGTATTCCAAGATGACTTTCTTATTTATTCAATGTCAAAGGAGGAGCATGCAAAGCACTTGAGGATAGTACTACAAGTACTATGAGAGCATCCGTTGTATGTGAAGTTAAACCAGTGTTCTTTTTATTAGAGGCAAATTTATTGCTTGGGACACATAATCTCTGAGGAAGGAATAACAATAGATCCAGAGAAGATTGAAGCTATTAAGGAATGGCCTACACTTAAGAACGTAGTTGAGGGAAGGTCATTCATGGGGCTTGCTGGATAATACAAAAGATTCATACAAGGATTTTCCAATATTGCTCATCCCATTACATCTTTACCGAAGAAGAGAATTAAATTTGAATGGACATCAAAGTGTAAAGAAAGCTTCTAGTTGTTTACTAGTGCACCCATTCTTAAGATTGTTGACCCAAATGAGGATTTTGTGGTATGTATAGATGCTTGCAAAGAGGGACTTGGTGCTTACATAGAATGAACATGTGATCTGTTATGAATCTAGGAAGCTTAAGGAGCATGAAAAAAACCATGTCACACATGACTTAAAAATTACTACAATAGTTCATGCGCAAAAAATGTGGAGACATTACTTGATGGGCAGGAAATTCGAGTTAATGATAGACCACAATGGTCTAAAATATTTATTTAAACAATAAACTTTAAATTCTAGGCAAATGAGATGGATTGAATTTCTTAATGGATATGACTTTGATATTAAACATATTAGAGGGAAGGGGAATAAGGTTGTTGATGCACTCAGTAGAAGAATACATGCAGTGCATGCTATTGCCATTAGTGTGTGCAAATCTGATTTGAGGAACATAATTCTTGAGGTTGTTACCTTCAATGAGCATTATCTTCAAATAAAATAAGACTTACAACAAAAGAAAGAATAATAGAGGTGTGGAGGTTATAAGTTGGAAGAGAATGACATTCTTATGCATAAAAACAATGTATGTTCCTAATTTTTACGAATTAAGGAAGCTTGTATAAGAAATGCATAATGTTCCATATGCTGGACATCGTGGTTATCATAACACAATTGCAGTAGTAAAAAGTCAATATTTTTGGCCAAGAATGAAGAAGGATGTGGCTGATTATATAACCAAGTGAATTGGATGTCAAAAAGTAAAGGTTGAGCATAGACATCCATAGGTTTGCTACAACCATTACCAATTCTAGAGTGGAAATGGGAAGTGGTAACTGTTAATTTCATCACCAAGTTGCCCAAGGCAGCGAGACAACATGATTCAATAATGGTAGCGGTGGACAAATTAACCAAAGCTCCTCACTTTATTCCAGTTAAGTTGGCTCTTAAGGTAACTAATATAACATATATTTACTTGAAGGAGATTGCTAGGTTGCACGTTATACCTAAGGAAATTATTTCAAACAAAGATCCAAACTTTATCACAAACTCTTGGAAATGATCATTCAAGGGTTTTGGTATAAATCTGAAATTCAGTATATCCTATCATCCACAAATTGATGGACAAATAGAGAGAGTCAATCAAGTGATTGAAGACATGTTAAGAATGTATGTGATGTATAAGCCATTAAGTGGAAGGATTACTTGCATTTAGTAGAATCTTCCTACAATAATAGGTATCAAGCTTCATTGAAAATGAGTCCATTTGAGGCATTGTATTGTAGAATGCGTAGTACTCCAGTTAGTTGGGACAATCCAATAGACATAGTAGTACTTGGGCCAAAATTGTGCAAAGAAATGGAAGAGCAAATGGTCAAGATCAAACAAAATTTAAAGGTATCACAGGACATGCAAAAGATTTATGCAGATAAATGCAAAATATTTAGGGAATTTAAAGTTGGGGAGCATGTGTTTCTGAAAGTGAAACCAAAGAAAAGTTCGTTGAAGTTGGGGAGCTACACTAAATTGGCAGCCAGATATTGTGGTCGTTTTGAGATATTGGATTAGATAGGACCCATTGCATACATGCTTGCATTGCCTGCTGCGATAAAAGTGCATAATGTGTTTCATGTGTTGTTGTTGAAGAATTATGTGCTTGATCCTAACCATGTTATCGATTGGGTTTTGAATTAGGTGGAACCAGAAGGAGACTTCTAGGTACAACCAGTGATTATATTGGACGTGAAGGTCACTGTACTAAGGAACACAATCATAGGGTAGGTAAAGTTCCAATGGACCCAATACAACATTGAAGAAGCAATGTGGGAGTTGGAGGATGCAATGCGAGAGGCATATTTGCATTTATTTTGAATTTTTTTTTGATGTAAGGATTGTTGTTACTGTATATAATGATGATGTGCACCAAGGAAGGTGCAAAATGTAGGGGGAGGGGAATGTAATACCCTAGTTTTGATCCTGATTCAGTTTTGTGTATGTACATGATGAATGGCTATAAGTTGGCAAATGTAAATTGTAACCAAACATTGAATGTTAATAATAAGTACATCACCGATTGTAGAAGAGAAGGACAAAAGAAGGGGGGCTCTGACTCCACAAGAGGGGAAAGACAAGGGGGTTTAAGTAGGCTAAGAAAAAGACCTTAGTAAGTGATTTAACCCAAAGTCTTTGTAACCTTAATTATGTCCCTTGATTATTAGCTAATCGATTTTTAATTAGCCTTGGGGTTGGCGGGGGGGGGGGGGGNGGAGTGCATGAAGAAGGTACGTGGGTCTCCATAAGGTTACATGGCCTCTTCATGCTATGCAACTAAAAGTTTTACTTTTTTTCCATGTAAGCGAACTATTGTTCGGATTGAAGGTTTGAGAGGGGAGTTCGAAGGTTGGGGTGCTATTCAAATGATTAGAGAGCCAAACCATTAGAAGTTCAAATTACCCTGCGAACTGTCCTTTGTTTGGGGAAATCATGAGAATTATCCTTGAGCGAACTGCCATTAGAATGCTGTAAACGAATTATGGAAAGTTGTAGCCATGAATTAAGTGAGAAATGTGGTTGTACAGAATGATAATGGGTGTCCTTGAGGAAATTCGTTACAATTGATAATTCCTTGGAATCCCAACAATGAGATTTCCTGGCCAACCTGTGCTAGAGCCCTGGAGGGAAGTGGGATAACTTGAGGGATTGTTGAATAGAGAAGGGGATCCCATTCCTTGTATTGTGCAGGTTGATGGGGAAGAGGGTTGTGGATTGGCAATTGCTGTAGGTGTAATTAATGACTATGAGCTTGGGAATTAGGTTGCGAGAAGAGAAATTACAGCTAGCCATAGGAAGAGTGTGACCTTGTGGATTCATAGCCTTAGCTCGGGGGTGGCTTTTGTTGCAGAGAGAACTGATGCAACAGGGATCCTATGGTTGGGTGGAATGTCTCTCTTCTGTAGCTAGTTGTTGGACAATTCCAGATAGATAAGTGTTCATAAATGTATTTGTGAATTGTGTTGAATTAATATTGAATTGTTATAGTTTATATCATGGTTGAATTAATTTCTAGTTTCTTCTTTTGACTGCCCGTGTTAGCTTGCATTTATGATTTATGGCTTTATGAATAATTGAATGATTACATTTATGTTACATAAATCTGTACTATCATGCCTGCTTATGGTAAATAGTTAATAACAGAACTATGAGTTCGGTTCCTTAGTAAATTGGTGCAAATTTGGGTGGTTAAAAGAAGTACCCCATATCCACAAAGTGCACAGAGTGTATTGGATACGTTACAGCCTGTCCACAAAGCTATTCCCTCAACCTCAAACCTATGGAATAAATGCTCTCAGTCATGGTCTAGGCGATATGTCTGTAATCCTAATTTTTTTTTTATGGCTGAAGATCTACGCTATGATTGACTTTTCCTTTTAGTCTATTTTGTCAAGTAGTGACATTGGAATTATAATGAATGCACATGTAATCAATAAAATTATAATGCGCTTGAATGTTGTTATTATTTCATTAGTTGTATAAAATGGTTGGAAAGTTAAGAGGTCATCATAAATCATGATTAGGAAGTCCTAGTGGGTGTGGATAGTAACTTCTCCGACCATTGTGTGTGAATGACCTTGATCTGTATAAGAGGCATACTTTTTCAAATGGTGTTATCATCACGAGTGGAAGCATTATTGCTAAAATTGTGTTTCATGCTTCCATTTTGTTGATCACTTTTACATATATATGTAGACCACTGCATCGAGTAGTAAAAGCAATGCTATTCTTAGTGTTCTAAAGATGCTGTCTTGTTCTCTTATTCATTTAAATCAGGGGCACGCAAATGCTGTCTGTTTACTTTGTTTCATTATCTTTACTCTAAATTTGTAACCTTGTGTTTCACGTTCAATAAAGTTTCCCAAGAGTCCCCATACCATTTCTGTACAGGGTATGCTTTCTGTATGGAAATGAACCCCAAGTAAGAAGTTTGGTTACATAGCTTAAGTCACACTGATACAATAGAGTTGTGCCTAAGAATATTATAGCTACATTTGATTGCCAGTTTATTGTAATCACTATTGTCTAACTCCCTCCTTGTCCATTATAGAGTTATCCTTAGAATATCTGAAGTTACAAACATGATTAATGTGACTCAATGCCTCTCTTATTAGCTTCTTTGCTGATGGTGATTAGCACCTTTTCTATTGATAATTAGCATATTGCCTTATGAAGATGTGTTTGACCTACCCGTTTTTCAACCAACAGTTTGCTTAGTGGCAACGGATGGCTTCTGCTTGCAAATAATTTTATGCTTGATGTTTTATGATGATTATGCCTTTTCTTATGTAAATGTTGGTTGTGACTTGCAAATAGGATCCTACTTACCATTTTAGTTGTCATTTATTATACACCTGCCACCTCAAGGTGATTCTGTTTCTGCCTATATTTTTCCTTTTACAGAGACAAAAAATGCATTAAATGTCTCTTAGTTGGTGTCTGGACTTGAACTTTGCAGACTAGACCCACTTAGGCTTTCTGTTATTCAGCTCATTTTATATTCTCTTGCTGCATGGCTGCTGCTCCTTTAAACACCTGAGCTTCCTCCTTTGTTGTGCAAATCTGATAAATCACACCTGTTCAATGCCTTGATCTGCAGAATGCTTCCAACTGTGTGTTTGGTTTGTGACTTCAATCTTTTGGAATAAAAACAAGAGGTCTTTCAACTTGTTATATATTACTTCTATATAATATGTGCTGGCAAGAAGCTGGCCTGTTGCAGGTGAACGGATAGCTTTATTTTCTTGTTGTGAAACATAGACAAGTATTTTAAGAAAATCTGAAAATAAACACCGAATCCGTTCTTTGTTAAGGCATGAAATATTGATACACTGTTATGCCGTGATACCATACTCCGTTGGATGCTGTTTTATCATAAGAAGAAAGAAATTAAAGATGTTCTAGAGCACATGAATGACGTGTTTAAACATATGTGAGGGAATATGACGTGAATGGATAGCTGCATTTTCTTCTTGTGAAACATGGACTAGTGTTTTGTGAAAACCTGACAATAAAAGCCGAACCTGTTCTTTGGGAAGGCAAGAAATATTGATATACACTGTTATGCTGTGATAGCATATTTGATTGGATACTCTTTTAGCAGAAGAAAAAAGGAGTTAAAAATGGTCTAGAGTGCATGAATGCCGTTTTTAAACATTTGTGAGCTTCTTAGGGTGTTCTAATGCTTGTCCAGAGTTTAAGTACATGGTCCTGGGCATTTCCATATTTTTCCATTTTATATCACACTGCTCAGGAATAAAATATTGTATTGATATATTTTCGAATTCAATTATTATTGCAGTGCAATTAAATGACAGTTAGTTCTATGGCTGAACATGGTTGTATTCTCGTATTGTACAGGTGAAGTTACGGTTGAAAACACATCATAAGAATTTGGAAGATGTGCTTTCTAATTTTACAAATCTGATTTGGAAGGTATTTTATTTTGTATTTTTCTTTTATTTTTGTCTGTAGTTTTCCTTTGAGATATGGCTGGCCCTAGTAATTTCAGTACAGCGGATTTATGATTGTACCTTGTTCACTCCCAAGGAGTTGCCATAGCAGTCAAACTTGACAATGAGGATGTTTCGCTTTTGGGAACTGAGGATTTGAACCTTGATGCAGATCAGTTTCTTGGTTGAATTTATTTTGATAGTTCACCTGTTGAACAGTCTTAAATTATTTTAAATGCCTCAAGTTCACAACCTATTTGTAATTTTTTTTAATTCTGATAATGTTCTCCAAAATTTTAGGTTGATGGGAATCGTCCCAAAGAACAAGTGTTTGCAGAGATTGATGCAGCTATAGCTGAACTTGAAAGAAAACTTGAAAGAAAACAAACAGAGGTGAAAGCAAAAGCCGCCACCAGTGGTAATTAGTGGATGGTGTCAAATGCATCATGTGCATAGAGGAATTGTTATTAGTCAAATTTTGAACTTCACACTTGTAATAATATTAAAACCATGTGCTTACAAAGGAGTTTTCTATTCTAAAGGTTTCAAGGTAGATAAACTCTATTAAGAGATGGATGCATAGGCATCTGTGTTTTAGGTTAGATTTTAGTGTATTGTGCATTTATCCTGCGAAATGTACCTCTAAGCTACTTATGATAGTATAAAAATATTTGAAAGCCATGTACTCCAGAAATTGGAGTTAAAGCATCCCACTTGGAAGTAATTCACCGTGTTCACACTTTTTTTTTTTATAGAGAATATGTATATATTTTATTTATTGATACTAGGAAATATTTATTAGTTAATCTAAAAGCAATTTTATAGTTACACTGAATCTTGTATTTCGGATTCCAAATATTTATTAGTTAATTTAAAAGCAATTTTATAGTTACACTGAATCTTGTATTTCGACATTCCAAACCCATGCATCAATTTTATTTGTTGATCTTAGTTAGTGTCGACTTACTAATCTAGAAGAATTTTATAGTCACAATAAACCATCCATTTTGACACAACAAACATATCGGAAGTGTAACATCCTTGCTAGACCATCAATGAAATAATAATAATTGGACTATTTTTTTATTAAATCACAATAAACATATGAATGATGAATGAGGGTACAATTTACTAAAATGTGAGTTTGCCATGAAGTTCCAAGTTGTAACTATCTTGGTCCACTAGACCAATATCAGTTGAAATCCTTGTTACATTCTGTTTGCAACAATAACCGCATTAAGATTCAAAAGTATAACCCCAATCTTGACCATGTTCTCAACAACATTCTCATACACAAGTCATAATCATCACCATGGACTTTATCCAAGTCCTCGGGTTATTTAACAATCTTTGCATAGATATCAATTAATCATTCAATGTTTTTTGATGGTCTCAACAATCATCATCATTCGATCACAATTTGACACCATAAGTACAATCTCAAGAACCAACCCCGTTCTATCATAACCACAATGCTTCTTTAACACAATTAATTTCCTTTTCAATGTATAAATTTACCCAAATATGTACAAAGTATCATTTGACAAGTCAAAGAAAAATGTCATCATTGAAAAGAATATTAAGACTATTAACTCATCGGCTAATTATCTTTCCATTCACAATAGGAGAGGGTTATGATAGCTTGTACGAGAGCTTGCTTATATGATAACTATTTAATGAACTCTTTCCTGAACTCGATAACGAACCCTTAAGGTGGACATACAAGATTGATTTATGGAAAGACAAATACTATAGGTGCAAGTCAGGGGTGACAGGTGTGGGGGGGGGTGCGTTATTTATAAGCCCAAAGGACACAATGTTACTGACTATGCATGGGGCCTTGGAACTCTAATCAATAATGAAGCAGAGGCCTTTGTGCTTTATGTGGGCATCAAATTGGTTCTCTCCCACCAAATTAGTAATCTTATTATATGTGGCAACTCAATGCTCGTCATAAGAGCCATAATCCACAAGAACATAACAGGAGGAAACATGTTCAAAGGCATCATGTTTTGTATTCTTGACATCCTTAAACTCCTTAACAACTCAAACTTCTTCCATATCAAAAGACACCACAACGAGGAGGTAGATAAAAACATAAAGATGGGATCTAGATTAAACAAAGTGCAAATGTTAATAAAATGGGAATTAAGGACCCATCTCGTCCCTTAATTGTTGTAATGATACATGGCAATGGTAAGGACAATAGGAAATGTGTCAAGTTCTTGTCGACACCCTCTCCTTTAAGACCGAGTTATTTCAATAATCGCCCATTCGCGTGTGCAGTTTGGTTGATTGTGAATGCGAGCATGGGAAATTTCGTAGGTTCAGTGTCCAGGGCTTGGTGGATCGACCACGGTCCGCATCTAGATGGAGGCAAAGAATATCTCCCTTCCTAGATCTCTCCTTATGACTATCGTTCTTCGGTCTCCAAGTACCATCGGGTTCTTCACGATCTTGTCATTTTCTTAGCATTTGTTTTAAACATGAATCTCTCTGAACTTTGCATTGAGTGGTCTTTCATTGATAGTTTTTACAGTCTTTTGGAGTATTATCCTTCTCGAATTGATCTTTACTTGGCTTCTAGAACAACAGTTTCCCCACCCTTGCCTCTTGGTCTATCTCTCTTCCTCGTTTCCCAATTTCATTCTCTCTCGAATTTCGTCTCAGGGTTTGGATTTTGGGGTGAAGTTATTGAAACCCAGTCTTTAGATTTTTTAGGCTCCCTCTGGCTTCTTTGGTTTTTCCCCAAAATCTTTTTGTCTTTCATATTCAAACCCTCATCTTTCCGTCTTTCTCTTTATCTCAAGCCTTAAAATTTTCAAGCCCCATCTATTGGTCCTACGACTAACCCTCCCTCGGATTTTAAATATGTTATCTCTTCTCATTGCATCTTGCATTTCAAGATTTGTGGCAATAACATTGTGAATTGGGGAACATTCAACGATATGGATCTAAAATGGAATGAGATAAAACCAAATATGAAGTGGTTTGAAGCGATACTTGAAGGTATCCAGGCCCATTATGGTGAATACACTGGTAGAATCAACAACATGGGTTGTTTCTCTTCTCCTAAGCAGAACTTGGAGCCTTATCTAAGAAAGACAAAAATCTATTGCTTTGGAGCAAACCATGATCATGCTTATGCAGAAGACAAAGAAGTTGGAGCAGGAAGTCGGGCATTTCTGATAAAGAGAATGAAAGGCAAAGAATGCATGAGTTGGAAATGACAGTGACCACATTCCTGCAAAGATTAAGTACGATTGAACAAGAACGAGATTATTTCAGAGCTAGAGCTGCCCCACAAGTAGGATCAAACAATCATGTAGGACAAATAGGCGAAGATCAATAAGGGCAAGAGGTTGTACCAATGGAAACAAATGACAATAGCCAAAGATCAACTGAAATACTAGATGAACCAAACATTGACATAACACCTTGACGTTCTTTAAATGTATTTTACTTATAGGGCAACATGTTATGATATATGGCAGTTATTCTGCCTGAACATACAAGTTTCATTTTGTTTTATATGATAGGCAACATATAGACCTGAACTTTGTTATAAAAGAGTCAAAATTTTGTAAATTTTGCTTGTTGCATTGCCTTTGGCGCAATCGTTTAATATAATATCCTTTTCAATTATTGTTAAAAAAAACTATAGGCGCAAGTCATAGAAGCCTCTCCCTTGAGATGGATGAAATGTTAACTTCATAATACAAGGTTCACACATGAACAAAGCCACTTTGCCCACAAAAGTTTCCAACAAGGTTTATTATTTAAGTGCCAAGCTTAAGCACAGAGGCTTTAATAAGTCTCTTTACTATCAAGCAAAGAATTAGTACAATATATCTCAACTCGAGTAACTATGATCTTATAATAATATAAACTTGTATTCACATGCCATACACTACTATTAATCTTCAGTTGGTATTTTTAGAGAATTAGAACATAATCAATCTTGATTCTATTCTTTTAGCATGGTCAATTCAATATACATTTTATTGTTGAAAGAAATCAAATACTAATTTGATGACACACGAGTCATGCCCACATGTTGCATTTCATTACCAACCATAGAGCAATTTATTTGAAGACAATATGGATATGAAGATTTCTATTCGAGGCATCATCAAACCATTAACTAGTTCAACTAATTGGCATCATCAAACCATTAACCAGTTCAACTAATTGTTAGTGTCGAAGCACAATACAATCCCTACAAACATCATTGTTCAACATTCCAAATTGTCATTAAAATTCAAACCAAAGTTCATTACACAATAGGCAACTTCTATAGCTCAAGTATTTCACTTTATTCCAACACTGCATAATAATATTTCTACCTATATGGCTGTAGCTTTTTATCATAAATACACTTTCTATTTGAGAATTTAATACCAATCCAATTTCAATTTACACATGGCAACTTTTACAACACAATCAATTCATGTAATCCAATAAGTACATATTGAGTTTCTACCAATATGACTATAGCATTCACAATAGATATGTTTTGCCATTCAAGATTGTAGTGCACATATAATGTTGCCCATTGGTAACTTCTTTCCATTTTACAAGTAATTGACAAGAAATAAGCACAAAGCAATGAAAAATTAGTTACGTACAAGTTGTTTCCATCACAATCTCAATTTGAGATTTCACATAGTAGTTGCAAGCTCAAAACCAATTAAATGTATGTAATAACATGGTTCCATTCTTACTAAGACTGAGTCAGTTTCATACACTTTGTGTATTGCCCCAGTTTGGATTGTACATGTCTTTGTACATATGTTATATAGGCCGATGAGTTAGTATGGTTTTGGGGCCGGAGTGCCTAAGTGATATTAGGCCAAAAACCCTGTACGCTGAAAGGTTGGTGAGCCTAGCATTGTACATTGTAATCACACTCACATATATTAATAAAACACATCACAACTGCAAACCGAGTTAGACAAACGAGTATCGGGGGATAAGACTCCATGAGAGGGAAAGGGGGCTAAGCCAGTGAATACAATATTATATTCCTAAGTCTTATTTTCATGATTATACCCTAAGTTCCTAAGTAAGGGTAACAAGTTCCCAAGTGGAGGAAACACAGTTCCTTAAGTGCCACTTGTAAAAAATGGATAATGTTTGGGGCTTAGTGGAAACACCATCATTTTACCATTCTATCATTCCATTTTGGTCTGGGTATGTGGGATATGAGCCAGGAGAGCCAGAGACATTGTGACATTGTGAATTCTATGTGGGTTTTGTTGCCAATTCTCCTTGGGTTGCCTTGGGGAAGGTTGGAGCCCTGGAGCGGGAGAGGCTTCTAAGCCTAACCACATAATTGACTGGACTGTGATATAGGTGGAGAATGAAGGTAACTTCTAGTTCTATCCGGTGCACATATTGGATAAGAAGACCAAGGTGATTTGGAATCAAGCCATCGACTTGAAAAAGTTTCAATGGAGCTCCTATGGTTTTGAAGATGCTAGATGGGAGCATGAGGATGCCATGCGAGAGGAGTACCTGCAACATTTTGAATCTTTTTTAGGATTTTTGATTGTATATTTGAATATAACGCACCGAGGACAGTGCAAAAATAGGCTAATGTAGTGCCCCAGTTTTCATCTCCAATTGTATGTGTATGTGTACTTATGTTATATGTGCTAGTGAGCCAAAATAGTTTTGGGGTCGAGTGCTTGTGTGTTTTGGTCTAGAGTGCCTGTGTGTCAAACAATCGATGAGCCTAGCATTTTATATTATAATGACACTCATATATTAATGAAATACATCATGACTACAAACCAAATCAGATAAAAGAGTATGGGGGGCTAGGACTCCACGAGAGGGAAAGGGGTCTAAGGGATTAATGAAAGGGGATAAGACAATGAAAATAATATCATATTCCCAAGTCCTAAGTCTTATTTTATGATTATATCCTAAGTTCCTAAGGGGAAATGTAATTCCTTGAGTTCCACTTGTCAAAAAGGGAACATGCATATATAATGTGTGGGGCTTAGTGGAAAGCCCATCATTCTACCATTATATCATTCCATTTTGGTTTGGATGTGGGGTGTGAGCCAGGAAAGCCAAAAACCTTGTGACATTGTAAAACCTTATGAACCCAAGTGGGACTTTGTTGCCTATTTTCCTTGGATTCCCTAAGGGAAGGCTAGAGCCCTGGAGGGGTAATTGGGTGGGTAGGATTGCCCATTGTGTGAGGCCTAGAGGGTGCATGGAGACTCCATTTGTGCAGTTGAAACTCATGGAGCCA
Source organism: Picea engelmannii (assembly GCA_009831015.1). NCBI lineage: Eukaryota > Viridiplantae > Streptophyta > Pinopsida > Pinales > Pinaceae > Picea > Picea engelmannii. The sequence goes on along the minus strand of ML777311.1, from coordinate 1,634,716 downwards.
AAACTTAGATACTTTCTGTCCAGCCTGTGATGGACCCCTGAAAGGGAAGTGGGACAACCTAAGGGAGCGTGGAGTGGAGAAGGGGGTACATTTCTTTGGGTTGTGTAGGCCGAGGGGGGCGAGAGTTGCTGGTTGGAATTGCTGTAGGATTTTGGTACCTTGGTCTAGACACCATTTATACTATTTGTTATACCTAGTTCGCTTAGGTAGTCTTTGCTCCGGTGGAGTCATAGCCCCAACTCAAGGGTGACCTGTTGTTGAGAGAGCTAGAACAACATTGTCTATGGTTGGATGGAATGTTTGAGGTTTTCAACCAGTTGGTGATTTCATATAAGATAAGTATTATGCTTATATGTATTTTCTATTGCTATTATAATGTGTGTTCATGCGTTTAATTGTTGTTGTTAAGCTTAATAAATATTTTGCATGTATAATTATGTATGTTATGCTATTATGCATGGTATTTCATGTTGGTGTGCCTTCATATTGTATCATATGCAGGGCATATTATAGATTGGTATCAGATCCCAATTTGGGCATAATTACTCATGGTATTAGAGAATTAATAGTAAAGTGGCCCAGATAGGGGTCTGGGCATGTTACACTTTGCTATTAGTGTCCACATATGAGATATACCAATCTCACTAAAACTCTTTGAGTGATTTTCACAATCACTTTGTTAACAACATATGCATAAGAGATATATTAACCTAAAACAATAAAAAGAGATCAATACAAAGGCAAGTGTTGTCCAAGGTGGGAAAGATTTTTGCCTTTATGTAATTAATTTTTTTATTATCACAATTCAGTGCTAATGGCATCACTCTAGATGGGCATTAATTTCATACAAATACAACATATACCCATTGTATTCATCATATCAGAGGGGTTGTCCCAAAGTTGGACACAATCTCCATACCCAATGCATTTTACATTACAAGACTTAGATGTAAAGAGAGTTAAATCTAAGCATCATTAATGCCCTTTTCAAAATTTTCATTCATAAGCAAACATGTGAAACGTAAGTATCAACAATGGACAATGATTGGCCCAACCCAAATAATTTACCTATGCACAATGTCATAAACAGAGCTATAAGTTGTGGGCAACGATTTTGTTAGCGAAAGGTTTTTACCAATTACAAATGCATTAAACAAAGTTATTAGCTATAGACAATGAATTGTCTTACCAACCTTTTTTTCCCAATTACAATGCCAAAAACATGAATGTCAATAATGACAATGATTTGCATTACAAATCACATTATTTAAGCAATAACAATCAACAAGAAATATTAATTCTAGGTAATGAGTTACCCATTTTCATTGCTTTCTTCCCATGTGAAAACACAAAGATTAAGGTTGCCCAACTTGCATAACATCTAGTATATCCAATTCATTGTTCCCATCACAAAATTAATGCAACAAGGGTGTTAAACATTAGGCATTGATTTGCCCAAACATGTTCATATATGGAAGGATATTACTAACTAAGGCAATGATTTGTACACCAAATTGTTTTTCTTCATGAATGACATACAACCTTTCTATGCCAATAGTGGAATGATTGGTCTTACCTAATTTGTTCTATCACTCAATATTTCACAAGATGGTCATATCTACAGGTATCATGAATATTTATTAAACATGCACGAACTAGGAAATTTCATACATGCATTTCTAGAAACAATTAGTATGCATTCTCATACTAAGATGATAGTGCTACAAATTTAAACACACATATCAACAACCTGTTGCTACATCACATCCACTTCTTAATATGCCAACAATAGAAAGATGAGAGATGGTTACCAATATTGCCATTTCTTCTTCCATTTGCAATGCATCTTCTTGACAAGAAGGGCAAATCCCAACTAAAATTTCTTATCATCGTAAGCATATTTTCCTTTTAGTTTTCTTGCTTAAATCTCAAATTTCTTATCATCATAAGCATATTTTCCTTGTTATCTTTCTTGCTCAAATCTCTTTCTGAGTGGACTTTTATTGCTGCAAGTTGTGGATGCGCCTACACATTGTTTTCTTCATGAATAATTCATTTACCATGTTAGTGTGCATAGACAAAAATCAACATATACAACATTTCATAGCTATGTAAACAGACTCTACACTATCATTTCCAACAATTAACTATTTCATATATTTTAAAATCTAACCAAATAAATTATTCAACAAAGCTATATAAACCATACAAACCAATATCAAGGCTGGCTAGTAAGCTATAACATTCTAACATGATATGCTAATTCAACAAGCCATTTCATATACAACTCCAACCAACCAATATCACAACCATTAGCTTCACATAACTAGTATATGAAAAAAATTGATAACAATTCCATATCATATTTAGAGTTGCACAATAATAGATAATTATACATGTCATGAGAATGCTTGAATTTCCATGTTGAGCTTCCAATATTCCAATTTCCTTCCCTTGCCAACTCAATTTGGGCCAATTAGTTAATTTTCAACCTTTCATATGTAGGAAAACTATTTTCTTTGGGAACCTCTAGTTGTGTGGGATCATAACATGGAGCATAAACACTAATGAATATGTAAGGTATGTATCAATGGTGGGGACTCCATCCATTGGTCTCGCAAGGCAAGTGGTGCACCTCTAACATAGAGATCAATGTCAATATCACAGTTTGGAGTTGTGCCACCTCCCATAGTCAAATTCTTGGTTAGGTTTTCAAGCTCCCTTCACCAAATTGGGGATTACAAAGGTATATAGTTTGGCATCATTTTAGAAACATTTCATTACAATCTTAAACATGTCCCCAAACCCATGGGAGGCTCTCTTATTTATATGCTACAATAATTTGGCCATCTCACCCCATGCAAAATTATGTAATTCTTTAATTCCAAAATTAGAGTATTATCACCCACTTGGGTGGCATGGTGAGAAAATTCCATTTTTTAATATTTATAAATTAGTGATTAATCACCCCCACCTTAGTGTCACCCTGGTATTTTTCTCTTTTTCTCTTTTCAATTAAAAGTGAATTGCCAATTTCTTTAAAATATTATTACTTTCAAGTTGACACAAAAATAGGGTAAGTTACAGGTTCAACTAGTGCACTCATGGGATCATGCAATTATCTCAATATGGTGCCCCCAAATTTGTGAAGGTAGAAGCCTCTTGGAGGGATAACGACTCTACTTATTTATTGCACGCTCTCCCAAACATAAATGTGAGGCATGTTACCTACTATAGTTGGGAACCCTCTTTATAGACAAGCCTTGGTAGACACCTCTACCTTGTTATCCCAGATCATACATACCCTATGAGAGACTCCATGCCTCTAAAAGACACCGAGCCTCTATCTCAAGACTAGGTAGGAAATCCTAAGAAACTCTACCCATCCCTTCGTCAACAAGGCCAATAGCATCTTGGTTACTTCCTACACCTATATGATGGTCAATTGGAAAGGATAGACCTTGTGTCTTATGCATGTGAAAACACACACATAAAGGAGAATTGCATATTCATTAATCATAACTCATAAACAAATTTATCCAAGTTTTACATATATTAGTTTGCATGTCTCATTCCCATCTTGGAGTCTCCTCAGATAATCATATACACTTGTCTCATTCAACCAAGTGACCAATTTCCTCTACAAGTTATGGTTAATATGATTTCATATCGTCATGTATAATCAAAATCATAAATTCACGACATTATAAATGAAGAGATTCACTCCGATGAAGCTCAATCCTCCTTAATATCCTTTTTCTAAATCACAAGCCATTCAACTCCTTCCAAGAGTTCCAGTGTATTCGACTGACTTACCATATCTCACACGTACATAGTAACATCGATGGTATTTTACATGGATTCATAATGACAACAATATCACATGTTCATATCACAAAATCAAGGCATAATAACCAAGTCATGATTCACATCATCACAACAACCATATGTCATCAATGCTGATACCTATAAACTAGATCATTTCATTCTATGCATACCGAGTCATTTCCTAATCAAGCAATACATGTAGGATTCTTAGAAACAACAAAACCACATATATCCTTAGGTTTGTACAAAATTCACCATGATGAACATAAATCACATCACAAATCAATCACCAACTTTGGAATACAAAATGAGTTACCTTGTCTACATAGGGTTGACCTCCAAATCATGCATAGAAACATAGTTAGACAAAATAGGGCATTACACACTACCCTCTTTGGGAAATTCATCTTGAAATTAATATGAAAAAAAAATGGATACTCAAGGCACATAAAATTTGCATCCTCCCAAGTGGTTGAACTAGGATTGTAAAGGTCTCAGTGGATCTTAACCTAGTCCATTATATGACATTTGAGTTGTCAAATGTGCCATTTTGAAGTGAAAACTAGCTATGCTTTCAGAGCTCCCTCATTGTAAACTTGCAAACGGTTCCAATCAATAACATGGGATGCATCAAGTACATAATGCCATAAAATTGATAGATAGAACACATCAAGTCCTATGCAATACTTGTGGGAAAGAAAGATGGTATGGCACATGTCCAATTATTTCTAGGATCTTGAATGGTCCAACAAACAAAGGAGAAAGTTGGATCCTTTCCCAAAATTTATGAGCTCTTCTTGGGGTTCAGTCACAAGTCTATTCCAAACCTTATAAGTACAACACTTCAATGGGCATCTGCATAACTCTTCTATTTTTTTTGGGATTCTTTAATCCTTTGTCTAATCAAAGTAATTTAATCTTCCATTTCTTAAATAATCTTGGGTCCGACCAAGACCTTATCCTCAATTTTATCCCAACTGAGTGTAGTTCTGTAAGGTCTCCCATACAAAGTTCAAATGGTGCCATACTAATAGAACCATGAAAACTATAAATATAAGAAAATTTGAGAAAGGGAAGGTACTCTTCCCATTTGGTCTTCTAGTCCAGAACATATATTTGGAGCATATCCTCCAAGATCTAATTCACCCACTTGTTTGAATATCAATCTATGAGTGATACGATGTATTAAAATTAAGTTGATTCCTCAATGCATCTTGGAACCTTGTCCAAAATCTCCTCATAAATAGTGAATCTCTATTCAAAATAATCTTCTTCAGAAAGCCACAAAGCTGCACAATCTCTTTTATAAACATTTGCACCACATTTGGCTTCTTATAACTAGCCTTGACATGAATAAAGTGCACAATTTTGGTTAGATTATCCACAACTACCAAAATGGAATCATGTCTTTGATATGTCAAAGGTAAACCCACAATAAAATCCATCGAAATCACTTCTCATTTTGACTAAGGAATGTCATGAGATTGCAATAAACTTGAAGGATGATAATGCGTAGCTTTCACAATATGTCATTCCAAAAATGTAGCCACAAACTTGACAAACATCATTGAGAAATACTTGACAAATTGTCTAAATATTTCCAGAAAAATTCTTTTATCAAACTCATGAGTACACTAGGGGTAATGGTCAACCCGAAAGGTGCACCAAAAAACTCATGATTCCCAAAGTGAGTTCGAAATATGGTCTTTAGAATATACTTAACCCTCGATTATATCTCGATCACAAGTAAATATTAGAAAACATTGTGGTTTCCTTAATCTAGTAAAAAATATCATCAATATGAGGCAAGGGGTATTTATTTCCAATGGTGACTTTGCTCAACTGCCTATAATCAATGTACAACCTCAAGGATCCATCGTTTTCTTCACAAATATCATAGGTGCACCCCATGGTGAAATTCTAGGTTCGATCAAACTTAGGTCAAAAATCTCTTGAGGTATCAATTGCAACTAACACAATTATGGAATAGTAATATGATAAGGTTATTTGGATATGGGTTCAATACTAGGCTCAAGATCAATAAAGAATCAACCTCCTGCTTTAGTGGAAGTTCAAGTAACTCATTAGGAAAAACATATGGAGACTTAGCTAAAACAATATAATAGTTCAAAGATGAATGATTACCTTCATTCAAAACAATCACCACAACATACATACGACAACCTTTCATGAGAGCATATTTTAGTTATGGGGCTGATATAAGTCGCAAAGATACCGACCTCTTCTTTCCTTGAAGAGTCATTGGTATCCAAATCATCCAAAAAAATGCGAATTCTTTCCTAACAATCTAAAACATCCCAATGGGCCTCAATCCAATCCATTCTTACGATAAAATAATAGGAACCAATAGTAGTTGAATACATATCAATCTTCATAAAACATACTCCGAAATCAAGATCACATCTCTTTACCAAGGAACCAACCCCTTGTGTACTCCCTAAAGCCATCTCAACTAGGTCCAAATAACTTGGTTTATTACCACCATGCAACATCTAGCTAAAGCATAATGGGAAATAAATATTTCAAGAACATCAAGGTCAATTAAAATACAAAGAACAATGCAATTAAGATTACTTGCTATCTCTAGTCCAGAGGACTCATGCTCAACTTTATGATTTTGGAAAAACACATGAATCCTTTGGGTCATGACCATATCTCCAATAGTAGTGTAGCTCTAACTAGACTAAGACTTTGGTTGTTTCCTAGTGAAGTCTTTCTCAAAATACCATCCTCCATAACCCCAACATCCCCCTTTTGGAGGTGCCCTTGGAGTTCTTGGTGGCATGGATGGGGTCTAAGATGAACTTTGAAAATAAGTTTGTGAATGGGAACTACTCCATTGAACAATGGGCCTAGGAGGTGGCCCCTCTCTACACTACAAGTTTCATTGAATTCCCAAAGAAATGCCTCTTTGGGCTTCTTGGTGCCTCCAGGGAGAAGGTTTAGAACTACCCCTAGGAAATCCATTACACATGTGATTCCTCAAAAAATATAGAATTGGGATATCTTATAACACATTTGTTCCTTGATGTACTAAACAAATCTCCTTATACAATAAATGCTCTATACGGTGTCTCATGCAAAGTCCGAGGCATTTGAATACAATCTTGCTCCTTGAATTTAGGATTCAAGACATAAAAAAGCTTGTTTACTCTCAACTTCTTAGTATTCAAATGCTTAGTATATCTAAGCAACTTTATAAATTGGGCCTCATATTCCAACATTGTCCGAGGTCCCTCTCTAAGAGAATGAAACTCATTCAAATTCTTCTCTAGGTATTCCTAAGAAAGGTACTTCTTGTAGAACTCTTCCTCAAACTATTCTCATAATACCATGGAGGTTTCATAACCCATTTGTGGCTTGAGGGTTCTACACCAAAGAAGAACACTCTCTTTCAATTGATAAATGACCATCTTGGCCTTTTGATTACTAGAATAGTCTCACAGAAAAAACCATAGATCCATATTTTCCAACCAAGCTTTTACTACCTCACCTTTTGTAGCACCTTTGAATTCATAGAGCTTTACTTTGCCCAATCCTTAATGTAAATCACCCTCATATGTGTTTCTACGCTTCATGCCCTAGGAAGAAGTACCACGCTTAGAGGAATTACCTTTGAACTTACTAGTGTACAACTCAATCCTCTTTTGGAATCATTGCATCATATCACACACCTCTTTGATAGACATATGGTCATGGTCACCACCATGTGGAGAAGGAGATCATGGAGGTGAAGAAGTCAAAGAAGGTGGAGGAGACACATTCCTTCTCCTTTTCCATACCATAATGATTATGGAACACACATCATACTATTGTCATCGTTAAAATATGAATACTCATCATTAAATGTTACAACTAAGCATGTAGGTCCAAATGCCCTAGCCTTGAAACAAGCTCTCATACCATTGTGTAGCATGCCAACTATGTGCACTGTACCTAGGGAGGACATTATCAACTAACTTAATAACAATAAAAATAATTTTTTGTAAACACAAAAAATAGATGAATGATAAACAAGAGAACACAATTACTCAAATGTAAGTTTTCCAACAAGTTCCAAGTATGTAACCATATATGAATTCAAATCATTTGCTACATTATGCATGTAACAATAACCGCACTAAAAATCAAGAGTATAACCCCACTCTTGATCATTTTGTCAACAACATTTCCTTACAATATTTATAATCATTATCATGGACCTCACCTTAGTCCTCAATTTATTTAACAATATTTACATACATAACGATTAAGCATTCCAACTATTTTCACGCTCTCAACAATCACCATCATTCCATCAAAATCTAACGACATGAGTACAATCTCTAAAACCAACTTCATTCCAATGAAAACAAAACCTTGGCTTACATGTCATACAAGCAGACAATGGCTCTTAACACAATCAACCGTCTTTTCCATTTATGAATTTACCAAGATATGTATAAAGCATCACCCAACAAGTTCAAGGACAATGCCATATTTCAAAAGAATATTCACATCTTAGCTAACTGATTAATCATATTACCATTCACATTGTTCATCTTCATAGCACAACGTTCACATGCAAGCAAAGGCAATCTGCCCACAAAGTTTGTCAACGCGGTTTATTATTCTAGTGCCAAGCTTAAGCACATAGGCTTTAACCACATTCTTTACTCTCAAGCAAAGAATTAGTATGGTTTAACTCAACTAGAGAATCGATCATCTCATAATCATATAAATGTGTAGTCACATGTCATACACAACTACTAACCTTCATTGAATATTTCAAAGAATTAAAACATAATAAGTATAACTCAACTCCACCAACATTAGATATCCAATAGACTTCATTCTTGGTTCTATGCTTTTATCATGATCAATTCAATATGCACTTTATTGTTGAAGAAATCAAATGCTAATTTAGTAACACACGAATGAGTCCTTCCCACAAGTTGTATATCATTCTCAACAACGTAGTCATTTATTTAAAGATGGTATGAACATGAGGATTTATTTTCAAGGTTGTGTGGAGCCATTAACTAGTTGAACTCATTGTTGGCTCCTAAAGTTTTGGGTTAATATTGCGCACATGCACAAATGAAGTCGTGCACACCCATTTCAGTTTTGTGCATGCACAAGAAACTTCGTGAGGATTGACAAGAAGCACACGCCAGAACGATTTTTGATATTGCGCGCCAAGCCCAAGGTCTACCAAATGCACACCGATCAGAGTTTTGAATGCACACTTTAAATCAAGAAGATGCATGCTAGAATCAAGAAAGGAATCATCAAGAAATATCCCTAAATGATTACTACTAGAAGCATAAGGGAACATGGAGCAGACAAAAGATGAGTTGGCAAGACAACTAAGATTGCTATGATTCCAGAAAGGATACGTGGAATGCAGGTAGGTGGCAGAAGCATGTGATATTGTTAGTCGGTAGAGGAAGTGGAGCAGAGTTGATAGAGACATAGATCTAGAGTCGAGAATGATATAAAAGGAACCAAGGATGACAAAGATGAGGTTGTCTTTTCTATTGATGTTAGCATTGAGTTGATTCACTAAGTCGTTGTTGTTGTCCACTATTGAGGAGCTCACTCTGAGTCTGTGTAGAATTGTAATGCTGTAATGCTGTTGATTATAAGTACGAGTTTGTCATATGTCTAAGTTCTGAAAGGATGTGCATGACGCAATGTATTGTAAATTTGGGGAATTATATAGAGAGGATATGAGACTCTATTGCTGTCAAGTAGGCTTTTTTTAATGTGTACCCGTGTTTGATGGAATGAGGAGAATAATAAAGTTGCAACGATTCTAATCTATTATGTGTTTCTTATATGGTATTTGGATATGTGTGTGTATTGTTTTTTCATATTGATAATAATATAATGTCATCTATGAAATGTCTGAATTCCAACCCAGTTGGATCTCTGAGCATTTAATCCCTTCATCTCCGACACAAGCCCAGATGGTCTCTGTGATCCTCATCGTGTTTCGAGTGAGACTTTCTTCAACCTTGGCTGAAGATTGATATGTCTATGCTTTGGGGTTTTTGTTGGTCAACTCTGGATGAACCTTGGGTCTTAACCCCCCAACGTTAAGAAGGACGCGCGCAGGCGTGAAATGACCCAAAAAATGGTTCCATTGTTGGGACCTGAGAGTATTGTATTGAATGATGAAGGAAAGAAATGAGGTGGTATCCATCTCGGGAGGAAATTCAAGATTGGTTAACTGCAAAAGAACATGTGTTTTCCCAGCTAGAAACTCAAGGTATGAGAGTCAAGGTGAAGCGATGGAAAGATAAGTATCTCTACACCGATATGCATGAGATTTTCTTTAGTTGATTTCCTTGTTTATTGTATTAATGGTTGAAAAGGTAGATTGCTACCAATTCTACTTTATGGCCTCTAGAGCCAGTGGTTTGGGATCAAGCCACACTTGATCGAATGAGGGAATTGGAAAACAAGTGGACTCGAGCCATTGGTATCTGGTTTGCTTGAGTAAAGGAGGGGTTAATATCGTTGAATTTGTTGTACTGATTCTTTCAATGAGGTTGAAAGAAAGTTCACAGAAGGTCCTAAGAAAAACATGCTGGAAAAAATCCCTCTCTGGATCAAGATGTTATTCATGGAGAAAGGGTTGAGGCACATGGATCCCAATAGGATGGCTAAGTAGAATTTCCTAGCATTGGGGGGGGGGGGGGNGAAAAGATGGGAGAAAATGAGGAAGGAGATGGATCCATTGAGGAGGATCCATAAGTTGTTGAAATGAGGTGAGGAATGGAATGGACCTAGAGGAACAAAGGAGAGAGAGAGCTGAGAGATATACAAGAAGAGTTGAGTTGAGAAGGAAAACACAACACAGAGGTGGAAATAAGTTATCTAGGGGCACATGATAAGGAGCTGATCCCGGGGTGAAGAGAAAAGAGATCGCACCCAGAGAACATGTGAAAGAGTGTGTTGTGCTAGAGAGGGGCACAAGTGAAGTTAGGCTCGCGAAGAGGCATGACATTGAGAACAGGGTGTCCAATGGGGATACCGGTAGTAGTAGTGGTAGTAGAAAGAGTGGATCCGAAGATGAAGTATGAACCCCTTGGCTATTGCGGAGTGCCACAACCTCGGAGGAATATGAGGCACATAGTAGAGGCACATGAGAAGGAGAAGAACATGGAGGCTCCCATAGTGGTGGTGGAGGATAATTGGTGATAGTAGATGGTCTTGCGTGGCTACAAGTAGGAAACTCTCCGAGTCACCTCACAAGAAATGTTAGAAGAAGATGGAATTACCTCCCATTTGAACCACCCCCCTTGCGCATTTGTAATCAAGAAGAAATAACAACATATAATGAGGAGATTGGAATAGGAGAAAGAGTGGAAGGAAAAGAGAAGGGACAATGAAGAAGAATGTGAAGTCAGTGCTACTTCACCAAGGAGAGTATCAATGTTAGTTCAGATCGAAGTAGTTAGTTCAAGATTGAAGATGAGCAATCAGGATAGCACCCCGAGGTTACCCATTTTCCATGGAGTGGGTAAGGATGACGCAGAACAACATTGTTTCACATGTGAAGCAATATGGTCTATGAAGAGGATCACAGACGAAGTAGCAAAGATTGCGCAGCTGGAGACATGAAGTACAAGGCCACTGCACCGACAGGACAAGTGAGGTCCCTGATAGAGATCAAGCAATATATTCTTAAGGAGTTCAAGAAACCCAAGTCAGAGTCTCAATGTATTACATAAATCAAGGAGATCATTAAGTAGAAACAAGGAGAAACTATGTGGGATTATGACCAACGGTTCAATATTGTTGGATAGGTTGACATTCCATATCCAGGACATGCAACACAAAGAATGGTTCATTGTGGGGTTACTCCGCCATATCCAAGTCCCGCTCACCCAGTAGAAGGTGACTACTCAAGCAAAGGTCATGGAGATTGTGATGCACTTGGAGGCTACATTAAGAGGGGCAGAGAGGCCGACAAGATTGGCACAGTTGGAGTCACAATTGGCCAACCTAATGATGTAGTTGAAAGATATGACTAAAACAAAAGTCGTGCACGGGAATGTTTGGTGTACCACATGTTTATCTGAGGGGAATCGTAGGGATGAGTGCCCTATAATTGGAAACTATGTGGTGACGAGCATGCAAAATGCATTTCCAACTAGGCCTCAGGTAGAGTGGTGCAAGGTTTGTAGATAGTGGGGCCATGTACCACCCCGCTGTCCAACTTTGGAGAAGTATATGAAGATGCATCATACTCTATTTTGTGAATTATACAAATCCATGGGACGTGATGTCAACAATTGTTGATCACTCTAGCTAATGCAGGACAATACCCATGATGCATTCTAGATACAAGAAGAACAAAAGGGTGGTGATCATGGTGGTACTGAGAGAGACAGATACTATGGAGGCCGCATAGGCGGTTATGGGTGTGGTCGCAAATGAGGATATGGAGGAGGGGGAGGCAGACCACCCACTTGTTTCAATTGTGGAGAGATCAATCATGTATCAAATCGCGCGTGCTTTGTAGATATCGTTATAGTCCTGCATGTCATAGAGGACTGCCTCGACTTAGTAAAAAAGTGGGAATAAAATAAATTAAAATGAAACATGGTTCATGTGGAGCTGCGCAGGAATAAGAAGAAGGATGGGGAAGTTGATGCCGAGTTATAACCCGAGGAGAAGCAAAGAAAGGAATGGAATTCAAGCATGGTGAAAACTCATGTCCAAGGTTGGCGGGGAAAATCAGAAGGGCCGCACAACTCCCTCCTAAGTTCGATGCTGCCCAACAAAAGTGGTTTCTGCGCGATGCGTAGAGAGCCATGGAAGAAGAAAGAGTGTACGAAGAGCTACAACGTGTGACCCCAATATCACTTGAGGAGGATCGAATCCGTGAAGAAGTGAAGTGAGTGACATAGAGGTTGCTTGACAAGGTCCGGATCAATGAAGAGGAACAACGAGAAACACAAAGGTTGTTGGAAGAGGCTTGTGCCCAGGAAAAGTTGTAGCCACGACACATATCGTTGGAGGAAGCTTGTATGATTGAGGAGATGCAATGCGCAATGTAGAGGTCGATGGAAGAAGCACACAAAAAATAATATATGTGACACATTGAGAAAAGAGAGATTGATGAAAATCTCCTTGAGGAACTACATTGTGTAGCACATGCAAAAGCATTGCGCGACTTGGGTTGCAAGATAGACACTGAAGATAAAGTAAGTAATTTCCTACATTTCTGCTTGAGATTGATCAATGATCCCGATGTTGCAAAGAAATTGATGCATATGTTATACACTTGTATGGGGAAGGAGCTGATAGATAGAAGTATATTATCCCCTCTACCAGAAAATGAGGTTTGTTAGGTCAACAAGAAGAAATTCACTAGCAGAGAGTTCAAGATGACAACTGAGCTTGGTGGTTATAATATAGATGGAGTCATGTTGGATCTAGGGTCTAACGTCAATATTCTGCTAAAGAAGTCTCGTGATTTGATGGGGAAACCAAATTTGGTCTGGCCACCCATCTAGATGTGGTTGGAAAACCAATATAGGATCTATCCTATAGGCCAACTGGAGCAAGTCGAGGTGAATATAGAAGGGGTGAAAACGAAGGTTGATTTTGAAGTCATAGAGATTATGGATGACTTAGATCCATACCCTTAATTGCTTGGCATTGACTGGGCCTTTGAAAACAATGTGGTGCTAAATTTGAAGAAGAGGAAGATGTCATTTGAAACAGACACCTTGGTGTAATCGCACCTCCAGATCCTAATGAAGGGGACCAGTACAATGAGCCGGTGGACGAGGATGTGCAGAGCTCTATAATTGAGAACATTTATAAAATCACTAGGTGTAGGGAAGACTACATCAAACCCAATGCAGACAGAGAGTTAATTTGGCGGATCATGAGATCATATGACACCGATTCTTAAGAAGCCATGGAAATGTGGTAACATAAAATTTATGAAGTATCGACAAGGAGGTGTGTGCATATCACCACTGAAGTGCGTGAGGAAGAATTTGGATCCTATTGTTATGAACATAAATATACATATAAAATAGATATTCATAACATAATAATTAATTAATGAATAATAACTATTAATAATGAAAGGACATGTCTCAAAGGACATGACTATTGGTTAAGGGCACCCCTGCATGGGTATATAAATGATCCCTCATTCTCAATTTTATATCATCTCATCTTATCTTATCTATTCATATTTTATATATTATTCCTACATGGATTATTATGTTATATTCCAAGTATTTTGGATAATTATTGTGTGAGCGAACTTTGTTCGTCTCATTTGGTATTAGATCTTTGTTTTTCTGATCCCGACCTTTGGCCTGTCTCTTTATCAGACCTTGTATGAACCGACTTTTAGCCAACCCCATCGTTTCAGATTTTTTTTGAGAAATTTAGTCTTTGACCACCAACCAGGCCTTTGGCCATTCAAATTTTCAAAGTTTTTAGGAACTTCGATCTTTGACCAATTACGGTCTTTGGCCATATAAAAATTGGAAGTCTGTTGAAGAACATTCCAATACAAATCCAAGAAAGCCAGAAATCAGTGCATCGAAAGGTACAAACATATTCGTTCTATTTGAATCACCATTTCCGGATTTAAAAAAAAATGTATTTCGCTGCAAGTATTTGAGAGAAAGACATATTATGGACTACACACAAGGTGAACTGAGTAACCACGCTTGCTACAGGTTGCACATACATTTCATTCGTGACTGCTACCAACTGTGAAAAAGGGCTCATTGTTCCAAAAATCGTTCAATTCGCACATAACTCGTTGACTGTCTAGCCATATGAAGTCTGATCTATTTTCCACCGTCTTCATTATTGTGAATAGTAGTGACCAGGTTCACACCGAGTGATAAGGAACTCCCATAAAAAAATTAAGTTGAAGGTTCTGATAAAATAAATAAATCTTTCTATAATTAAGAAAAAAATTATAAAAATCGGATCTTAATTTGTCGGCTCAGTGATAACTTGTTGATACAACAAGACACATTGAAACGATAGATCATAGTGAAGAAGCAAGTTGTGGCTGGCAAGTTTAATCGAAAGTCAGGAGGTTCACTCAATTCCTCCATACGTTCTCCATGAGTTGCAACTCCGCTATACCACCACAGGAAACCGACGCGACTACCAATATTTGCGGATTGACATGTCAACTATTGAGGGTTGTGAAAGTTAGTGGTGACACCCTGACACAGTTCACCGATAACTTAGGTGTATTCAAATCGTTGGCTGGAGGAATCACGCCTCTTCATATTATTCGAATTGGATAGAAAAATCAATCCATAGTTTTAAGACCATTCATGAAATATTGTTACAAGTAAAGTTAAAAGATCAAGTCGGAACTAGGAATGATTAAATTGGAAATATTACTAATTAAATATAAATCCTGACGTCAACATCCAAAGAAACATAGATTTTGTCTTTAACTACATAGGAAAGTCAACGAATTATTCAAGGGATCAAAAGATATAAAAAAATGTTAGGTGGCTATTCAAGTATATATAAGAATTTTTTTATACGAGTATTATTTAATCATTAATAAAAAAGGAGTATTTTGAAAGTAAAAAATAAATTATTCCAAGGAGAAATATATATATATATATATATATATATATATATATATATATATATATATATATATATACTATAAAAGTTTAAACCCTTTATATTTAATCAATTTGACTTTGGCTTTTAAGGGAAACTTTTAATTATATATATCCTTTTTAAAGTTTCAAAGTATTACTTTTTTTAAAACAAAAGTTTTGAAGAAGGATAATAAAAATCATTTATTATGGAAGGATATCAAGATAATTTAGAAATACAATCACGAATATTGGAAGGAGAACTAGGACATTATAAAGCAAACAATAAAAAATTACAGTTTGAAATTGAGAAGGAAAAATATTTTAATGGGTTAACACAGAAAGATAATCGTTATTTCAAAGAGCGTATTCGGGAACTCATCGCACAAAATGAAGAACTAAAGACCGAAAGATAAAAAATGGACCAAGACTTACTAGAACGAGATAATGAAATATTACGATTAAAAAATCATAGTGAAAAACTTCTTACTCAAATTAAGAAGTCAAGGGATACAAAACAACGTATCCAGGAGTTGGAGCAAGGGAATCAAGATCTCGGGAAGAAATTAGTAGGAAATGATGAAGAAGCTTCTCATTTGAAGAACCTTAATAAAAAATTGCTTGAACAAATTAAAAAGATGAAAGATGAAAAACCCGAAAATCGAAATATTATTAATAAAGTCGTAAAATCAGAAGATGAAGAAGAAAATTCATGCCTAAGGGTTCATAATCAAGATTTATTAACTTAGATTAAAAAGTTGAAGCATGATAAGAAGACTTTACAAGAAAAGCTAGATCGCAAAACATCATTAGTCGATAAGGAAAAGATGATAGACCCAATCATCCTTACAACTCAAAAGGAGGCAAATCCAGTTGATGTAAAGAAGTTTTCAAATGTCGAGGTACAAACAAGCCAGAGATATCAAGAAGACTCAATTCCAAAGTTTAATAAAAAAAAAGCTACAAGTATACGAAGTAAGGATTGAGTTGCAAGGATGCCTTATCGACACCCTAATGACAAAAATCGATACTTTAGCCAATCCTTGTAACAATAGAAACAAATGACCAGTATGTTGAAGAATATTACCTCCACTACAAGTGATGCTCAAATTAGAAGCTATCATGGGAGTCGAAATACATCAAGTTCTTTCCAAGAACCCTATAAACTCCCCATGCAGAAGATCGAATTAGGATGGGCAGACTCCTTTACAATGCGACAATTCTTCTCAACACTTAGAAGATCCTATTGTCTTCGGTCCTCAACGATTACTAACTCAATAATGAAGAAGCACGGGACACTAATTACAAGCTAGAGCAATAGATAAGTCTTCCATAAAGTATGCTTTGAGGACAAAGTATTTTTAAGGGGAAGGCAATGTTATGAACATAAATATACATATAAAATAGATATTCATAACATAATAATTAATTAATGAATAATAACTATTAATAATGAAAGGACATGTCTCAAAGGAAATGACTATTGGTTAAGGGAACCCCTACGTAGGTATATAAACGAGCCCTCATTCTCAATTTTATATCATCTCATCTCATCTTATCTATTCATATTTTATATATTATTCCTACATAGATTATTATGTTATATTCCAAGTATTTTGGATAATTCTTGTGTGAGCAAACTTTGTTCGTCTCACCTACCGGTACGATGGGTCTGATATGGTGGGTGCGTTTATTTCTTGGATACAACATAGTCCCAAACACCACGTGTTCACGCTCTGGATACAATGCTCCTGCACACTGGTCGAAAACACATCAAGAACTTTATCGAGAATGGGCAGCAGTCAAAGCATCTATACAAGAAATATTCATACCAAACATAGATATTCATCAATACATGTGTTCTTGTGAATGGTTGTGGATAGCCATGCAACAACATGGGATGCGCCAAAAATACCTAAAGGCCCTGCAGGATACCAAGAAAGAGCCCGTTCCCCCTAATCCTTAGTCTCCCACAGGGCGCATAAAGGAACCACATGCATGAAGAAAGGGTTTTTCTTGATCAATTCCATTTAACCCCATTGAGAAAACAGACGAATCCTACAACAATAAAGAAGTAGGGGGGAGTTAGTGGATGCCCTTGGATCTAGAAGGGTCAAGCTCGATATCTCAGTGGATGAAACTAATCTAAGGGATACACGTCAAAAGGTGTTGTGGTCCACTAGGGGCCGCTGCGACCAACTAACCAAGGATGGACCCCCGCCGGGGTGTGCGAGAACATGCATAACACTCCTAACGAGTAAGACTTGTGCATGTATAGAGATGTCTCTGTCACCATCAAAGTTCTATGGCCCCAATATTTTCATACATTAAGACAATGAAATATCCATTATACACTACCTAAGGAAGAGGCTACTAAGGTGATGATCAATAGTAAATGTTCAAACCCCCTTCAAGATTTCCACACACTTGACAATAAATATGGTAGTCATGCACCATCAATGAAAAAGGGCTGATATATCTTGCAAATCGAGAATGTCAGTGGGTGTATGTCGTGAAGCTCTCGCTCATTTATGATTAAATAGGATAATTTTGATGGTCTAAGGTAAATTGTACCGAAGGGGATCAATGCTCACCGTATGGTACTCTGATTTTTTAACAACCCCCTATATGCCTCCTAACTGTACCGCCTGTTGAGGAAAATATATGAATTTATCTTACTCAAGCATTTTCAAATCTTTCTTGGCTAAGGCAAGATAGCCGAGAATATTATCCTATGTTTATAGCCTCAAAAAAGTGTTTCCCCAACCCACAAGTATTAGTTACAAGGGCTTAGGATGATTTTTTAAAATAAAAGATTGTTGCAAAATTCAACATTTTTATATAATTTTATGAATATAACAGATTGGAAAATTAAATGTGGAGACAAAATAAAAAATAGCAAGTCACATATTAACACATATGAGACATAATGGCAATCACTTATTTCATTCCAAGAAATCAAACGAATCGTTCTCTTTACAAAAATCCCTGAGGGAGTTTTGACCAAAGTCAAACTTAGATAACCCCAATGAAAACCATACAAAAGGACTATGAAAAGAAGTAAAAACTAAAATTTAAAATCTGGATCAACTTGCCATAGACTATTGCCCACTTGACTTTGCACAATATCCTTTATCAGTCATGAAATCTAATTCATAAACAAACAAGTCTACACAGACTATCAAAGATAGATCAACAACTATGATACAAGCATCTGAGTGATATGGTTCAACTTTGAACCTTGCTGTCTACAATAGGACCCTACTGTCATAAAAGAGAATTAGACTTTTAATGAATTGAAGAATGAATGAAAACTGAACTATCGCAATAAAACTCAAGAGAAAACCTTAGTATTATTTCTCCTTCTATTCTCCCCTTGTTCTTCCTTCTCATCTGGCTTTTATGCATTCCAAATTAGTTGAAGTAGTTCAACTACCTCATTTAGTTAAGTTAACTAAAACTCAACTAACTTTTAGTTTAGGGAAAGAACTAATATAATAATAATACGGGTCTTTTAATAAGTAATAACTAGTAGGTGGGACCCCTTGTGACTCCCTTTAATTTCTTAACAAAAATAAACATAACTAGTCAATCAATCAAACACATCCCTCCTTGTGGCTCCCATAATATTCCCATAATTTGAAAATTAAATATCAATGATATTTCAAATTATATGAAAACATATAATATCCAAAATATCCAAAAATAGTTTGTTGTCCAAAACCTTTAGCAGTCCACTGTCCTCAATAAAACAATAATAAAACATAATAAAAAACCATATTTGCCACTTTGAGAGGTAATTTTTCCTTTGTTGCTGCTATCCCCTTTTGACTTCCTTGAATTGGCCTTAGGCTGTGTAGAACCTTGAGGCTTGATCTCACTGATGACATGGGAACAATCATCTCTCAAGTGCAGACAAGATGATATGGATTTGGCTGAATCACTTGAGGGAGAGGAGGGGGAAGCAACAACTTTTCCTTTGTCATGCATGTGGTGGGCTTCGGTTTTGAGTCTTTTGCTTGCATGGGAGGAATGTATTGGTAAGTGTGTAGGGGAAATTATGACATTTGGGTTAACAGGTGGAGGAGGAGAAGGTAGAGACAAATTTGGCTAGCCACGTTGTTGGGGGACTACTGGGTGAACAATCTACTGCCATCCTTCATTCTCGGGAACTTCAGGTTGCAACAAAACATGAGGGGTCACAGGGATAGCATGGACATGCTGGGGTGGGAAAGGAAACCTCTCTGGTCTAGGTTGGAATACCCCTTGTCCAATCCAATTGAAAAATCCATCTTGAAAGAGATGGTTTAACTCTTGAGGATCTGCATCGAAATGTATTAAGAATTTGGGCCTTATAGACCCTCTATTCCAATTTCCTCTGCCTCTATTATTTCGGCCATAACTTCCTCTGCTGAAAAAAATCATCCCATATGAAACAATTATTAGCAACTAGCTTCTTAAACATACCATACATGACATTCTCTTAATATGAAACAAAGTTTGGCCCAACAATCACATCAAACCCATGCAATCCAATCCATAAAATTCATTTAATAATTGTCAATGAGCAGGGGGTGAACTAGGGTTCATGGATATCTGAGGGGATCTTATTGAGCCAAAAAGTGAGAAAATGAAAGGGAGTAAGAACACGATTACTACTCAACAATTCATTAAACAATTGACTATGCAACAATAACCAAAACATATCAGTTGTCATATATCTCTGTGTTATTTCTTAATCGCTGTCATACAGAGCTTTAATTTAATTTTAACGAGTAGGGTGTGCAAAAATGAATTTGGGATTGTGAGGGGATTTATAATGAGCGAAAAAGTGAGAAAATGAAAGGGAATTAGATGGATATTGTTCATAAAATAATTTAAATTAATGAACTATCATAACTCAGTTTCAAATTTAATCCAAAAGGCATCCACTTTCAAGACCAAAACATTCCCTGTTCGTCAATTGTATGCAAACTGCTTGTTGTCTCAATAATAATTAAATTTCCAAAAAATCCTTAATTTATAGCAATCTGTGCATTATAACTTATGAAAACTTTTTCCACTCAACAATACTGTATATTATAACAATGATCTCTTCCTTTTAAAATAAACAAAACATGCACAACAATTCTTGTTATAATATGCCCAACATTTATCCTTGATAATCAATAATGCACCACGATAAACGATCGACAATCACTGTCCTCTAATCAACAATCGGGCCCGATTTAGTATACACAGGTGCCTTTTCAATCACAGACAGACTTAAGAACATATGCAAGGGACCAATCATAACACAAAGTCTTCAATCATATAATCGATACCATCTTGAATCGACAAAAAGAGCCACTTCAAAACAAAATGGAACCCTGAGCTTTCTTTTTTTGTGAATCAACATATGTAGTCTTCTTTTAAAAAAAATGATAGTCTGCACGATGATTCCCATAGAACCATATCATATATGAAGCGAACAGAGCTAAATTGACACACAGACACCTCCTTTTAACTTGCCAGAACCCTGATCGGGCTTGGTAAAACTCACACAGGTGTCTTCTTATGAAATCAAGATCATGTTGGATTGAACACAATGATCGATACCATAAACAAATATAAATATAACTCTCTACTATAAGCAACCACACATTTTATTTCTTATTTGTTCAAAAAAATTGATCACAGAAGGACCACACAATGATTCGACTAAAAGGATGGGTTTATAAATGAGGGAGCATGTGTCTTCAAACTCCCACAATCATTAAACTGATAACCCAAAACTTGGCAAACCCGAAGTTGCCCGAGGAGAGCGAAGGCGATCAGAGTCTGAGTCGAGCTCTTAAAAAAAAATCAAATGCAGAGAGGCAATGAAAGCTTGTTTGTCCTTTTAAACAAAAACATAGAGAGCCGATGGTCTTCCATATACTCATATCCATTTTACCATCGATTAGAAACCACATGCCACAATACAATTTTGAAAACGAAACAACAGTGAGCCACACAGTCCTTTGACTTATTACTCCAAGCCATTGACAGAACCATAAGTGAATACCCGAGTGGAGGATAAGGCAATTCGAGTTTAAACAACCCAGTTGCACATAGGTGTCACCAACACTTTTTTGCAGAGAAGAGACGAGGGTTAATTCAAACAGTGATGGCACTCAAAAAACAAAGAGAGATAATGTTTCTTACCAACACCCAGGAGGTGCATTATAGAAGGAATGAGAGGAGTGGTGTGTGGAATCCCTTAGCAAATCACATCCATTTAACACAAACACAGACCTATATTAACATTCGGGCCGACCAAGACTAGAATTTTGGAAAGATTTCAGCGAGAAGATAATAAGGAGCGGGCATCAACAACAGTTCGGGGTTTAGATAACAGAAGAACCCATCTGTCGACATTTGCTTTGCAACCGGATAAAGATTACGACAATGACCAAGAGATAAATGAGTTGATAGTCACTAAAATACAACCAATGGTAAAAACCCTTCAACCATAAAACACAGAGCTTCATTGCACCACTGTCACCATTATGTCACAGAGAACCATCATAAAAAACAACACTGACCGAGCAAATAACCAATGCGCAACATTTATATTCAACAATACTCATTATTCTTTTTACAATCATCAACATTTCACAGTCACCATAGAAATCCACAATAACATATTTACACACAGTTGAAAAACTCAAGAAAACACATAATCCATGCATTTCTGAGACACCATTTGATTCATAGTATAGAGAATCCATCATGGATGGAAAGAGAAGAAACATACCTGTGAGAAAATCGCTTAAATAACGAGTTGGCTGAGCTTTCCCTTCCAAAACTTGAAAATGTGGAGCATCCACAACCAATAGAGAAACAATGCAATAATGCAACAATGCTAGGGTGATGGGTGATAGGGAGGTTTGGAGTGACGTGCAGTAAATGAACGTCCCTTCCTCACCTGATCCCATTCAATTCATGTACAAGCCAACCCACTAACTTAACATTCACCACTAACATCAAACCATAACCAATGCCAAAATTCAATTCCATATCCATCATAAGATCCGATACCATATCAAATGCATAGTGCACCACCCGAGATATCTCATATCTCTATGTTAACCTTTGCCATAACTTCACACAATAATCACATATCAACATTGCTATATGTGCCTCCTTTCAATATTTTAATCAAAATTGCACATCCCTTTAACCAAACCATAGTATAATAGTTAGGAATAACACTTGTATGCATTAATTTTTTCATTCGAAGTTTGCATGTAGTCTTTTATCACAACTTTAGGATTAATACACAGTTTCTTTCATTTTTCTACAATTCCAGAACCTTTTCATAGTTTTTTTCTTTGTTTTGATCAAGTTCCCATTTAGTTATCCCTTGCATATATGTGGATAAGTAATCATTACATGATTAGTAACTAAGTTACATAGCACCTGTAAACAACATGATCCTCATACCCATGGAAACTGTTCGGTGTCGCAAGTGATTACCAACAACATTCAACAATAATGCATTATCCACTCATTATCACGCCAAATGAAACCAAGACTGCATCATAAAAAATGTAGGACTTTGTAGGCAACATCATAACAACATCAGAATATGTGTAATATGTCTATCCTTGCACCTCTAGTCTACAAGGGGGTCCCCCCTACTAGTATTATATTATTATCATAATTAAATAATAACGCTTTTAGCAATACTTTGAGGGAAAAATTCATCGTTACAATTTTAGTCGTCAACAAACTAGCGACTCCATAGGAAAATCTGGTTCCAACAGATTAAGAACTCAAAATGTCTAGTTTCACAAACCAGTAACATCAGATCAAGAAGATATGCATCAAGATGATTAAGCCAGAGGGGGAAGTGAGCGGATTTAATGGAAATATTACTGGGAATTTGGGAATAACTCATGGAAAGTGTTAAGTATGAGGTGGTTTACCCTTGTAAGCATAATCATTCAATTAATCATAGTAAAGCATTCTTGACTTCAAGGAGAAATTTTTTCTGAAATGCTCTTTTGGATCTTGAAACGGATGGAAGAAAAGGAAAGCATAAGAGGGATAAAACCAACTATCTTGTAAAACAACAGTTGAAGCAGATAACAATTTCACTGATGCTTCCAAGGGGAACATCATGACAACTGTGTAACTTGAATGTTATTGATTAACAATTCTTTGCAGAATAACGTCGCTGTGGAAAAACTGATCCAACATTTTATTTTGACAACAAAGAAGTCAAAAGAAACAAAATAGCAAGACATGTCATAGTGGAAATGAAACAAAAAAATTGAAATAACAGAAATTTAAAACAAAAATGTAAAATCAAAGCAATTAAAACTACTATAATACAAAAAACATTCAACACAGTGTTAAAAATTTTGAGTTGGTTCCACACAATGTTTTAACTGGGAACTGTTAGTGCTGTAGGAAAACAATCACTCTTGTAAGTCCTTTAGGATGTAAGAATTTGCACCCAGGACAATATCGATCTTAAACGAACCCAACCATAAGTTTTTGAACATTGAATGCCTTCCTCTATCGGCATGAGCTGAATCCCACATCAATACTTTTTCATTAACTTTAAATTTGATAGCCTTGATACTTTTGTTGAAATATATTTTAACAATCTATTGTCTTCTCTTTATATTATCCAAGGCAAATGCCCTTTGCTCCTCTAAAGCCAAAAGCGCAATCCTGTAGCATTAACCTCAAGAAGGAAAGTTCCAGCTCAGTAGGCAAAATGGCTTCTTGACCATAAACAAGATGGAAAAAAGTGAAACCAATGCTCACCTTGGTTGTAGTGTGATCTGCCCAAAGGGCGTAAGTGAGGAGAGTGTGCCATGGATGAGGCTTATCTTCAATGAGCCTCTTGTTAATTCTTACCAGGTTTGTATTGGTAAACTCGTCCTGCTCATTACCTTGGGGATAATATTTTGATGAGGTAAAATGTTTAACCCCCAACTTAGCTAAAAATTGGGTCAGCTTAGCAGAAATAAAAGCGGTACCATTGTTTGTAATAATTCCAAAGGAAGACCAAATATGGAAAAAATATTAGTTTCCAGAAAAGAAATCACCTACTCATCCTGCGAATGTTTAAGCGAGACAAATTCAATCCATTTTGTAAAACAGTCTGTGGCTGTCAAGATAAAGACTTGCCCTGCTGAAGATGAAAGATTAATAGGACCAAGAAAGTCCAAACCCCATTTTGAAGAAGGAAAGTTCGGGAGGACAGGTTGTAAAGGCATGGATGAAAGGTGTTCTTTCCCAACAAACTTCTGGCACTTGTCACAAGATCTTGAAAAAACATAAGAATCACGAAAGATTGAAGGCCAATAGTATCCTTTTATGATAATATTAAAAGCAATGGTTTTAGTAGAAAAGTGACCTCCTACATGAAAAACAAAATTAGAAGAACCATGACTCTCTTGTAGCAATTTCTTTGCTTCCTCATTGTTCACACAGAGAAGCAACTTACCATCGACAGATCTCCTAAACAAGAAGTCTCCTATAATGACATATCTAGATGATTCGAGACAAAACCTTCTTCTTTGATGGGTATATAAGTTATCTGGACATCTTTGATTTTGCAAGTAATAAACTAGATATTTATACCAAGAATTTTCAGACACATGAAGGATTTGATTGACAATATAAAACAGTGCTGATAGAGAGCTATCTTGCTCATCAATTTCTTCATTAGTTTCAACATGCTGAGCTAGGTGAAGGGTTAAGTCACGTCCCTTGATGGTGTTAGAAGTCACAATAGTTAAATCATGCTCCTGGATATTGGAAAGCCAATGTGCAAGCTTCCCTGAAGATAAGTATGTGAGAGTAAAAACTTGACAGCTGGTAAAGAGACTTTTACCAACGTATGCTTACCTAAGATGAAGTGGCAAAACTTTTCAACAACTTTAAAAAGAGCGAAAGCATACTTTTCAATAAAAAAATATTTAAACTCATCGTCTGACAAAATTTGAGTCATGTAAGCCACTAGCTTTTCATTACTTTGGTCATCACATTGCATGAGGATAGCAAATACTGCTTCCTTTGTGGCATTATCATATATAAAAAAATCTTTCTCAAAATCTGGGTTCGCCAAAACTGGTGTGGAACTGATTACTTTCTTAATCCCTACAAAAACATTTTCGACATCATCTGTCCAAGAAAAGGAGTGATCTTTCTTAAGAAGATTATGAATTGGTTTTACCATTACAACAAAATTAGGAACAAACCTACGGACAAAGTTGATAACACCCATAAAGGCTTGAACCTCCTTCTTGGAAGTAGGAGCAGTAAGATTTACGATAGCAACAATCCTTTCAGGATCTATGCTTATTCCTGAATCAGAGACAATGTATCCAAGGAGATTTCCCTTGATAATTCCAAAAATAGACTTAGAAGGATTTAGAGAAATGCCAAATTTCTTGCATTGCATGAGAACCTTTTTAAGATGACCAAAATGCTCTGATCGATTTTTAGAATACACAGTTAAGTCATCGAGATAAATCTGAATAATTTTTCCGATCAAATCATCAAAAACTATTTTCATAGCTCTTTGGAAAGTGGCACATGCATTAGATAAGCCAAAAGGCCTACGTTCATAAGAAAAAGTGCCCAAACGATTAATAAAAGTGGTTTTATATTTATATGTCCTTTTTACCTTGATTTGATTGTAAAAAAAACCCTGTCAAGTAAGGACATCATCTGTGACCCTACAACTTGCTGCAAAATCATTTCCATATTAGGGAGAGGAAAGTGGTCTTTTATACTAGCCCTATTCAATGTGTGAAAATCTACGCATAATATGAATTGACAAGTTGTTTCCCGAACGGGAACCAAATTGGAAACCCACTCAGAATACTTAACTGGGAAAATGATCCCATCCTTCAAGAGTTTTTCCAACTCCTTTCGAATAGTTGCTTCCAGCGCATGGTTAATGAGTCTTTGTTTTTTCCTAATTGGTTTTATTCCCTCCTTGATAGGAATGGCATGCTGTATAAGAGCATGATCAAAACCACAAAGATCCTCATAAGACCAAGCAAACACATCTTGAAATTCACCAAGCAACTTAGCGAACTTCATTTTTTCTTCATTAGAACATTGGGCACCTATTTTAACATTCTTTGGAGACTCGAGTGTTCCAATGTTCAAGGAAATGGTTTCACCCACTTTCCTTTTCGACTCCTCTTCATTATGTTTTTATTTGATGCCTACATCACTCGATGAAAATGAACTTTCTAGAGGAGTAAAGCCTTTAGAAATTTTGTTATTTTCCATTGATATAATTTCCTTAGGCTTATTAGGTTCATTTTGGATGAAATCATAGATGCTCTCATCACTAGGGAAGACATGCAATGACTCTACATTGTTTGGGATGTGCTTATGATACAAATATTGAAAGGTACAATCAACTCTTTGTGGAAGAAGTTTCCGAGTAGGAGAGGCTGCAAAAATTGCTAACTTGTCAGCCATTGAGTTCAATTCCCTTTCAACATGAGTGATGTTAAAAGATAGTAAGTTTGTGATAAGTGCCCAAACATTTTGGGTGTAACGTTTCATTAACTTGTTGCTAGGAGAGTATATCTTACGTACAAGGTTTACAATAAGTTCAAAATCCCCAAAAATTGTAAGGTGACCACAACCTAGATTATAGACATTTTCAATGCCTAACAATAATGCTTCAAATTCAGTGACATTGTTTGTGCAAGAAAAATCTAACCTATAGGAAAAGTTATGAATTTTACCCACAGGAGAGTACAAGATAATACCAACTCCATTTCCTTCATTGGAGCATGAACCATCAAAGTGCATATGCCACTTCCCATCCTCTAAGTCGATTTGTTCCAAGGTAGTGTTGTCTTCATCTGTAAAGATGGAATACACTCCTAGGTCCTCCTCAATAAAATTTACATTAGGCTGTGGGACACTTTCTATGTAAGGTGAAATTCTCCCCTCCCTTAGGACTATGATGTTTTTACCATTCCGAGGAACGGATAAGTGTGTCATGTCGAATGAGAGGTATCCTCCCATCAAATCTTTCCAATCTATTCCTAATATGATCGAGTAATTACTCACTGGCATATCAATTACTTGAATATTAAGGGTTGTCCTTATTTCAGGATGCACGCACAAAATCAAGGTCACTTCCTTGATATCACCTATGGTCGTTTGTTGTAAACTATTATAAGAGAGCATGCTTCTGGTGTTTTGATTTGTACAAGACAAGCCTAGATCTTCCATAATAATCTTCGATGTTACACTTGGCCTTGAACCACTGTCAATGAGACAACAATGGACAATCTTTTCCATAATCTTTACATAAATATAAAACAGGGGGGTTTTGTACACCTACTTTATTTACAGATGAATCCTCTTCATCTACCTCTTCAGAGAGGTTGGATACAATGGAAGCTTTTCCTTCCATAAAATTTTTCAGATGCTTTTGTTGCTCAGGGATGACAACCATGTCCAGGAGGGTAGCATCAACTTTAATATTGTCCAACTGATTGAGAATGTTGTATTTGGAAGAGGGAAGAGGAAAGGTAGTTCCTTGACTACAAGAACCTTAGAAACCTGAACAATAGCAGTTGGTGAAGATGAGATAGGGCTGGAAGAAGTGGGAGGAAGATCGTATTTACCTTTTGGACCATAGGATTTATGCCTAGTATTTATGATCATATTATCCTCTAGCTCTGCAAAGTCTAGGAAAACAATAGTAGTTTTAGGTATTTTACCAAATATTTTATCTCTGACACTCTTATTTACCTCACAAGTATTTTACTCATGGTGTTCCTCGTAAAAGTTACACTAGCTACGAGGCATGATTGCTTTAGGATGAAAATTGTTTTCATTAGGATTTCTAAAGGGGGGTGAAGAAGAAGATGAAGCCCCAGGGGTAAGTGAAGGGACATTTCCTTTCCCCTCATACTCTATTATTCGATTATTCATGTCTTGTACAAGTTGTGAGAGGCCGGACATGTCTGTCTATTTAACTGAATCTCCCTTAGGAAGACATGTTCTTTCAAGCTGTTCTTCATACTCTAAACAAGTATGCAAAGCGGAACCAAGGTTATCAATGGAATTTTATTCAATCCTATGGTGGTAGAGGGAAGGTAAATCACTATAGTAATGCATGAAAGTGGCTTGGATTTGAGGGCGAATGAGTTCAGGGATTTGGTTATATAATTTGGTAAAACGTAAGTTGAAAGACTTGATAGTTTCACCAGACTTATAAGCAATGTTATTGTATTCCCATAACTTCTCAGTTGGGATTTTGGATTGCCCATATGTATACTTGAACCAATACACTAACTCCACCCAAGTAGAGAGAATCTTGGGAGGAAGGTCAAAGAAATCACACATAGCCTTCCCTTGCAGAGAATTAACAAATACGTGCATACGAGTGTCATTGTAATTGGATCCTATGTTGTGACATGCATTAGAAAATGCCACCAAGTGTTCATTCGTAGTGACCATGTTATTACTTGAAAACCTAGGAAGATGTTCTTTGAATTTAGGAAGTGGATGAGTAGCAAGTGCTAGATTAAGAGGGGAGGAAACATGCCACAGAGTAGTTGTAGAATCTTCTTCAAATTGAAACAACCCATACTTTTTAATGACTTTGGCGGGATTTGTAGTAGATTGGACAGGGACGTGGTGACTATATAAGTTATCAATCACTAACGAGGCTGAAGGTTGAGATGAGGAAGCACCTCCAGTGCCACCAGATCCACCACTAGATGCCATCTTATGAAAAATAGGTAAGGGAGAGAAAGACGAACATGATGAATTAGACAAAGTTATCCTTAGAGTACTTTGTTGGGATGACAAAAAAACATTTCTTCTTCCTATTTCAGAAATAGGATTAATTTCCGGTGTTAAACCTCTTTTTTTGCTATAGATGCGAGGGTCTAAGGACATGAAAAGAAGAACAAAACTGTAGGAAAAAGAAAGCTATGACTGAGTCCTAGACTATCTTTGTCTACCTTCCCAATGTTGTTGGACACTTATGTCTTGTTCAATTTCTGCCCATGAGCGTTCAAGTTCAACCTGGGTATTAGTGGTCTCTAAGATGGTATTAAACAAGGTTAAAGCAATGCTGGTCTGATCTTTAAGACCAGGTTCAATATTGGGCTGCTTGCAATAGGTACAATCACGAAGAAAATAAACAATCAAAGGATCAATATCATAAATATAAATATATTCAATGATAATCAAGTGTAAAATCAACGAGAGAGATATGGAAGATCTCCCTAGTATGGTCACCAAATAAATGTTGAGGAAAAGATGTGAATTTATCTTACTCAGGCATTTTCGAATCTTGCTTGACTAAGGTAAAATAGTCGAGAATATTACCCTATGTTTATAGCCTTAAAAAAGTGTTTCCCAACCCACAAGTATTAGTTACAAGGGCTTAGGCTGGTTTTTAAAAATAAAAGATTGCTACAAAATTCAACATTTTTATATAATTTTCTGAATATAGCAGATCACAAAAGTAAATGTGGAGACAAAAGAAAAAATACCAAGTCACATATTAACATAGATGAGACAGAATAAAAATCGCTTATTTCATTCCAAGAAATCAAAAGAATCATTCTCTTTACAAAAATCCCCGAGGGAGTTTGGACCAAAGTCAAACTTAGATATCCCTGATGAAAACCATACAAAAGGACTCTGACAAGAAGTAAAAACTGAACTTTAAAATCTGGATCAACTTGCCACAGACTGTTGCCCACTTGAATATGCAGAATATCCTTTATCAACCATGAAATCTAATTCATAAACAGACAAGTCTACACAGACTATCAAAGATAGATCAACACCTCTGAAACAAGCATCTAAGTGATATGGTTTAGCTTTGAACCTTGCTGTCTACAATAGGACCCTGCTGTCATAAAAGAGAATTAGGCTTTTAATGAATTGAAGAATGAATTAAAACTGAACTATCTCAATAAAACTCAATAACAAACCTTAGTATGCTTTATCCTTCTATTCTCTCCTTGTTGTTCCTTCTCATTTGGCTTTTATACATTCCAAATTAGTTGAAGTAGTTCAACTACCTCATTTAGTTAAGTTAACTAAAACTCAACTAACTTTTAGTTTAGGGAAAAACTAATATAATAATAATAAGGGTCTTTTAATAAATAATAACTAGTAGGTGGGACCCCTTGTGACTCCCTTTAATTTCTTAACAAAAATAAACATAACTAGTCAATCAATCAAACACATCCCTCCTTGTGGCTCCCATAATCTTTCCCATAATTTGAAAATTAAATATCAATGATATTTCAAGTTATACCCAAACATATAATATCCAAAATATCCAAAAATAGTTTGTTGTCCAAAACCTTCAGTAGTCCATTGTCCTCAATAAAACAATAATAAAACATAATAAAAAACCGTATTTGCTACTTTGAGAGGAAAATTTTCCTTTGTTGTTGCTATCCCCTTTTGACTTCCCTGAATTGGCTTTAGGCTATCTAGAACCTTGAGGCTTGATCACATTGATGAAATGGGAACAATCATCTCTCAAGTGCATATATAATGATACATATTTGGCTGAATCACTTGAGGGAGAGGAGGGGGTAGCAACAACTTTTCCTTTGTCATGCATGTGGTGGGCTTCGATTTTGAGTCTTTTTCTTGTGTGGGAGGACTGTACAGGTGAGTGTGCAGGGGAAATCTGGACATTTGGGTTAACAAGTGGAGGAGGAGCAGGTAGAGACAAATTTGGCCAGCTATGATGTTGGGAGACTGTTGGGTGAACAATCTCCTGCCATCCGTCATTCTCGCGAAGTTCAGGTTGCAACGAAACATGAGGGGGCACAGGGATACCATGGACATGTTGGGGTTGGAAGGGAGGCCTCTCTTGTCTAGGTTAGAATACCCCTTGTCCAATCCAATTGAAAATCCATCTGGAAAGAGTTGGTTTAACTCTTGGGGATCTGCTTCGAAATGTATTGAGAATCTGAGCCTTCTAGGCCCTCTATTCCAATTTCCTCTGCCCCTATTTTTTTGTCCATGACTTCCTCTGCTGAAGAAGATCATCATGTATGCAAATTATTAGCAAATAGCTTCTTAAATAGGCCACACATGACATTCTCTTAATATGAAACAAAGTTTCGCTCAACAATCACATCAGACCCATGCAATCCAATCCATAAAATTCATTTAATAATTGTCAATGAGAAAGGGGTGAACTAGGGTTCAGGGATATCTGAGGGGATTGTATTGAGAGAAAAAGTGAGAAAATGAAAGGGAGTAGGAACACAATTACTGCTCAATAGTTCATTAAACAATTGACTGTCCAATAATAACCAAAACGTATCAGCTGCCATCTATCTCTGTTTTATTTCTTAATCGCTTCCATACATAACTTTAATTTAATTTTAATGAATAGGGCGTGCAAAAATGAATTTGGGACCGTGAGGGGATTTATAATGATCGAAAAAGTGAGAAAATGAAAGGAAATTAGATGGATATTGTTCATAAAATAATTTAAATTAATCAACTATCATAACTCTGTTTCAAATTTAATCCAAAAGGCATCCACTTTCAAGACCAAAATATTCCCTGTTCCTCAATTGTATGCAAATTGCTTGCTGTCTCAATAATAATTAAATTTCCCAGAAATCCTTAATTTATAACAATCTGTGTATTATAACTTATGAAAACATTTTCCATTCAACAATACTATATATTATAACGCTGATCTCTTCCTTTTAAAATAAAAAAAACATGCACAACAATTCTTGTTATAATATGCCCAACATTTATCCCTGATAATCAATAATGCACCACAATAAACAATCGATAGTCATTGTCCTCTAATCAACAATCGGGCGCGATTTAGTATACGCAGGTTCCTTTTCAATTATAGGAAAACTTAAGAGCATACGCGATGGACCAATCATAACACAAATTCTTCAATCATATAATCGTTACCATCTTGAATCGACAACCAGAGACAATTCAAACAAAATGGAACCCTGGGCTTGCTTTTTGTGTGCATCAACATATGTAAACTTATTTAAAAAAAAAATGATAGTCTGCACGATGATTCCCATAGAACCATATCATATATGATGCGAACAGAGCTAAATTGACACAAAGCACCTCTTTTTAGTTTGCCATAACCCTGATCGGGCTTGGTAAAACTCACAGAAGTGTCTTCTTATGCAATCAAGATCATGCTGGATTAAACACAATGATTGATACCATAAACAGGTAGAAAGACAACTCTCGACTGTAAGCAACCACTCATTTTATTTCTTATTTGTTCAAACAAATTCGTCATAGAAGGACCACACAAAGATTCGACCAAAATGATGGGTTTATAAATGAGGGAGCACATGTCTTCAAACTCCCACAATCATTAAACTAATGACCCAACATTTGACAAACCTGAAGTTTCCCAAGGAGAGTGGAGGCAGTTAGAGTCCAAGTCGGGCTCTTAAAAAAAATCAAATGCAGAGAGGTAACGAAGGCCTGTTTGTCATTTTAA
This sequence comes from Picea engelmannii, assembly GCA_009831015.1. Lineage (NCBI taxonomy): Eukaryota > Viridiplantae > Streptophyta > Pinopsida > Pinales > Pinaceae > Picea > Picea engelmannii. The sequence goes on along the minus strand of ML777311.1, from coordinate 1,601,749 downwards.
ATATACTCATATCCATTTTACCATCGATTAGCAACCACATGCCACAATACAATTTTGAAAATGAAAGAACAATGAGCCACACAGTCCTTCGAATTATTACTCCAAGCCCTTGATAGAACCATAAGTGAATACTCGAGTGGAGGATAAGGCAATTCAAGTTTAAACAACCCAGTTGCACACAGGTGTCACCAACACTTTTTTGTAGAGAAGATATGAGGGTTAATTCAAACAGTGATGGCACTCGAAAAAGACAGAGAGATAATGTTTCTTTCCAACACCCAGGAGGTGCATTATAACAGGAATGAGATGAGTGGTGTGTGGAATCCCTTAGTAAATCACATCCATTTAACACAAACACATACGTGTATTAACATTTGGGTTGACCAATATTGGACTTTTGGAAAGCTTTCAACGAAAAGACAGTAAGGAATGAGCATCAAAAACAATTCGGGGTTTAGATAACAGAAGCACCCAACTGTTGACAGTTGCTTTGCAACCGGATAAAGATTACGACAATGACTGAGAGAGAAATGAGTTGACAATCATTGAAATACAATCAGTGGTAAAAACCCTTCAACCATAAAACATAGAGCTTCATTACATCATTGTCACCATTATTTCATAGAGAACCATCATAAAAAACAACACTGACCGAGAAAATAACCAATGCACAACCTTTATATTCAATAATACTCATTATTATTCTTACAATCATCAACATTTCGTAGTCATCACAGATATCCACAAAACCATATTTACACATAGTCGAAAAACTCAAGAAAACACAAAATCCATGCAATCCTGAGCCACCATTTGATTCATAGTATAGAGAATCAATCATGGATGGAGAGAACATAACCATACCTATAATAAAATCGCTTAAATGATGATTTGGCCGAGCTTTCCCTTCCAAAACCTGAAAATGCAGAGCATCCACAACCAACAGAGAAACAATGGAAACATGCAACAATGCTAGGGTGACAGGCGGTAAAGAGGTTTGGAGTGACTTGCAGTAAATGCACAACGCTTCCTCACATGATCCCATTCAATTGATGTATGAGCTAGCCCACTAACGTAACATTCACCACAAACATCAAACCATAACCAATGCCAAAATTCAATGCCATATCCATCGTAAGATCCGATACCATTTCAAATGCATAGTGTGCCACCTGAGATATCTCATATCTCTACGTTAACCCTTGCCATAACTTCACACAATAATCACATATGAACATTTCTATATGTGCCTCCTTTCAATATTTTAATCAAAATTACATATCCCTTTAACCAAACCATAGTATAATACTTAGGACTAACACTTCTATCCATTAATTTTTTCATTCGAAGTTTGCATGTAATATTTTATCGTGGCTTTAGGATTAATACATAGTTTCTTTCCTTTTGCTATAACTCTAGAATCTTTTCATATTTTTTTTCTTTGTTTTGATCAAGCTTCCATTTAATTATCCCTTGCATATATGTGGATAAGTAATCAATACATGAATTAGTAACTAAGTTACATAGCACCTGTAAACAACATGATCCTCATACCCATGGAAACTGTTCTGTGTCGCAAGTGATTACCAATAACATTCAACAATAATGCATTATCCACTCATTATCACGCCAAATGAAACCAAGAATGCATCATCGAAAATGTAGGAATGTGTAGGCAACATCATAACAACAACAAAATATGTGTAATATGTTTATCTTTGCGCCTCTAATCTACAAGGGGGTCCCACCTACTAGTATTATATTATTATCATAATTAAATAATAGTGCTTTTAGCAATACTTTACAGGTGGAATTCATCATTACGATTTTAATCATGAACAAACTGGCAACTCCATAGGGAAATCTATTTCCAACAGATTAAGAACTCATAATTTCTAGTTTCGTAGACTAGTAACATCAGATCAAGAAGATATACATCAAAATGATTATTCCACAGGGGGAAGTGAACAGATTTAAGGGAAAGATGACTGAGAATTTGTGAGTAACTCATGGAAAGTGTTAAGTATGAGGGGGTTTATCCCTGTAGGCATAATCATTCAATTAATCATAGTAAAGTGTTCTTGACTTCAAGGAGAAAAAAATTCTGATATGCTCTTTTGGATCTTGAAATGGATGGAAGAAAAGAAAAGTAGAAGAGGGATAAAACCAACTATCTTATAAAACAACAGTTGAAGCAAATAAAAATTTAACTGATGCTTCCAAAAGGAACATCATGATAACTGTGTAACTTGACTGTTATTTATTAACAATACTTTCTAGAATAGCATCGCTGTGGAAAAAATGCTCCAACATTTTATTTTGACAAGAAAGAAGTCAGCAGAAACAAAATATCAAGAAATGTCATAGTGGAAATGAAACAACATAATTGAAATAAGAAGAATTGAAATAACATAAATGTAAAATAGAAATGTAAAATCGAAGTAATTAAAACTACTATAATATAGAAAACATTCCACACAACGTTAAAAATTTTGAGTTGGTTCCACATAGTGTTTTAAGTGGGAACCATTAGTGTTGTAGGAAAACAATCGCTCTTGTAAGTCATTTAGGATGTAAGAATTTTCACCTAGGACAAAAGCGCTCTTAAATAGACCCTGCCATAATTTTTGGAATTTTGAATGCCTTCCTCTATCAACATGAGTTGAATGCCACAACAATACTTTTTCATTAATTTTAAATTTGACAGCCTTGATACTTTTGTTGAAATATCTTTTAACAGTCAACTGTCTTCTTTTTATATTATCCAAGGCAAACATCCTTTGCTCCTCTAAAGTCAAAAGTGCATTCATTCTTTGAGAAACATCATAAGAGTTTAACTCTTCAACCTGTAGCATTAACCTTAAGGAGGAAAGTTCCATCTCAATAGGCATAATTGATTCTTGATGATAAAAAAGCTGGAAATGAGTGAAACCAATTCTCACCTTGGTGGTAGTGCGATTTTCCCAAATGGCGTAAGTGAGGAGAGTTTCCATTGACGCGGCTTATCTTCAATGAGCCTCTTGATATTTTTTACTAGATTCTTATTGGTAGGCTCGATCTTCCCATTACCTTGGGGATAATAAGCTGACGAGGTAAAATGTTTAACCCCCAACATAACTAAAAATTGGGTTAGCTTAGCAGAAATAAAAGCGGGACCATTGTCTGTAATAATTTCCAAAGGAAGACCAAATATGGAAAAAATATTAGTTTCAAGAAAATAAATCACCTTCTCATCCTACAAATGCTGAAGTGAGACAACTTCATTCCATTTTGTAAAATAGTCAGTGGCTGTCAAGATAAAGACTTGCCCTATTGAAGACGAAAGATTAATAGGACCAATAAAGTCCAAACCCCATTTTGAAAAAGGAAAGTCCGGGAGGAGAGGTTGTAAAGTAATGTATGAAATACGTTCTTTCCCAGCAAACTTCTGGCACTTGTCACAAGATCTTGAAAAAATATAAGTATCACAAAAGATTGAAGGCCAATGGTATCCTTTTCTGATAATATTAAAATTAGTGGTTTTAGCAGAAAAGTGACCTCCTACATGAATAATAGAATTAGAAGAACCATGACTCTCTTGTAACAATTTATGTGCTTCCTCACTATTCACACAACGAAACAACATACCGTCGACATATCTTCTAAACAAGAAGTCTCCTATAATGACGTATCTAGCTGATTCGAGACATAGCCTTCTTCTTTGATGGGTATCTAAGTTATCTAGACATATTTGATTTTGCAAATAATAAACCAGGTTTTTATACCAAGGATGTTCAGACACAAGAAGTATTTGATTGTTAATATAACAGTGCTGATAGAGAGCTATCTTTCTCATCAATTTCTTCATTAGTTTCAACATGCTGAGCTAAGTGAAGGGCTAAGTCACGTCCCTTGATGGTGTTAGAAGTCACGATAGTTAAATCATGCTCCTGGATCTCGGAAAGCCAATGTGCAAGATTCCCTGAAGTATAAGTCTGCGAGAGTAAAAACTTGACCGCAGGTAAAGGGACTTTTAGCAATGTATGCTTACCTAAGATGAAGTCGTGAAACTTTTCAACAACTTTAACAAGAGCGAAAACATGCTTTTCAATAAAAGAATATTTAAACTCATCGTCTGAAAAAATTTGACTCATGTAAGCCATTGGTTTTTCATTAGTTCGGTCTGTTGATTAAGGTTGGTTGTCATTGATGTCAACCCTTGAAGAAAGCCCCATAGCAAAAAGGTTTGGGTAACAGACCCAATATTGTTTGATGTAAATATGACTCATTATTGTTTTTTCATGGTTGATAAGAAGTAAATATGGATGAACTCCAAAGTGGTCCCCTTATGGTGAAAGCCCTCACGAGAAGACGCTTTGTGGGGTAAGAGAACCCATGC
>ML777311.1:1540790-1577401 GCA_009831015.1 Picea engelmannii | reverse complement strand
CAAACAATCAAGTCTTCAAAACCAGTGCTCTGATACCAACTTGATCTAAAAATGAAGAAGACTTGAAAAACTTGAATAATTATTGCAAGTGAAATGTTATGTGTTTAAAGCAACATGATCAATTTGCAACACATAAATTAAGGGATTACTTATGCGAAATACACATAGACAACAGCATAAACAATGAACATCAACACATAAACACAACAACTTGATAAAGGAGTTCACCCCTCTCCGGGCTACATCTCGTGGTCCAACTTCCAATGGATCATTATTATTAAATTGCTCAAAGTGCTAAAAAACATGCCTTACAATGCTCAAAATGACAAACCGACTGCTCCAATGGCTTCCCAGTGTCCCAAAACCCCTGTCTGGGCTCTTTCAGCACCTAAATCGGTCGAAAAATGAAGAAGTTAGCCTCCTTGAAGTCTTCCTCTTCTACTTTGCTGTCTCTGGTTCTACAAATCACACCCTTGCTCTAGCAAACCTGGCTCACACGCTTATTTAAGTAGAAAAACTCAGTCCCGTACGCAACCGCGCACCGGTACAAACCATAGGACGGTTAAGGGCGCGCCATCCCCTAACCGCCTCGGCATCCGGGCACATGGCGCATGGAACCACGGGCTTTGGAAAATGGTGGTTAAGTCGGTTGTAACCTCCTCGTGCGCCTTTCCACCGAGCCAACGATCATGTGGTAGTTAAAAGAACCGTGGTATAAAACCCCACGGAAATGGTTGTCACCGTATATATATATTACATGTTTGTTTTTGAAATAAAACACGGGCTATATAATATAGACCCCCCGCACATATACAACACGGTTATATTACAACCAATGTCCACGGGCCGGGGCTAAGCCCCGGCCCGACCCCTTTTCATTTTAATACAATGTAACACATTAAATAAAAATGCAATTACATATATGACAAGGAACACCGGGCGCCATAATGGTTAGTGGAGTATTGTTAAGGCTTATGCTGTGGGAGGTCTGGGGGTCGAACCCCGTGGCCTCCATTAGTTTTACATAGCCATTATAAGCCAACCAACGAGGGACACGTGGCGCCCAAGCATTGGGCCACGTGCCCTCATACCATTCGCTGCCAATGAGACACGTGTCAACACCCGATTCGCCAGCAACCATCCAACCAACAATTTCCACATCATCACCGTACGGTCGTACGGTCCTGCCACGTCACCGTACAGACTGTACGGACTGTACGGACAGGTACAGTCATCATCCAAAATTTTTGCCTGTTTGGCTTGGTGGACAGATCGCGATAACTCCTTCATACGGGCTCCGTTTGCGAAAGTAAATATACCGCCGGAATCAGGAAGATGAGACAGACACAATGGAACTGTTTTCGTCGCATTCCGAGCACTTTGAAAATTGAGCAAAATTTGATCCCCTGATCAACAAAACTGTAGGAAAATGAAAGATATGGCTGATTCCTAGGCTAGCTTTTCCTAGTTTTCAAACGTTCTTGGACACTTATGTCTTGTTCAATTGCTTCCCATGAGCGTTCAAGTTCAACCCAGGTATTAGTGGTCTCTAAGATGGTATTAAACAAGGTTAAATCAATGCTGGTCTGATCTTTAAGACTGGGTTCAATATTGGGTTGCGTTGCAACATGTACAGTCATGAAGAAAAGAAACAGTCAAAGGATCAATATCAAAAATATAAATATATTCAATAATAATCAAGTGTAAAATCAACCAGAGAGATATGGAAGATCTCCCAAGTATGGTCACCAAATAAATGTTGACGAAAATATATGAATTTATCTTACTCAAGCATTTTTGAATCTTGCTTCACTAAGGCAAGATAGCCAATAATATTACCCTATGTTTATAGCCTCAAAAAAGTATTTCCCAATGCAAAAGTATTAGTTACAAGGGCTTAGGCTGATTTTTTAAAATAAAAGTTTGTTGCAAAATTCAACATTTTTATATAATTTTCTGAATATAACAGATTGCAAAAGTAAATGTGGAGACAAAAGTAAAAATACCAAGTCACATATTAACACAGATGAGACAAAATAACAATCACTTATTTCATTCCAATAAATCAAAAGAATCGTTCTCTTTACAAAATTCCCCGAGGGAGTTTAGACCAAAGTTAAACTTAGATATCCCTAATGAAAACCATATAAAAGGAATCTGACAAGAATTAAAAACAAAACTTTAAAATATGGATCAACTTGCCACAAACTGCTGCCCACTTGACTCTGCACAATATCCTTTATCAGTCATGAAATCTAATTCATAAACAAACAAGTCTACATATGGTTAAGTCTACACCTCTGAAACAAGTATCTGAGTGATATGGTTAAGCTTTGAACCTTGCTATATACAATGGGACCCTGCTGTCATAAAAGAGAATTTTGCTTTTAATGAATTGAAGAATAAATGAAAAAATGAACTATTTCAATAAAACTTAAGAACAAACCTTAGTATGCTTTCTCCTTCTATTCTCCCCTTTTTCTTCCTTCTTATTTGGCTTTTATGCATTCCAAATTAGTTGAAGTAGTTCAAATACCTCATTTAGTTAAGTTAACTAAAACTCAACTAACCTTTAGTTTATGAAATAACTAATATAATAATAATAAGGGTCTTTTAATAAATATTAACTAGTAGGTGGGACCCCTTGTGACTTGCTTTAATTTCTTAACAAAAATAAACATAACTGGTCAATCAATCAAACACATCCCTCCTTGTGGCTCCCATAATCATTCCCATAATTTGAAAATTAAATATCAATGACATTTTAAATTATATCCAAACATATAATATCCAAAATATCCAAAAATAGTTTGTTGTCCAAAACCTTCAGCAATCCATTGTCCTCAATAAAACAATAATAAAACATAATCAAAAACCGTATTTGCCACTTTGAGAGGAAATTTTCCATTTGTTGCTGCTATCCCCTTTTGACTTCCCTGAATTGGCCTTAGGTTGTGTAGAACCTTGAGGCTTGATCTCACTGATGACATGGGAACAACCATCTCTCAAGTGCATACATGATGATACAGATTTGGATGAATCACTTGAGGGAGAGGAGGGGGAAACACCAACTTTTCCTTTGTCATGCATGTGGTGGGATTTGGCTTTTAGTCTTTTTCTTGTGTGGGAGGAATGTACATGTGAGTGTGCAGGGGAAATCTAGACATTTGAGTTAACGGGTGGAGGAGGATCAGTTAGAGACAAATTTGGCTAGCCACGATGTTGGGAGACTGTTGGGCGAACAATCTCCTGCCATCTGTCATTCTCGGAAAGTTCAGGTTGCAACGAAACATGAGGGGGCACATGGATATGAGGGACATGTTGGGGTTGGAAGGCAGGCCTCTCTGGTCTAGGTCAGACTGCCCCTTGTCCAATCCAATTGAAAAATTCAGCTTGAAAGAGATGGTTTAACTCTTGAGGATTTGCATCGAAATGTATTGAGAATATGGGCCTTCTAGGCCCTCTGTTCCAATTTTCTTTGCCCCTATTATTTCAGCCATGACTTTCTCTACTGAATAAGCTCATCCTGTATGCAACAATTATTAGAAACTAACTTCTTAAATATACCATACATGACATTCTCTTAATATGAAACAAAGTTTGGTTCATTAATCACATCAGACCCATGCAATCCAATCCATAAAATTCATTTAATAATTGTCAATGAGCACGGGGTGAACTAGGGTTCAGGGATATCTAAGGGGATTGTATTGAGCGAAAAAGTGAGAAAATGAAAGGGAGTAAGAAAACGATTACTGCTCAAAAATTCATTAAAAAATTGACTGTGCAACAATAACCAAAACATATGAGTTGTTAGCTATCTCTATGTTATTTCTTAATCACTGTTATACATAGATTTAATTTAATTTTAATGAACAAGGTGTGCAAAAATGAATTTGGGATCATGAGGGGATTTATAATGAGCAAAAAAGTGAGAAAATGAAAGGGAATTAGATCGATACTGTTCATAAAATAATTTAAATTAATCAACTATCATAACTCTGTTTCAAATTTAATCCAAAAGGCATCCACTTTGAAGACCAAAACATTCCCTATTCCTCAATTGTATGTAAATTGCTTGCTGTCTCAATAATAATTAAATTTCCTAGAAATCCTTAATTTATAACAGTCTGTGCATTATAACTTATGAAATTTTTTTCCATTCAAAAATATTGTATATTATAACGCTAATCTCTTCCTTTTAAAATAAACAAAATATGCACAACAATTCTTGTTATAGTATGCCCAACATTTATCCCTGATAATCAATAATGCACCATGATAAACAATCGACAATCATTGTTCTCTAATCAACAATCGAGCTTGATTTAGTATACACAGGTGCCTTTTCAATCACATACAAACTTAAGAGCATATGCGAGGGACCAATCATAACACAAAGTCTTCAATCATATAATCGATACCATCTTGAATCAACGACAACAACAACATACAAACTTAGGTGCATTATAGCAGGAATGAGAGGAGTGGTGTACAAGCACATACCTGTATTAACAGTCAGGCCGACCAAGAATGGACTTTTGGAAAGCTTTTAGCGGAAATACAGTAAGGAGCGAGTATAAAAAATAGTTCGGGGTTTAGATAACAGAAGCACCCAATTGTCGACATTTTCTCTGCAACTAGATAAAAATTACAACAATGACCGAGAGAGAAATGAGTTGACAGTAACTGAAATACAACTGGTGGTAAAAACCCTTCAACCATAAAACAAAGAGCTTCATTGCACCATTGGCACCATTATTTTACAGAGAACCATCATAAAAAACAACACTGACTGAGAAAATAACCAATGCACAACCTTTATATTCAATAATACTCATTATTCTGCTTACAATAATCAACATTTCCCAGTCATCACAGAAATCCACAACACCATCTTTACACACAGTAAAAAAACTCAAGAAAACACAAAATCCATGCATTCCTGAGCCACCATTTGATTCATAGTACAAAGAATCCATCATGGATGGAGAGGAAATAACCATACTTGTGAGAAAATCGCTTAAATGACGATTTGGCCGAGCTTTCCCTTCCAAAACCTTAAAACGCGGAGCATCCACAACCAACAAAGCAACAATGCAACAATGCTAGGGCGACGAGTGGTAGGGAGGTTTGGAGTGACGTGAAGTAAATGTACGTCGCTTCCTCACCTAAACCCATTTAATTTATGTACGAGCCAACCCACTAATGTAACATTCACCACTAACATCAAACCATAACCAATGCCAAAATTCAATTCCATATCCATCGTAAGATCCGATACCATATCAAATGCATAGTGCGCCACCCGAGATATCTCATATCTCTATGTTAACCTTTGCCATAACTTCACACAATAATCACATATCAACATTGCTATATGTGCCTCCTTTCAATGTGTTAATCAAAATTGCATATCCCTTTAACCAAACCATAGTATAATAGTTAGGACTAACACTTTTATCCATTGTTTTTTTCATTTGAAGTTTGCATGTAGTCTTTTATCATGGCTTTAGGATTAATACATAGTTTCTTTCCTTTTGCTATAACTCTAGAACCTTTTCATAGTTTTTTTCTTTGTTTTGATCAAGCTCCCATTTAATTATCCCTTGCATATATGTGGATAAGTAATCAATACATGAATTAGTAACTAAGTTACATAGAACCTATAAACAACATGATCCTCATACCCATGGAAATTGTCCCATGTCGCAAGTGATTACCAACAACATTCAACAATTATACATTATCCACTCATTATCACGCCAAATGAAACCAATAATGCATCATAAAAAATGTAGGACTATGTAGGCAACATCATAACAACAACAAAATATGTGTTATATGTCTATCCTTGCGCCTCTAGTCTACAAGGGGGTCCCACCTACTAGTATTATATTATTATCATAATTAAATAATAGCGTTTTTATAAATAATTTGCGGGCGGAATTCATCTTTACGATTTTAATCGTCAACACCGCCATCCCTACTTGAAAACTTTCATTTTTCCAACTCAATGCTCAACCAACTCGGTACTGTCTCTCCCATGTCTATAAGAAGGTGTCCACAATTCCAGTATGGGGAAACAATAGCAGTGAAAATAAACAAAAACACAGTCTCCTCAACCCAGTGTTATCCATCCGCAGAACCCAACCAACACAATTGCTATGGATTCATCAGGCATACCACAGGCACAAAATAGATCCAGGATTTCCCAAGATCTACAGACACCAGAGTCGCCATTTCCTTGGCATATAATTTTTGTGGGATCCCGGATGGGAAAGGTGCATGACGTGCAATTTTTCGATTACGACGTCCGTGACCTTGCTCAATTCCCCACTCTATCCTTTCACAATTATGCATGTACATTTCAAAGTGTAGATGATAAACTGTTAGTGCTCACAAAATACTAGGCCAAACCCCTTCGACAAGCCGACATACCATCTTTGGTCGATTGCCCTCATTTTGGCCATAGCGGGACAATGAACCTTTGTGTCCTCTTTTTACTCACCTACCTACATGGTGGCCACTTGTGGTTGGGGGGAAAATACCAGGTAGATGAAGCAACAATCTGATGGGTTACCGACTTACCCATGCATGCTGATAATCTTGAAAAATATTTAGTTGCAAATGATGCTACCCAACACAAAATCTATGGCACATACAATACACTCCATGGAAGCTGTGGGGTACTAATTTCAGAAATCGATGCCGGGAAAATTCGATTTGCTAATTAGTTGATAGAATGTAAGATATTGTGCACTTGTACAAAGGAGGAGTGCCCATTCAAAGTGGTCGTTGTCCCTGAGCAGTGCTTCGCAAGAATCTAGATGGAATGGGTCTAGTACGTTCTCAATGAGTTCATTGACGATTGTTTGGATGCCTAGGACTTCGGCAAGGAATTCCATTAGATGGATACTACTTCTCCTCGCCATGGTGCTATGTTGGCCCCCATATGGTTTTCGACGACCAACAGGAAATGGACATGGCTTTGATGCTTCTCGATTCCTTCGGTTACACGAGAGCAGGGATACTACCACCCAAAAGTCCCACGACAATCCTTTTCAACGCTGGTACCAGGAATTGATGCAAGGAACTACTTCGCAAGTGTGCATCCCGTGCACCATTATGGACAGGTATGTTGGATACTTTCTATTTGAATATACTTTTCATAACATGTTCATCTATCCCAGTGATGATCAAGGGGATGCAATGACACTACTACCATTTTGCATCACGGAAGAGGACATTCAACAAGGCATCATTGAATGGCTCACACATCTACACCCAATCACCGCTAAATAAATCGACACTCTAGAAACGTGCACTAAGCACAACTAGGACTGTAGGCGAGTTGAGTTTGTGCGGTTGTAGGAACAATGTATGGTCCCCCAAGGGGGGGATCCAAAGATGATGCTTTTGTCAAGAACCCTCAAGACCCACGCCTGGCGCAACAACAAACACAGTCCACCTAGGTCGGTAAAAAATGACAGCGGACCGGTCCAACTGTCCGCAATACCATTCCCTCAACACAACAAGGTTCCATTAAGATGGCACTGGGCATCGCCACACTAATAGATGCATTAAAAAGATAATTTTTTCTCCAACAACAAATACACATAGAGGCTATTAGTAACATCGACCATCTTTTTCGACAACTTAGGGCCACAACATCGGTATCAGACACTCCACCATGGATGCCAGCTTTTGGGAACAATTATGGTATCTATTCTCGGGTCCTTAGAGTGGACCCCCCAACACTACTTACAATGGATACCACCAACGACAGTATCCCGTTGGCACTAATTTCATCTCCGATAGTACATGATTGTGTTTCCACCTTACTCTTTGAGTTGGGTGAGAGACACCAAATATTGGGCCACATTCATGCACAATTACATCTCCAACACCAAGTGGAGATTTTCATGCATAATCTTACGTGCAAGCATTATAAAAAGGATATTAAAGATCACCAATCATTGCAGAAGAAGTATGAAACAAAGGTTGCGACACATGCAACCTCCTAAGACCAATACATTGAGATAAGTTCTGTATTCATTGACCTCCTCGGGGCAGTGGACAACCTATATGCACAGATTCCCACTACTTCCACGCAAGGGCATGATATTCCTACCAGTTTTAAGCTATCGGTCGTAAAGGCCCGCCTGTAGAATTTGGATTCACAATTCACAACTCTTTGTCCACCACTCCACCAAACAAGTCCAGTAGCAATTCAGTTCCAATAAATGATGTAGTTATCCCAAGCAACTGTCCAAGATGGCTAATGTAGGGTGGAAGAATTTTCCAACACGGTCGACAACGACTTCACTTTGTGGACCCATCTCCAAAATCCACCCGAGGTATCTACAATTGAAGATAGAGTTAGTGTAGCTGAGGTTGAGGTTGCACAAAAAAAGCGTGACCTGACTTCTTTTCCTCCTAGGGAGCGCGCCACTCGATGCTAGAAATTGCAGCGAAAAAAACGATCATTGTAGCTCGGGCTGTGCAATAGAGTATATCAAAGATCATCACTTTTGTGGCTGATATGGCCTTGATCTTGTTCACGTATCTCTCAGACGTGCAGGTTGTTTCTGACCCCCTAATTGAGAAAATCAACACAATGGACCTGACAGTCCCTCAGGGCACAACCGTTGAGGCTACTGCTTCTATTCATATTACCCAATATCTTCAAGGATACCTTAATGAGCATGAGCACCAATTCAACGAGTTCGTGCAAGAACTCAAGACCACAATTTTGTCATCTGAGATGGTCATTCCATGAAGCAGTTGGCTCAAGGATGAGCCAAGTAGTAATGGTGGGGGTATGTTGGCACCCAAATTTTTGGGTTAATCTTAGGTGCATGCACAAATCAAGTTGTGCACACGCACAAGCAACTGTGCAAGGATTGACAAGAAGTGCACATCGGACCTAGTTTTGATATTGCACACCAATCCCTAGGTATACCAAATACGCATCGGTCTGAGTTTTGAATATGCACCTAAAATCAAGAAGACACATGCCAAAATCAAGAAAGGAATCATCAGGAAATCTCCCCAAATGATTACTGTCAGCAGCACAAGGGAACATGGAACAAACAAAAGATGAGCTGACAAGGTAGTTAAGATTGCCCCAATTCCAGAAAGGATACATGGAATGTAAGCAGGTGGTAGAAGCATGTGAGGCTGTTAGTCAGTGGAGCGAGTGGAGCAGAGTTAACAGAGACAGAGCTCCAAAGTCGAGAAGGATATAAAAGGAAGCAAGGATGACAAATAAGAGGTTGTTGTTGTTGTTGATGTTTGTGTTGAGTTGATTCACTAGGTTGTTGATGTTGTCTAATGTTGAGGAGCTCGCTCTGAGTCTCTATAGAATTGTAATGATGTAATGCTCCTGATTGTAAGTCTGAGTATGTCATATGTCTAAATTCTAAAAGGATGCACATGGTGCAATGTATTGCAAATATGGGGAATTATATAGAGAGGATATGAGACTTTGTTGCTATCAAGTAGGTTTTTTTGTACCTGTGTTTGATGGAATGAGGAGACTAATAAAGAAACAACGATTCTGGTCTATTATGTGTTCCTTATGTGGTATTTGGATATGTGTGTGTATTTTTTTTGCATATTGATAATAGTATAATTTCAGCTATGAAATGTTTGAATGCCAACCCAGATGGATCTCTGAGCATTTAATCCCTTCATTTCTGACACAAGACCAGATGGTCTCTGTGACCCTCATCGCTTCTTGGGTGAGACTTTCTTCAACCTCGGATAAATATTGATATGTTAATGCTTTGGGGTGTTTTTTGATCAACTCTAGACGAACCCCGAGTCTTAACCCCCCAGCATTAAGAAAGACACACACAAACGTGAAATAGTCCAACACTCATTGTTAACATCTAAGCATAATACAATATCTAGAAACATCATTATTTAACTTGAACTCATTGTTCATATCCAAGCACCATAAAATGTCTAGAAACATCATTATTTAACATTCCAAATTGCCATTAAAATTTAAACCTAAGTTGAAAACAAACTATCCTGCAACTTATACAACTCAAGTAATTCATTTTTTCAACACTACTGATAACATTTCTACCTATATGGCTGTATCTTTTTTTATCATTCATATATATATATATATATATATATATATATATATATATATATATATATATATTCAAGGATTTGGTACCGATCCAATTTAAATTTACATAGGGAAACTTCTACAACACAATTAATTCATTTAATCCAACAAACACATAATGAGATTACTGCCTATATGGTTGTAGCATTTTGTCAAAAATTCATTTTTCCATTCGAGAATACAATGTCTAGAAACATCATTATTTAAAATTCCAAATTGCCATTAAAATTTAAACCTGTTATCCCCTATCCTAGGGATAACTAAGGAGATCATGTCTCGAGGCCCACAAGTCCTAGACATGGAGTGCCGAGAGCCAGATGACTTGTGCATGGCCCCAGAGGGCCCCTCTTTTTTCTTCAATGCAACCCAATTATCAATAGTAGCAGTATCCATCCCACCGAACTCGTCCTCAAGTAGCAGTAAGTCTTGCTCCATGAGGTAATGATTTCGGGTATCATGGTATGTGTCACTCTGATAATTGAAGCACTTGAATACGTTGCATTGAATTCTCCTTCATTTCACAATGTTTGCTTGGAAATTATGATCTTTGACTTGTTCATACCTAGGAGGGTGACATGATGCCCTAGTAAGTTAGTCTCCCTTTAGGATGGGTTTCCACTGGGTGGGTCTATGAAAGGTCATCGTCCATTCCCTCCATACTTACCACTTTCCATCTTTATTCCTCTCATTTTCCCCTACCTTTGTTCGGGCATTGGGATTTTCCACACCAGAAAGGGTTGTACCTTGCCTTATAAGAAGAAGGGGCTAAAGGCCCAGAGGGTAAAAGTAGCTGTCAAGAGTTAAAATCCAAAATGAAACCTTTGAGATGCTTCGCCCAGGGATTTATGAGAAAGCAGTAAAAATATTCTCAGTAAGAAAATAGAACCCGTAAGATAAATAAACACTCAAGTTATTAGTTGATGGATGGGAGGTCTCATCATGAGCCGACCTATTATGACCATGGGTATGTAGCGGTATGACACTACCCTCTATCTGGTCACCAAACTAGGGTAGTGGCTCTTGGTGACATAACCACGAGAAAGAGGTATCATCACAAGCCAACCTTCTCATCTCCGTGAAATGCTTGTGGTTAACGTTGTCACCTCTGGTCACCAAGCCAGGACAATATCCCTCATCCCTTCCCTTGAAGTATGAAAGAAAAAGATAAAAAACAATAAAATTAAGAATACAAGGCATTAAATGGGCTTAGAAAGAATGACATCTATGACAAGGCGCAACTCGCCCTCTATAAAGGCACCCACAGGTAAGATCTACATTTCCCTGTTATCACTGCACCCCATGTCCAAACAATTACCCCACACCACCTCACACACACTTACATGACCTGGATTGGTTCTGACCTGGGAAACACCCCAACCTTAAGGAGGATTAGCTCAATAGGACATCCTGAGACCTTCTCCAAACCTGACTTTTTAAACTGCATAACGTCTTTGAGCATTTGTCTGGGTAAAGGAGGGTTTCATGCACATCTTTGGGTAATTTTACTATTAGATGTGATTGACATTGCTACGATCCTTGTGAATTATGAACCCCTAGAGGGAATACTTGTTGTTGTTGCAGGACTTTGCCCGGTGGATAGGTACATGTGGGGGAATGATTAGCTCAGACCTCCATGGGGATGTGTAGTGCCCCCAAGGACGAGTCCTGATGTAAACCATGATCTAAAAGAGATTGTAAATATGTGTTATAGGCTAGTGAGCCAAGTTTTGTATAAGCCAGTAGGATTATGTGTTTGATTAGGCCAGAGAGACTAAGGATTGAAGGCCAAGGGCCTGGATTTTGTATCTGTATATATATGCAGCACATCAATAAAATATAAACACCGCTAGGTGCAGACCGACCACGATGAATGAGTGATGGGGGACTGAGCATCCACAGAGTGAGAAAGGAACTAGGGGCTGGAAGGTGGGAAAGGGGCTGAGTGATGAGCCTAGGGGCTTAAGCCTGGGAGATAATATTTTAATATTATTTTAAAAAGAGACATGTGCATTTCCGTTATCCTAAGTTCTTGGCAAGGGAGGGAACGTGCAAAGGGGATGGACGCTGTGGTACACATGCAGTTCCCAGGGTGACAAGTGTCAAACTTGGTGCATGCAAATATAATCACCAAGATGAACCGTGGGAGGGGATCTTCTCTCCATTCGAACCCGAACCTCTGAGCGTGGAACCGGTACGACCTCTGCCAGATTACCAGGTTCATATCTGAAAGTCGTAAAGCCTGTGTTTGTCCTGAAGAAACCGTGTACACCCTGTCCAGAGCTGTGAGTCTGTGTCTTTTCTAGGCAAAACCTGGGAGCGTATTTTCGAACAGGAACCCTGTGTTGAACTCGAGTGGAAGAATCCTTGGTTGTTCGAGAAAAGTTGAGCTAGCCTGGGTGTGGAGCCCTGTTCCGAAATCATGATCATGAGATCATCCTGTGACTGCTGAACCGTTTTAGGAAGCCTTGGTCTGTGTTTCCCGTGGGTGGTTGCGACCACACAGTATTAGACTACGTGAGGCTTGTTGGCCTGTGAGCGACTCCTCCAGGTGAGAGAGTGCGCAGAGGGAGAAGAGAACTCCTATAGCTGCCATAGAGCTCGGAGACTTCCGGTCCGGTCTGTTCCTGTAACCCAAGGTAAGGGAGACTGGCAGCCGAAGGACTGTCTAGGTGACAGAGAAGGTGCACTCTCTTGGGGTGGAACGGGCATGTGGGGAATGAGGGTCTGTGGGCAGTGAGCGAGGGAGATTCCTGGGAGAGCTTTCTGCCTGGTGGTTGTGTATGTGCTATCTTCCCTGTAACCTCAACCTAGCCTAGGATTCTTAACTTGGGGTGGATCTCGGTCCCAGCTCGGGGGTGACCCACTGTTGAGCTGATGAACAGTGTGGTCTAAGGCTGGGAGGTTCGTGGAAGGCCTGCATTTGGTTGGTGGATTCCACCATTGATAAAGATAAGTAGCTGACTATGTTCTTTCACATTTTGACATGACTGTGGTGTATATATTATCATACTTTCCGCTGTGTAAATGAATTACTGTTGAATGCTATGGCTTGTTTAATTGTAAGCAGTAACTTATATATTTTACTCTGAGAATTAAGGGTGTGAATTGTTTAAATGCATGTGCTTATAATGTCTGTACGAATTATGTATAAAATTCATGTATAGAATGGCAACTGAGAGGTTTGAAAACCTCGGTAGTGTAAACGGGTACACTACAAAGTGGTATCAGAGAGAAGGTTTCGACACTGAGCCTAGATGGGCCAGTTGAGTGGTCTTCGGACCGAGGGTGAGAGGAGAAATTGTGTTTGGAGGACCAATTTCGGACCCTGGTATGGCCCGAAGTGTATAGGAGTTACTTAATCGTGCATATAAGTTCAGGAGGTATAACGGTGCTATGAAACCGCAGCTGGCGTGGTCTATGGCCACGGGGAGACAGGTCTCTACACCAATGGTGTTAGAACCGTAGAATCTGTTCGGGAGGGAAAGCGAGCCCTCGTGACCGTCGGATCTGGAAAAATGTGCGTAAGGATAAAAAATTCCTTTGGAAATGGCACCAGAGTGTGGAAATCGCGATACGCGAAGTCCCGAGGAAATCTGAGCCGTCGTATTGGGAGGACACGTGTCACAAGATCCTCTCTATCAGGGATTCGAACATCGAAGGTCAGAGAAGGAAGTTCTTCGACTTCGCAAGTGGCGAAGTCGTGAGAGAATCGCAATCGTCCATCTGAGGAGGACAGGTGGCAGCAATCGCGGAGTCGACGAAGTGCCAAAGAGATCCAGGATTCGGGTCTCGCGATCGCGAAAGTTCGCAGGGTGAGGGCCCAAGAGTGGGGTGCTCCAAGTCATGAAGTCACGAGGAGCGAAGACAACCGTTGGATCCAGGTCAAGGGAGGACTATTGGAGCAGGAACCCCATCGCCTATCGCACATTCGGGCGTTCAGAGGTTGAGAGGGGTCACTTTCGACTACAGAAGTCGCGAAGTGCCGAGAGCTGAGGCCCGTGTGGACACATGGCAGAGCCATAAGGTGGGGCCCGCATGATAGATAAACAGACACACGTCGTCTAGAGAAGGGAGTCAACACTCCGTTGACTTCTCGCATCTCGGGGATTCGCAAGATAAGAGCACAGGAGCTCGACATTGAAACTCACGAAGGTGCGAGTAGCGAAGAGTGCTAACACTTAGACTTAGAACTAGACTACGGTCATGCGTAGCAGACCCTAGCGAGGAGAGAGCCATACCCTTGTCGCATCTCGGGTATCGACGGTTAGAGGAAATGAGTCGAGGGTCTTCGACTCATGAACTCGCGAGATCGCAAGTTGCAAAAGGGTGACTCTGGTTACGAATATCTAACTGTGGGATCTTCGTGGACCGAAACCCGAAGTCCCGAAATCTCGAAGTGCCGAAAATGAAATTTTCGAAAACACGAAAATTGCAGAACCAAACGAGAGCTCAAAAAACTTAATTGAATCAAAATGTCTTTCATTCTTGTTCGTATTGGCTTATAAATGTTATAGATTGTTCCGAAGGAGTAATGGCCTGACAAACTTTGAATTTAATTGCATAGTGCGTGTGCAGAGTTCAACGGAGCTCAGGATTCCAGTTAACCAACGCCGAGTATGGAATGGGAAAAGGTGATGATTGCCTCCGAAACAGGAGACGAACGAGAAGGAAATGATGTCAATATGGGAGTGGAAGGATCGAACTCCAATGGGCACAGAAAAGAGATGGATAAGGAAGAACATATGATGCAACTCATCGAAATATTGCAGAAGGATGCCCAGTCTCGCCTAGCTGATAGCCGAAAGCTCATGAAAATCCGGGATCGACAGGGTGAATTCAATTTAAAAATGTTGAAGAGCCTGGAAAGAATAGAGAAGAAAGTCAAGAAAGGAAGAGACTCAAGTACGACGGAGAGTCGCAGAAATCATGGGAGAAGAAGCAGATCGAGGAGTGGTAGCCGGAATCACAGTCGCTCCCAAAAACATTCGGACAAGGAGACACACAGTAGTTCAAGCCCATCACCTACCAGAAAACATCAGAAATCTGGAAGGGAGGAATTGAAAGGAGAGATGAACAAAATTAAGCCTCCAACATTCGATGGAGAACATAAGAAGGAGGAAGATGCCGAGACTTGGTTGCTGGGTATGAAGAAATACTTCCAGCTGCAGAATTATTCTACCCATGCAGAGGGAAGAATTGCAATGTACCAGCTGAAAGGAAAAGCGTCCATGTGGTGGGATCAGTTTGTGCAGGTGCAGCACATCAGAGAGAAAGAGGTCACATGGAAGGAATTTAAGAGGTATTTCGAGAAGAAATACCTGACTAAAAGATACTATGACAAAAAGATGAAGGAGTTCTTCGAACTCAAGCTAGGCAACATGACCATTGATGAGTATGAACGAAGTTTTCTGGAACTGTTGAAGTATGTTCCATTCATCAAAGATGAGGCTGTCAAAATTCAGAGGTATCTGAGTGGACTACCAATTTCCATTGGTGACAAGATTCAATACGATGATCCTAAGACAATGGAAGAAACCATAAGAAGGGAGAAATGCCTATACGAATAGCAGAAAGAAAAGCCTACCTTTCAGAAGGCTTGGGATAACCAGAAGAGGTTTAAGAAAGAACAGAGGCAGAAGGGAAGCAAGCCTTCCTTTTTCAGAAACAGTCCTTGGGGACAGTCATCTTTTAATGAGCCCAGGAAAGTTGAAGGGAGTGAACAGATGCCAAGACCTCTACCCATGGAGTGTTGGGGCTGTAAAGGGAATCATAGACACAGAGACTGCCCCCACAGAAAAGACAAAGTAAGAACTGTCCATACTGTTCAACAAGCTGAAATAGTGGAGGATATGGGCAGCATAATGCCGAGGATCTACGCATCCCTGGACAACAAGCAAGCGGAATTTCAATCGCACATGATTGAAGTGGAAGGTATGATCGACAACCGACCACTTGTTATTTTAATTGATTCAGGGGCTAGCCATAGTTATGTAGATCCTAGGATGGTGGAAAGTTTGCATCTAACGAAGAGAAAACATGAGAAGTCTTGGTTAGTGCAGTTAGCCACAGGGACCAAGAGGAAGGTCACTGAATTGGTTAAGTCCTGTTCGGTGGACATGAAAGGAATGAGCACTAAGGATGAATTGAACATTCTGCCTTTAGCTTCATATGATTGCTTAATTGGGATGGACTGGTTGGACCAACACCATGCCCTTCTGGATTTTAGTAACAAGAGGGTCACATGTCTGGATGAAGAGGGAAATCAGGTAACAATCCAAGGAATTCCCAGAGCCGTGGCTGTGAGGGAAATCTCGGCTATGAAGCTGAAGAAATGTTACCGGAAAGGCTGTCAATTATTTGCAGCTCGGGTGGAAGAAGCATCCAAAAATGTGGTCTCGAATCTGGAAGACCACAGGGTGCTCAAAGAGTTTGAGGACGTGTTTCAGGAGGTGCCTGGACTACCTCCGAAGAGGGACATCGATTTTTCTATAAATCTGATGCCTGGAGCAACTCCAATTTCAAAGGCTCCTTATAAAATGAGCACACCAGAGCTGAAAGAGTTGCAACTGCATCTCGAAGAGCTACTAAAGAAAGGTTACGTTCGCCCCAGTGTGTCACCGTGGGGAGCCCCAGTCCTATTCGTGAAGAAGAAAGATGGGACGATGAGGCTGTGCATTGACTTTTGACAGTTGAATAAAGTCACTGTCAAGAACAAATATCCTCTGCCAAGGATTGATGATCTTTTTGATCAGTTAAAGGATGCGAAAGTATTTTCTAAAATAGATCTTCGATCTCGATATCATCAAGTGAGGATAAAAGATGAAGACATCAGCAAGACCGCCTTCAGAACAAGGTATGGTCACTATGAGTTTACAGTGGTGCCGTTTGGATTGTCCAACGCGCCTGCTGTCTTCATGTGCTTAATGAATGGAGTGTTCGGAAATTATCTGGACAAGTTTGTCATAGTCTTCTTGGACGATATCTTGGTGTATTCCAAGACAGAGGAAGAACATGAGAAACACTTGAGAATGGTGCTGCAGGTGTTGAGAGAACACCAGCTGTACGCAAAACTGAGCAAGTGCTCTTTTTACCAAAGGCAGATCCATTACTTGGGACATATAATATCTGAAGAAGGGATCACTGTGGATCCTGAGAAGGTACAGGCCATTCGAGAATGGCCAATGCCAAGAAATGTGACAGAAGTTAGATCCTTTATGGGTCTGGCAAGTTACTATAAGAGGTTCATAGCCGGATTTTCAAGGATAGCTCATGCTATCACTTCCTTGCAAAGGAAGGAGAAGAAGTTCCAGTGGACTGAACAATGTGAGAGCAGCTTCCAGCAATTGAAGCAGCTGCTAACCAGTGCTCCAATCTTGAAGATTGTAGATCCAGACAAGGATTATGTAGTTTGCACAGATGCATGTAAAGAGGGACTGGGAGGAGTTCTCAGCCAAGAGGGATTTGTAATTTGTTATGAGTCCTGAAAGTTGAAAGAACATGAGAAGAACTACACCACTCACGATTTAGAGCTGGCAGCAATCATCCACGCCTTGAGGAAATGGAGACATTACCTCATGGGCAAGAAATTCGAATTAAGAACAGACCACAACGGTCTGAAATATTTATTTGATCAACTAACCTTAAATGCCAGGCAAATTAGATGGCTAGAATTTCTGTGCGAATATGACTTTGATATCAAGCATATCAAAGGGAAAGAAAATAAGGTGGCTGATGCACTCAGCAGAAAAGTGCACGAATTACATGCTACAGCCATTAGCATGTACCATACTGAGATGAAAGACAGAATTCTAGAAGCTGGCAATGTTGATTTGCAGTGCAAAAATCTTGTAGCAAAGCTACAACAGCGTGAGAGACCACAGACCCAGGAAAGTTACACTTTGGGAACTAGTGGTTTACTTCTGTATAAAAACAAAGTGTATGTACCTAATGACCGAGAATTGAAGCTGGCAATTTTAAAGGAGATGCATAACGTGGCTTATGCTGGACATCCTGGATATCAGAAGACTATGGCAGCAGTCCGAAGCCATTATTTTTGGCCAAGTTTAAAGAAATAAATTGCGGAATACATCGCAAGATGCATGGAGTGTCAAAAGGTTAAGGCAGAGCATATGCACCCAGCAGGGTTGCTGCAGCCCTTACCTATTCCTGAATGGAAATGGGACGTGGTAACAATGGATTTTATCACAGGATTGCCCAGAACAAGCAAGCATCACGATTCAATCATGGTGGTGGTGGACAAACTTACTAAAGCTGCCCACTTTATTCCACTGAAAACCACCCACAGAGCAACAAATGTTGCTGATATCTTTTTAAAAGAAGTTGCACGCTTTCATGGAATTCCTAAGACAATTGTGTCTGATAGGGACCCAAAATTTACTTCGAATTTCTGGAAAGGATTGTTCAAAGGATTCAGAACGAATCTGAACTTTAGTACAGTGTATCATCCTGAGTCTGATGGACCGACAGAAAGAGTAAACAGAGTAATTGAAGACATGCTGAGAATGTATGTGATGGATAAACCATCAAGGTGGGAAGACTACCTGCATTTGGTAGAATTTGCCTACAATAACTGGTATCATGCATCACTGAAGATGAGCCCATTCGAAGAACTTTATGGAAGGAAGTGCAACACTCCAGTGAGCTGGGATAATCCAGCTGACAGGGTAGTAGTAGGAACCGAACTACTCAAGGAGATGGAAGATTAGATGATAAAAATCAAACAGAATCTGAAAGCTGCCCAGGATAGGTAGAAAAGTTACGCTGATAGTAACATAACCCATAGAGAATTCAACGTGGGTGACCATGTCTTCCTGAAAGTGAAAACTAACAGGAGTTCCCTGAAATTGGGAAGTTGCGCCAAGTTGGCAGCAAGATTTTGTGGGCCATTTGAGATCCTGGAAAGGATTGGGCCAGTTGCATACATGCTTGCATTACCTGCATCTATGAATGTACATAATGTATTTCATGTTTCACTGCGTAAGAAATATGTACCTGATGCTAATCATGTTATCGATTGGACTATGATTCAGGTGGAACCAGAAGGTGTCCTGCAGGTGCATCCTGTGTGCATATTGGACAGGAAAAACAAGCAGCTCTGGAATCGAGCTATAGAGCTTGTAAAGGTCCAGTGGACCTAGTACAATCCTGAGGACGCGACATGAGAGCATGAAGAAGTTATGCGGGTAGATTACCCGCATCTTTTTGAAAATTTTGATGGACACATAGAGGCAGTGTAAGTTGCACTGAGGACAATGCAAAAATAGGGGGAGGGGGATTGTAGTGCCCCCAAGGACGAGCCCCGATGTAAACCATGATCTGAAAGAGATTGTAAATATGTGTTATAGGCTGGTGAGCCGAGTTTTGTATAAGCCAGTAGGCTTATGTGTTTGATTAGGCCAGAGAGCCTAAGGATTGAAGGCCAAGGGCCTGGATTTTGTATCTGTATATATATGCAGCACATCAATAAAATATAAACACTGCTAGGTGCAGACCGACCACAATGAATGAGTGATGGGGGACTGAGCATCCACAGAGTGGGCAAGGAACTAGGGGCTGGAAGGTGGGAAAGGGGCTGAGTGATGAGCCTAGGGGCTTAAGCCTGGGAAATAATATTTTAATATTATTTTAAAAAGAGACATGTGCATTTTCGTTATCCTAAGTTCCTGGCAAGGGAGGGAATGTGCAAAGGGGATGCACGCTGTGGTATGCATGCAGTTCCCAGGGTGACAAGTGTCAACCCTGGTGCATGCAAATATAATCGCCAAGATGAACTGTGGGAGGGGATCTACTCTCCATTTGAACCCGAACCTCTGAGCGTGGAATCGGTACGACCTCTGCCAGATTACCGGGTTCATCTCTGAAATCCGTAAAGCCTGTGTTTTTCCTGAAGAAACCGTGTACACCCTGTCCAGAGCTGTGAGTCTGTGTCTGTTCTAGGAAAAACCCAGGAGCGCATTTCCGAACAGGAACCTTGTGTTGAACTCGAGTGGAAGAATCCTTGGTTGTTCGGGAAAAGTTGAGCTAGCCTGGGCGTGGAGCCCTGTTCCGAAATCATGACCGTGAGATCATCCTGTGACTGCTGAACCGTTTTAGGAAGCCTTGGTTTGTGTTTCCCGTGGGTGGTTACGACCACGCAGTATTGGACTGCGTGAGGCTTGTTGGCCTGTGAGCGACTCCTCCAGGTGAGAGAGTGCGCAGAGGGAGAAGAGAACTCCTGGAAGGAACCCTGTAGCTGCCATAGAGCCCGGAGACTTCCGGTCTGGTCTGTTCCTGTAACCCAAGGTAAGGGAGACTGGCAGCCGAAGGACTGTCTAGGTGACAGAGAAGGTGCACTCTCTTGGGGTGGAACAGGCATGTGGGGAATGAGGTTCTGTGGGCAGTGAGCGAGGGAGATTCCTGGGAGAGCTTTCTGCCTGGTGGTTGTGTATGTGCTATCTTCCCTGTAACCTCAACCTAGCCTAGGATTCTTACCTTGGGGTGGAGCTCGGTCCCAGCTCGGGGGTGACCCACTGTTGAGCTGATGAACAGTGTGGTCTAAGGCTGGGAGGTTCGTGGAAGGCCTGCATTTGGTTGGTGGATTCCACCATTGATAAAGATAAGTAGCTGATTATGTTCTTTCACATTTTGACATGACTGTGCTGTATATATTATCATACTTTCCGCTGTGTAAATGAATTAATGTTGAATGCTATGGCTTGTTTAATTGTAAGCAATAACTTATATATTTTACTCTGAGAATTAAGGGTGTGAATTGTTTAAATGCATGTGCTTATAATGTCTGTACGAATTATGTATAAAATTCATGTATAGAATGGCAACTGAGAGGTTTGAAAACCTCGGTAGTGTAAAAGGGTACACTACAGGATGAAAGCCCATAGATGTATGTTTTGATCCCAACCAGGGGCACAGAGACATCAAAGACTTGCACCATGAAGAAAGAAGGACGTTTCCCTCAGAGACACTTTGGCAAATGAACTATACCGAGGGGGATCTTGCTCTTCCATGTATAATTTGACCCTTGAGAGCCCATGATGTCATCATTATGACCCTAGACATCATCCAGAGCTAGGGTTTGCATTTATGAGGGCAGTTGTGTGCTTGTTGGCACATGTGGCATCCTCCAGGGCCTTTGGAGGCCAAATGTTTTACATATGAGGCCCAACATTCCACCCTAGGAGCTCAACGTCACCCTAGAAGGGCATGATGTCACCTTTGGAAATGATTTCAGGGGTTAATTACTTTCATTTATGTAAAAACTAGATTTTTAATGTAATTTGGCTAGGTCAGCCTTTTTATAACCTAAAATTAATTAAAGGTCATTGATACTGTATAAATAGAGAGAAATTACTCTCATTTTTCATCATCACTCATCCCACACTAAGTGTGGTCTGAAATTCGACCCTCTTTAAGGGTTATTGGATGAAATAACTAGTGCACAACTTCTTGGAGATGCAATTTTTGGTGTATTTTGGCTATTTCTCATTGTGGAAGATCTTCAACTAGGGTTTGGCTTGATTATTCTTGGTGAAGTAAGTATAAAATATGCAATTTGTTTATGTAATGAATGCTTGTGGTAAATTTTACTTGGTTCATATTAAAGATTATAAATTGCTTGCTTAAACACTAGGAGAGAAACATATGTTACTTCTTTCTCTCTATAGTTTACCAGTCGTTTAAATTTCTGAAGTGCACCTTGTTTAAGAAGTAGCTACTAGAGCCCTAAAGTGATAGCTCTCTAGTAGTGTTACTCTACTTGCCTATTGCATATATTCTTTCAATAGTCTAAGGAAGGAAAAATTCACTAGGGCCTAAGATCCCTTACTTTCTAGCAAATTTCTCTCTAGGATTTGGATGCTTGAGGCCTTGGGTAGCCAACACCTTCTCCATTCATCCCTTCTCATTTGACAAAGTATTATATTTCTACTTTGCTCCAAGTTTTTCCGCTGCTATTGCGACTCCATAAACCCTAAAAGGCACTAGTCTACTCATTATAGTGGATGGTGGATCAAACAAACATTCAAACCTTTCTCCTTGAAGCTTTTGCTGACCTTTACTAAGTCTAACCTAGACTAACTCCTTAACCAACTTGCTGCTGTTGCAAAACATTGCTACAACCACACTGATTCATGCTAAATTTCCACATCCACCTACATAACTCACACTTAGCCTATCCATAATTCAATTGTGACAATTTCCATTCAATCTACTAGATAAGTGCTGAGTTTGCATGGTGTTTTCTTGCACTTTTGACCATTACAATTTGCTGCTGTTGCAAAAGATTGCTACAGCCATCTAACTGCAACAAATTCTCGGCAAAAGTGACATATTATGCTAGCTAGACATTGCCAGACTTGCTTGCGACAACCTTTTATCATTCTGCTAGGTTAAAGTTATTTCTTCTTGTCATTTTCAAGCATTTTCAAGGCATAATTCTTGTGGTTGTTATAAAATATTAATTGCTGTTATAAATTGTTGCATTGCTGCAAATTCATATCAGCTAGCTTACTTTTTAAAGGCTCATGGTCTTATGAAGCACTAACATCATCTGGTACTTGAAAACTGCTATATTTTTCTTTTGTTGTCTTGTTTTGGGCACGTACACCATATTTTCACTTTGCTTCATCTGTTAAAGACTTAGTGAACCTTTTTTGACTTGAGTGATCAGTAAGAGGGGGGGTTTTTTGCATCCTTGCCTTAGTCTTTTCAACCCTTTTGGTCACAGAGGACGTCTCCCGTGGAGTACTTTGACATATTCCTAAATAGAAAGAGGTTTCCTATTAAGGTGATAGTGATAGATTACCCCTCGTTATGCCAATCTGACATCCACTTGCCTTGGGATTTGGGCAAGTACAGATTGTGCGATAACAAAACCCAAGTTGAACACAAACACACACTGTCCTGCAATTTATACAACTCAAGTAATTCATTTTTTTCAACACTACTGATAATATTTCTACCTATATAGCTGTACCTTTTTTATCACACACACACATATATATTCAGGGATTTAGTACAAATCCAATTTAAATTTACATAGGGCAACTTCTACAACATAATTAATTCATTTAATCCCACAAACACATAATACATAATGAAATTACTCCCTATATGGCTGTAGCATTTTGCCATAAATTCATTTTTCCATTCGAGAATGTGGTGCATATCCAATTCCCACGGACAACTTCTTTTCATTTTACAAATAATTGACCAGAAATAAGTGCAAAGTAATGAACAATTAGTTGTTTACAAGCTGCTGCCATCACAATCTCAATCTGAGATTTCCTATGACAATTGCAAGATTGTTTGAGTCATTTCCACAAACACTTTGTTATTAGTGTACACATAAGAGATATACCAATCTCATTAAAACTGTTTCAACTATTTTCACATACACTTTGTTAATGATATATACATAAGAGATATACTAATCTAAAATAGTCAAAAGAATTCAATAAACCAATTATACTTACGGAGCCAAGGGCTGCCCATGCTGGGCACAGTTTTGGCTCGGATGTAATTGCTTTTCTTCATCACAACTCAATGCCATTGACATCACCCAATATGGGCATTAACTTCATAAAAATACTAATCATATTCATCATGTAAATCGAGTATAAATCGACATACTCAATGCGTTTTACATAATAAAACTCATATGAAAAGAGGTAGTTAAATTTAGGCAGGCGTTATAACCCTTTTCAAATTGTTCCATTCACAAGAAAATATGCTAAACAAAAGTATGGACAATGGGCAATGACTGGCCCAATACAACTTGTTTTATCTATGCACATTGTCATAAACAAAGCTGTAAACTATGGGAAATGATTTGGCTAGCCAAAAGGTTTTACCAATCACAAATATATTGAACAAAACTGTTAGCTATAGGTAATGTATTGTATTTTTTTCCAAGGAAAATCTTGTGGGAAAACGCAAATGATATTTCTCAACATTCATGGATAACATCCTTAGTAAAACAATTGGTGTAAATTAGTGCATCTCATCTAAGGGAATTCAAATAGTGCATTAGTTGGCATGAAACTAACTAAATGCCCAACAACATTGTCAACAACCAATACAACTAACCCATTTGACTAGCGATGAATTGTCTTACCAACTAGTTTTGCCAAATTACAAAATCTATAACCATAACTATAAATAATAACAACAATTTACACCAACAAATCACATTATTGTAAACAAGAGATGATAATTTTTAATAACTAAGTAACCCATCATTTCTTTCTTCCAATGTGAAAACATAGAGATTAAGGATGCAAAACATACACAACGTCTAGTATATCCAATTTGCGTTGCCCATAATAGAATTTATGTAACAAAATTGCTAAACGTTGGGCATCGACTTTCCCATACATGGAAAAAGAGTACTAACTAAGGGAGCAATTTGCACAACAAATCAATTTTCTCATGATGTGCAAACAACCTTGTCATTCTAACAATGGCAATATTGACCTTACCCAACTCGTTCCATCATTCAATATTTCACAAAATGGTATCATGAATTTTTATTACACACGTATGAACTAAGAAATCTTATACAAATATTTTTACAAACACTTAGTATACATCTTCACACTAAATTGTTGGTAATACAAATTCACACAAATATTAGTACATATTAACATCATGTTGCTATATTACATTCTACTTCTTAATATGCTAAAAACAATGAAATAATGTGGATAGTTATCCATATGGCCATTTTTCTTCGATGAACTCAGCAAGAAGAGAGGCTCAACCCCAACTCATATTTCTTATCATAATACATATATTTTTCTTGTAAGTATTCTTACTTAAATATTTTTTCGAGCATATTTTTATTGTTGCCAACTATGGTTGCAATTATGCATTTCTTTATCCATGTATCCTTCATTTACTATGTTAGTGGACATAGGAAAAAACTAACTTGATACAACATTTCATAGCTATGTAAGTATACTCTAATTTTTGGTCATTAACTATTTCATACATTTGCAAATCTAACCAAAGGATTTATTCCACAAAGCTATATAAACCATCAAAATTAGTAATTGGGTTGTTTAGCCATACCATTCCAACAAGATATGCCAATTCAATAAGACATTTCATTTACAACTCCAGTAAACCAATATAACAACCATTAGCTTCACATAACCATCATATGAGCAAATTTCATGACAATTACATATCATATTTGGAATTACAAAATAACAAACAATACACTTGTCAAGATAATGCTTGAATTTCATGTCGAGCTTCCAAGGTTGCATTTTCATGTTGATCTTCCAAGATGCCAGTTTCCTTGTTTTTCCAACTCAATTTGGGCCAATTGGTTTCCACCTTACCATACTTAGGGACAAATTATTTCATCAAGATCCACGAGTTGTGTGGGATCATGACTAGAAGCATAAACAATAATGAAAATGTAGGATATCAACTAGTGGTGGGGACTCCATCCAATGGATTTGCTAGGCAACCTATGGACCTCTAATAAGGATATCAATATCAATATTACAATTTGGAGTTGTGATGAGTTCCATAATGAAATCCCTGATCATGTCTTTAGGTATCCTTCACAAGATTGGGGCTTACCACCTCATGTATATTGTCTGACGACATTTTACCAACATTTCAATGCAATCTCAAATAGGCGCCCAAACCCATGGGAGACCCTATTATTTATATTCCAAATGAGGTAGGCCAACTCACCCCATGCAAAATTTGCTAATTATTTAATTCAAAAATTAGAGCATTATCACCCACCTGGGTGGTATGGTGAGGAAATTCCATTTTTCATAACTATAAATTAGTGATTATTCATCCCCTCTTGGGTGTTGCCTTAAGGATTTTCTTCTTTTTCTATTTTCAATTAAAAGTTAATTCTCAATTTCTTCAAAATATTATTAATTTCAAGTAGACACAAACAATGTGTAAGTTATATGCTCAACTAATGTAGTTATGGGGTCTCTTGTAGTTACCTTGCTTTGTGCCCCCTCCCCCCACTTGAATTTGTGAAGGTAGAAACCTGTTGGAGGAATGAGGACTCACATCACCATGAGACATGTTACCTCCCACATTGAGAATCCTCTAGGTAGGCATGGCCAGGGAGGCACCCCTACCTAGTTCCATCAGACCATACATATTCCATGAGAGACTAGAATTGAAAGTTGGCATAATATGAAATAAAAAGGTCTAAAACTATTAAAATTTATGACAATGTGATATATATTAAAGAAGTGTAAAACTTGAAAGATTACATGTGTGCAAGGGATGCCCTGCATGGAACATATAGCATTGACCATTGCATTAATGTAAGGATATGATATGGTTGATCTATTAAATATAAGAGTATCTTAATTTTCACAATTGCAAATGTAAAAATATATATTATTAAACCAAATAGATTTATATAAAATCTATTTACTCCCCCACCCCAACACACACACACACACACACACACACACACACACACACACACACACACACACACACACACATACCAATTTAAGGTAAATAAGTATTCCATAATTGGATCTTGCATTGTCCCATAAAAAATCTAGTGGAAGCTCAATAATTGATGAGGATTATAAACATACTATTGAGGATATCCTCCCCGTCCACCTCCAAATTTCAATCATTAGGATGTCTCTCCTTGTATATCATTTCAAGAAAATGCCATGATGCATCAAGATCTATATTGAGATATAAAAAGTAATTTTTGTTATGGTATTACTATTGTCCAAGGTTAGAAGATGTATATATGAAGATTGGATTTTGTCTAGGAGGGATTTTAGAATTTGATTTTATATGCCTCTCAATGGGTTGGTTTTGTGCTAACACCCCATCAACTTCAAAATATCACTAGTCAAATAGTTCATGCACTTCTTATGACCAATTCTAAGGTGCATACAAACTTAGAGGAAGTTAATTCATACAAGTATCTTGGAGTTGACCTTCATCACAAGCTCAATTGGAACTATAATGTTGATAAAAGGATTAATGGAAGGTGGAAATCCTAGTTTGGCCTTGAGAGCAACTATAAAGAAACATTTTTTTGGTTATGGGAAAAAAGAAAGCGATCTTTGACACACATGTTGCTCTAGTTATCTTATATGGATGTGAATTTTGGGGTTGTAGTATTTCTAGAGATACTTGGAGGAAATAAAGCAAATCCAAAAGCATTTATAATCTATAATCTTGAAATTAAAATCAATACACTATGCTATCCAATCCTTCTTTTAGAGGCTAGGATTCCACCTATTGAGAGAAATACTATGATTAAGTACCTAATGTACAAGCACAAGATAATAAACATGATTTGTAAGAGGATTCCTAGCATTGTTTTAAATTTAAGTAAAAGTCACTTGAGAGTTAAGAGAGGGTGGCATAAACATGTTGATTCTTGGTTAAACCATTGGAGAATAAAGGGGGAGGGGGGAGGAAAACTTTAAAAAATATTGATCCCATGAAAAGCACTATAACAACTAAATTTAAAGAGCAATCATCTAAGAATGGAGAATAAGATAAACTTAAAGTACTAGAAAGAGATTGTTAACCCCAACTTAGAATATAAAAAGTATCTTTTTATTATAGTTAGATTAAGGAAGAAAATCAACATTGCTAAAAACAAACTCTCACGAACTTCATAGTGAAATTGGGAGATATACAAAACTTAAAACACCATGGTAAGAAAGAATATGCAGTTTTTTTTATACCAAGAAACTAGAGGATGAAAAGCAAATTTCTCTTAGAATGCATTGACTCTACATACATTAGGTCTCAATTTTAAAATATTTTTAACACTACCTATCTTCATAACTTATTAACTTATGAAAACCAAAAAGAACTCATAAATTTTCTCTAGAATCTTTTTGACCATAGAAACAAAATGCTAGCTATACAAATTAATTAATTCCTTATCATTTTTCTTGACATAGAATAAACCAAACTATGAAAAGCAATCATCATCATCATCATAAAAAAGTACCATTAAATTCACTTTCTTGATATTCAATTTTTTATTTCTTCTTAATATGATTAATAAAAAAAGTCCATATGTTTTGCTTGCCTATGTCTTGAAAAAAGATGTGGTTGTTGTTGAGGAAAATATATGAAATGATCTTACTCAAACATTTTTTGATTCTGCTTGTCTAAAGAAAAATAGACGAGAATATCACCCTATGTTTATAGCCATCAAAAATAAAATCTTAACTCACAAGTATTGATTACAAGTGCTTAGGCTAGTTTTTTTCACAATTAAAAGCTTGCTGGAAGATTCATTTCAATATGATTTTATGAATATAACAACTGCTGAAATAAATGTAGAGACATAAGTAAAGACACCAAGATGATAATCAAGACAGATGAGACATAAAGAAATCCTTTATTTCATTCCAATTCATCAAATAGTCATTCTCTTTACAAAATTTCATACAGAAATTTTAGACCAAAGTCAAACTTAGACATCCCCGATGGAACATACACAAGGATCTCTGACAGAAAATAAAAAATTGAACTCTAAAAGCTGGACCAGCTTGCCACAAATTGCTGCCCACTCAACATTGCACAATAGCCTTTGTCACTCATAAAAACTAATTCACAAACAGACAAGTCTACACAGACTATCAAAGATAGATCAACACCTCTGAAAAAAAAGTGTCTGAATGATGTAATTCAACCCTGAATCTTGCTGTCTATAATAAGACCCTGCTATCATAAAAAAAAATTAGGCTTGTGATAAATTAAGGAATGAATGAAAATTGAACTATCTCAACATAAACTCAAAGAGAAAACCTTAGTATGCTTCCCCTTCTATCCTCCTCTTGTTCCTCCCTTTCCTTTTGCCTTTAATAAAAATAGAATTGGTTGAAGTAGTTGAACTACCTCATTAGTTAAGTTAATTAAAAACTCAACCAATTTTTTAGTTAAGAGGGGAAAAGTAATAAATCATAATAAGAGTTTTAAATAAATAATAACTAGCAGGTGGGACCCCTTGTGACTCCCTTTAGCTCTTAACAATCATAACATAACTAGTTAATTAAGCAAAACACCGCTCCTTGTGACTCCCATCATCACATTCACATTTGACAAATTATCTCATTGATATTTGAAATTATTTTCAAAAAATATATTACTCATATATCCAAAGAAAACGTGTTTTCCAAAACTTCTAAAGTCAATTGTCATCAATAAT
Source organism: Picea engelmannii (assembly GCA_009831015.1). NCBI lineage: Eukaryota > Viridiplantae > Streptophyta > Pinopsida > Pinales > Pinaceae > Picea > Picea engelmannii. The sequence continues at coordinate 1,548,044 of ML777311.1, read as the reverse complement.
AAATAAAATAAAACTCAAAAACCATATTTTCCACTCTGAAATGCAATCTTTCCTTGATTGTTGCTGTCACCCCTTGATTTCCCTGAATTTGCCTTTGGTTGCGCAGCGCCTTTAGGCCTAACCTCGCTGATCATGTCAGAACAATCATCCCTCAAATGCATCCGGGAAGACATGGATTTATCAGAGCCATTGGAGGGTGAGGAAGGGGCAGTAATGGATTTTCTTTTGTCAAGGACATGGTGGGCCTCGATTTTCAATCTTTTTCTAGCATGAGAGGACTGAACTAGAGAGTGGACAGGTGCAACTTGGACAATCTGGTTAATAGGAGGGGGAGTAGGTAAGGACAAATTGGGCCAGCCATGATGTTGAGAGATTATTGGGTGGGAAATCTCTTGCCATCCTTGTTTTCGAGAACCTCGGGTTGCAATGAGACATGAGGGGGAACGAGAATACCAGGGGCTTGTGGAGCTTGGAAGGGAGGCCTTTCAAGCCTAGGTTGGATCACTCCTTGCTCAATCCAATTGAAAAATATGGCCAGAAACAACTGGCATAAATCTTGTGAGTCAACATCAAAGTGTATAGAGAATATTGGCCTTCTTAGGCCTCTGTTCCAATTACCTCTCCCTTGGTTTCCTCTACCATGGATACCTCAGATGAAGAAGCTCATTCCTGCATGCATGATTTATTAGAAAATATTCCTTTACAACCATACATGAAAACTCCTTAAAAATATGAAATAGACTTTGGCTCAACAACATATCAGACCTATGCAATCCAATCCATGTAAATTGCTTAACTGTTGTCAATGAGCAGGGGGTGAACAAAATGTCCCGGGATATGCGAGGGGTTTGTATTGAGCGTAACATGATATAATGAGGGGGAAAAGAAACATGGTTACTGCTCAAAGACAACACACAATCAATTGTAATGCAAACCAAAGAAAATATCACTGTGATCCAACCAGGAAATTGCGACTTCAAATTGCTTCAATACATAATTCTTCTTGACTGTAATTAAATTTTAGAACAAGGAGTGAAAAATGAATGCGGGAAGGCGATGGGGTTGTAATTAGCGAAAAACAAAATAATGGTAGGGAAAGAGAGCAGATACTGTTCATAAAATTAATTAAGTAATTCATAAAACCATTATGTAAAAGGAAATAACACCAACCAAATAATCACTGTGATCAAATGATCAAGTACTGTGTAAATGATTCAATTGATTCTGTACATTAGCCTGCTCACTGTTTGTAATCAAATATTTAACATAGTGTCATCAAAACAAGACAATATGCATTCCACAACAACCTGTAGAGGAGCTACGTTTCTTCTTATTTATCCATTTAATATATTAAAAAAATTCCCAAATGAATAAACAGTCACTTATTTCCACTCTGTTCAACATCAAAATCAACCACCTTCCATCAACACAGACATAAAAGCATGCCCGATTTAAACACACAGACAACAACCACAACAATCCATATTTTAATTGCAAACATCTTGACTTTCCATTAAACACACAGACAACAATCACCACTACCATTCATACGACACTGTGGGGTACACAGACCACTCAATCAAAACATGAGATCATTTCTGTGACTGACATGACTAACTATTTTGAGTCTGAACATCCACAATGCTGGGATATCAATCCAATACAATGAGGAAACAACAATATGCCTGATATCGTCTCACAAATTGATATAAACAAAACCATATTGTTTAAAAACCCGTGATCCTCTTTGAAGGCGCAATCAAATAATACCCATAACATATACAGTGGATGGCCATGCCATGATTACCACGATTGCAATAGTCCCATTCGACAATTTAAAACACCAGTCACAACAATCATTAATTCAACTTATCATGTAACTTGTAGGAATGCCACACATACGCATGAAGCAATGCTATGACTTAATCAATTAAAAATAGTGTTGGGTTATCATATCAATAATCACAATGTAAAAGACAACGTTTGTGTATTCGATTTAACCAATCATCCAATTAACCAAGATGAGCTTATCCATTCGATTATAATAACAAATGCAGTGACTAGATACCAAAACCAACACCACTATCAACATAGTCAATGGCACGAGCCAATAATCAAACTCTGTTGACAATACACCACTAATCCATAACAACCAACAGTATACCCGACAGACCATAACAGTCCCCTCTACCAACACTCGGGCTTGAGAAATCAAGGGTTTGATCTGTGGACCAACATAGGGAGACTAGAGTAGACTCCTCTCATCGGTGAGAACCTCCAAGACCAACGGTGTGCACACAGGGTATACCACAATTGACTTCACAAACAGGGTGACAATTCCCGTGATAGGAGAGACTATGAACAAAGGAGCAAAGCTCCATTTTTTCCTTGTAACAATACTTAGCACACGCAAGGTATAACCCTCGTGGCTCTCCCAACCAACCAACTAACAATGCTGAAATGAAATAGAGCCGAGAAGAAGAAATATAACCCATTGCGCAAACCTTAGTAGCATGAACAATCCATACCCAAGCGAAACAATGCACAATGACGCAAGGATTTTCAAACCTAGTAAATCCCATAACAACACACGACTGGGTATGGTGATAAGAAAGCGTGGAGACGGCCAACCAATCTGGATCGAATAAAAACCCTTCAACCAAAACCAATAAGAATGACAGAGGGCCTTCATGGATTCTAACACTCAGAATGATCAATAATACTGTGACTTCAAATATTGTAATGAAAACCACACCAACGATTTATTCCAGAAAAATATCACAAATCTACACAGTTTCCAGACTTAAAGAAAGCATAGATCCATACATTCCGAGTCAATATCTATTTCATAACCAGAGAAAATTCATGGATGGTGAAAAGGCATACCTGTAACCAAAAGCACCTTAAAACGCGAGTTGGTCGAGTGGTTCTTCCTTTGCTTGAAATTCGAAGCCTAACCACAGTAAACACAGTTGAACAATAGCCTAACTAGGGCAACGACCAGTGGAAGGAGTAAGGGTGATGTGCAATAAATGCACGTCGCCTCCACTCTCCAGTCATTCAATTCCTCAGTACATACCAGCCCATATCATATCTTACTATTTCCAACTATACGATAATGCATATTAACCATGTCTTTGTATAACTCAATAAATCACATAGCTATTAAATTGTTAGCTAGGATTATCAACGATCATTTCAATTTCAATGCATGTAGAGTAGTATGTTAGCATAGTCTAGTTCCTTCTTTTTGCATTTTGTTACATTGCTTTTATTTCTTTCCCACTGCTCTTATATATTATTACTAACATATCTCTTGTGCAGGTGTCCCAGTAATGGATCCAAGAACATATAGCAATGATAACAATGGATAACATAGGTCGTTGTAACATAAAATTTGAGTCTAGAGCAGCAGAAAAAACACATAACATGCCTTATCCATAATTCAATTGTCATGATTAGAACCGACACATAGTAGGCCTTATCCATCTTCAATAAAACCAAGATTTCACCAACCATGTAAGAAATGTTGAACACCAACATAACCATGAAATAAGAACCAGATTTGATCTCCAATCTACAAGGGGGTCTCACCTACTAGTATTATTTGTCTTGTTAGCTTATAATAATAGGCCTTAGCAATACTTTGCGGGCAAAAACCTCGTTGCGATTTTAATCGTTAGCAAACTGGCGACTCCATAGGGAAATTTGTTTTCAATAGATTAGAATTCAGAACTCATGATTTCACAGGTCAAGTAGATCTAACCAGGAAGATTATGCAACAGGGGGAAATGAGCGGATTTAATGGAAAAATGACTGGGAATTCGGGAATAACTCATGAAAAGTGTTAAGTATTAGGGGTTTTACCATTGTGTGCATAATTGTTCAATAGAGATCGACTCTTATATTCAAGGAGAAAAAAAATATACTTGCTCTCTTCATTTCTCAAATGGATGAAGAAAAGGAAAGAAAAAGCGAGAGATAGCGCCCAAATATTTTTTAGACAACAGTGGAAGTAGATAACAAATTCAAGGGTTCTTTCAGGGGAACCATTGTAACCGTTGTGTAAACGTGATTGTTATTGAATAACAATGTTTTGTAGGAGTGTCACTGTGGCATAGCTTATCCAACTTCTTTTTTTGACCAAATTGACTAAAAGATGGTAAGAAAAAAATCATGACAGAAGTAAAAATGCAAGATTAAAAAACAACAAAAAAATGACAGAAATGTAAAGCAATAAGAAAATTTTAAAACAGAAAGTCGAAGTGAAACTACTGTAAAGCAGAAAAAAAATAACGCAAAATTGAAAGCAGAGCTAGGTTACTAGTATACAAACAAAATTCAACAGCGTTAGAAATTTGTACGTTGGTCCCTCGCAATGTTTCAAGCAAGAACCATTAGTGCTGTAGGAAAACCATTGCTCCTGTAAATCCTTTAGAATGTAAGAGTTAGTATCGAGGACAAAATCAATTTTGAAAGGACCCATAAATAACACTTGGAACTCTGAGGTAATTATCAGCCCCTTAATGTATATAATTAGATCATCAAGGTAGATATGAATACTGATCAATTCATCAAGAATTGTGTGTATAGGTATTTTAGAAGTGGTATTTGCATCAGGTAAGCCAAAAAATAAGAATTTATAAGTCACTGTACTCCAATTAGTGATAAGAGTGGTTTTGTGAACATGTGCCCCTTTTTCCTTGATTTTACTGTAACCAAAAAAGTTGTTAAGCAAGGGCCTCATCTGTGACCTTACAACCTGCTGCATAATCATATCCATATTGAGAGGAGGAAAATGATTAATCATAATAGCTTGAATGAAAGTGCGAATATTAATGCAGGTTCTAATATGATCAGTAGTCTTCGAGACAGGTACCCAACTAGAAACCCATTCGGGGTAGACTAGAAAAATAATCCCAGCCCTTAAGAAATTTTCCAACAACCTTTGAAAAGTTGTTCCAAATGCAGAGTTAATAGGTCTTTGTTTTTTCCTATCTGGTTTCATGCCTTCTTTGATGGGGATAGCATGTTGAATAAGACCAATATCAAAACCACGAAGATCCTCACAAGACCAAGCAAAAACATCTTGAAATCTACCAAGTAGCTTGGCCAACTTCATTTATTTTTTATCAGAACATTGGACACTTATTTTAACATTCTTTGAAGATTTTAGTGCCCCAATATCCAAGGAGAGGGTTTCACCCACTTTCCTTCTTGAATCCCCTTCTCTCTTTTTCTCTTAATTGCTTCCATCACTCAATGAAAACAAACTCCCAAGAGGAGTCAATCCCTTAGGATTCTTGTCATCTTCTATGGATATAATTTCCTTGGGATTAGGATGTTTATCTTGAATGAAAGCACAACCGCTCTCATTGTTAGGGAGGTCCTGCCAAGATTCTACATCGTCGGGGATATGTGGACGATATAAAGATTGAAAAGAAAAATCAGGCCTGTGAGGCAAAGGTTGTTGATTAGGAGAAGCTGCAAAGATAGCCAACCGATCAGCCATTGAATTTAACTCCCTCTTAACATGAGTGATGTTGAAAGATAATAGGTTTGAGATAAGTGCCCAAACAGTTTGGGTATATCGTTCCATTAGCTTGTTGCTAGGAGAGTAAATTTTACATACCAAGTTCACAACAAGCTCAAAATCTCCAAAAACTGAATGTTGACCACAACCAAGATTATAGGCATTTTCAATGCCTAATAATAAAGCTTCCAATTTAGTGACATTGTTCGTACAAGCAAACTCTAACTTGTAGGACAAGTTATGAATTTTCCCTATAGGGGAAACCAAGATAATGCCAGCACCATTACCTTCGTTAGAGTGTGAACCATCAAAGTGCATGTGCCACATATCATCATCTAAATCGATTTGTTCCAAAGGAATATTATCCTCCTTAGCAAAGATGGAATACAATCCTAGGTCCTCTTCGATATAGTTTACATTAGGTTGTGGAACACTCTCTATGTAGGGTGAAATCCTTCCCTCTCTAAGGACTATACTATTCTTACCATTATGAGGAATGGATAAATGTGTCCCATTGAGTGAGAGGTATCCACCTGTTAAGGCTTGCCAATCTCTTCCCAAGATAATTGAGTAATTTCTTACTGGCATATCGATTACTTGAATACTAAGGGTTGTCCTTATTTCAGGGTGTGCGCATAAAACTAAGGTTACATCTTTAATCTCATGTTGGGTATGTGTTATATTCTTTGCACGAGTAGTAGTGTCTGAGCGTCTGCACCGGGTGCGCCCCTGATTTTTTTTTTTTTGGGACGACATATTTCCGGGACGACATATTACCGGGACGACATATTTCCGGGACCACATGATATTAGGTGGTTTTTTGCCGATGGTTTTCTATTTCCGGTTAAGGAATTAGGGTTTTGGACTAATCCAGGTCATTGGGTTAGGGTTTTGGATGCCGCTGGCTCCTATATGTATATTGTATTGTAAACAATGTAACTCAATGTATGAATATAATATATGTTGGTTTTCCTGGTTTGGGTTTCCATGTGAAAAATCTCTGTGTAATGTTTGTATTTTCCATTGTATCTTTTCTGTTCTTTTCTGAATATCAGTTTGCAGTAGGTATTGTACAAGGTTAGAATTTACATTTAGTATCAGAGCTTTATTGGCTTCAGGGGGACGCCTTTGTCGTCAAGGGTTTGGCTCAGGACTGTGATAAGCCTTGTTACAGTGGGAGATCTGCAATATTGTTTTTCAGGTGAAAAGAAATGGAAAGCAATTCGAAGATGGAGATCAAGAAGTTTAATGGGAAAAGATTTGAGCTGTGGAAGCTCAAGATGGAAGATCTTTTGGTGGACAAAGATCAGTGGATCGTGGTAGATCCAGGTACGACACCTATAGGAACTTCTGCAGATGACTGGAAAAATATGGATTAGAAGGCAAAGAGCACAATTCAACTGTGTCTCTCCAATTTAGTATTACTGAATGTGTCAGAGGAAGCTACAACCAAGGATTTATGGAAAAAGTTGGGGAAGTTGTATCAGTCTAAGTCCCTGGTAAATAAACCATTCTTGAGAAAGAAGATGTATAAATTGAGGATGAGAGATGGAGACTCGGTGGAAGAGCATTTGAACACCTTCAATAATGTGGTAAGTCAGTTAGTATCTGTTGATATTAAAATTTCAGATGAAGATAAATGTATCAGTTTGTTGTGTTCTTTACCAGACTCGTGGGATAGTCTGGTTGTGGCCATAGGTAGTAATACAACTTCTTTGAAG
>ML777311.1:1488913-1538001 GCA_009831015.1 Picea engelmannii | reverse complement strand
CACTTTGTAAGAGACATGATTGAAGAAAAGAAAGTATCACTGATGAAGGTGGACACTTTGAAGAATGTTGCAGATTCATTAACAAAATCTGTGAGCACTGAGAAGTTCTCTTGGTGTAGAGGATCCATGGGCATTGCTTCCTTAGATTGTTGACTATGTAACCCTGTAACCCCCTGTGTGCAAAGAAAACAACAAGTGGGAGAATGTTGGGTATGTGTTATATTCTTTGCACGAGTAGTAGTGTTTGTGCTGGGTGCGCAGGGGGGTGGAGCCCCCCGCGTAGGGGTTCGGGGGCAGCGCCCCCGGATTTTTTTTTCTTTTTTCGGGACGACATATTTCAGGGACGACCTATTTCTGGGACGACATATTTCAAGGACGACATATTATCGGGACGACATATTTCCGGGACCACATGATATTAGGTGGTTTTTTGGCACATGGTTTTTTGCCGATGGTTTTCTATTTCCGGTTAAGGAATTAGGGTTTTGGACTAATCCAGGTCATTGGGTTAGGGTTTTAGATGCCGCTGGCTCCTATATGTATATTGTATTGTAAACAATGTAACACAATGTATGAATATAATATATACTGGTTTTCCCGGTTTGGGTTTCCAGGTGAAAAATCTCTGTGTAATGTTTGTATTTGCCATTGTATCTTTTCTGTTCTTTTCTGAATATCAGTTTGTAGTAGGTATTGTACAAGGTTAGAATTTACATCTCACCTATGGTAATTTGTTGTAGGCTATTATAGGAGAGCATGTTTCTGGTTTTTTCATTTGTACTGGACAATCCTATCTCTTCCATAATAATCTTCGACATCACACTTGGGCCCGGATCACCATCAATGAGGCAACAATGTACAATCTTATCCATAATCATTACAGAAATATAAAAAGGGGGATTTTTTTATAGGGTATCTAAAGTTATGTACACCTACTTTATTTACAGATGAATCCTCTTCGTTTACCTCTTCAAAAATATTGGCTACAACGAAAGCTTTTCCTTCCATTAATTGTTTCAGATGCCTCTATTGCTCAGGGACGAAAACCATGTCCAAAAGGATTGCATATGCTTTGATGTTGGCCAACTGATTCAATATATTGTATTTGGAAGAGGGGAGAGGAGAGGTTGTTCCTTGACTGTCAGGAACCTTAGGACCCTGAATAGTAGCAGCGGGTGAGGATGAGCTCGAGCTAGAATAATTGCAGGGAGGATCAAACTTTATCTTGGGAGCATAGGCTTTGTTCCTAGTATTTTGATGATCATGACATCTTTCGGCTCTGCAAAGTCTAGGACAACGATAGTAGCTTATGGTATTTTACCAAAGATCTTATCTATGGAACTCTTCCTTACCTCACATGTGGATTCCTTGCAGAAGTTACACCAACTTCGAGGCAAGATAGCTTTAGGCTGAAAATTATTCTCAATTGGACTCTTAAAGGGGGGTGCAGAAGAGGATGAAGCTCCAGGGGTGTGAGGGTAGAGAATTCCTTTTCGTTTGAATGCTATCATGCGATTATTCATTTCTTGTAGTAGCTGTAAGAGGGAGGACATGTTTGTCTGTTTAACTGATTCTCCCTAGGGAAGACCTGTTCTTTCAAGTTGTTCTTCATACTCTGAGAAAGTATGCAGAGCGGAACTGAGATTATTAATGGATTTTTCCTCAAGCCTATGACGATAGGGGGAAGGTAATGCATTATAGCAATGCATGAAAGCGGCTTGGTTCTGAGGTCGAATGAGTTTAGGGATATGATTGTATAGTTTAGTGAAACACAAGTTGAAAGACTTGATGGTCTGACCATCCTTATAGGTGACGTTATTATATTCCTGTAACTTCTCAACTGAGCTTTTAGATTTCCCATAAGTGGATCTGAACCAATAGATTAAATTCCCCCCAAGTAGATATAATTTTAGGAGGACGGTCAAAGAAATCGACCGCAGTCTTCCCTTCCAAGGAATTGATGAATACGTGCATGCAAGTATCATTGTCATTGGCCCCTATGTTGTGACAAGCATTAGAGAATGCCACTAAGTGCTCGTTTGTAGTGACAATGGTGTTCCCCAAAAACTTGCGAAGATGTTCTTTGAATTTAGGAAGTGGACAAGTAGCAGGTGCTAAGTTGAGAGGAGAGGACACATGCCACGGTGTGGTTGTAGCGTCTTCTTCAAACTGAAAAATCCCATAATTTTTTATGACTTTGGTGGGATTTATTGTAGATTGGACAGGGATATGGTGGCTATATAAGCTACCAATCACTGACGAAGATGAATACTGAGAGGAGGGAGAACCTCCAGTGCCACCAGAGCCACCACTAGATGCCATCTTGTGGATGATGGATGAGGGAAAGAAAGACGAATTGGAAGAATCAGACAAAGTTCTCCTTAGAGCACTTTTTTGGGTAGATAACACAACATTCCTTCTTCCTATTTCAGCAATAGGATTAATTTCAGGTGATAAGCCTCTTCCTCTTCTAGAAACACGAGAGTCTTATTGGGTATGTGTTATATTCTTTGCATGTGTGTGTGTGTGGGTGCGTCAAATATGACAACTGCGTCTGATGATCCCTTCACCTAGAGCTCTGTCGTGTGCACCGGGTGCTTTCCTAGGGGGGTCCCAGGGGGGGGCAGGTATGCCCCCCCCTTGTTACGCGCAGCGCCCTAGAATTTTGTTTTTGGGTGGTTTTTTGCTATTTTTAGCGGATTTCTAAATTAATCCCGGATTAAGGGATTAGGGTTTTGGTATCTATGGAATACCTAAAAACATTGTATATATTGTATGGCGAATGGTGAAATTCGATATAATGAAAATAAGAAAGGTTTTCCCGGTTGAGGGTTTCCGGTATAAAATCTCTGTGTACTCTGTGTATGAGGGATTGATTAATTTATGTATTGCTTAAGAATCTATATGCATTGCTTTACTTCGCAAGTTTAAAAATTACAAGTCTAAGGACATGAAAGAAAGGCCAACACTGAAGAAACAAGGTTACTGCAGATTTCTAGGTTGTCTACATCTAGATTCCCAATGTTCTTGGGCACTAATATCTTGTTCAATTGCTGCCCATGAATGATTAAGCTCATCATGAGTATTGGCAGTGTCTAAAATGGTATTAAACAGGTTCAAAGCCATGCTGGTCTAATCTAGAAGACCGGGCTCAATATTGGGCTACCTTGCAATAGGCACAATCATTAAGAAATAAAACAATCAAAGAATCAATATCAGAAAAATAGATGTATCGATGAAAATCGAGTATGAAAATTAACCAGAGAGATATCGAAGATCTCCATAGTATGGTCGCCAAATAAATGTTGAGGAAAATATATGAAACGATCTTACTCAAGCATTTTCAGATTCTGCTTGGCTAAAGAAAAATAGACGGGAATATCACCCTATGTTTACAGCCATCAAAAATAAAATTCTAACTCACAAGTATTGATTACAAGTCCTTAGACTAGTCTTTTTCACAATTAAAAGCTTGCTGGAAGATTCATTTTAATATGATTTTCTGAATATAAAAGTTGTTGAAATAAATCTAGAGACAGAAGTAAAGACACCAAGATGATAATCAAGATATATGAGACATAAATAAATCCTTTATTTCATTCCAATTCATCAAAGAGTCATTCTCTTTACAAAATTTCATACAAAATTTCGGACCAGAGTCAAACTTAGACATCCCCGATGGAACATACAAAAGGACCTCCGACAGAAAATTAAAAACTGAACTCTAAAGTTGGATCAACTTGCCACAGATTGTTGCCCACTCGACTTTGCACAATAGCCTTTGTCAGTCATGAAAACTAATTCACAAATAGACAAGTCTACACAGACTATCAAAGATAGATCAACACTTATGAAAAAAAAGTGTCTGAATGATGTAGTTCAACCCTGAATCTTGATATCTACAATAAGACCCTGCTATCATTAAAAACAATTAGGCTTGTGATAAATTAAGGAATGAATGAAAACTGAACTATCTCAACATAAACTCAAAGAGAAAACCTTAGTATGTTTCTCCTTCTATCCTCTTGTTCCCCCCTTTCCTTTTTCCTTTAAGAAAAATAGAATTAGTTGAAGTAGTTGAACTACCTCATTAGTTAAGTTAATTAAAAACTCAACCAACTTTTTAGTTAAGTGGGGAAAAGTAATAAATCATAATAAGGGTTTTAAATAAATAATAACTAGTAGGTGGGACCCATTGTGACTCCCTTTATCTCTTAACAATCATAACATAACTAGTAAATTAAGCAAAACACCCCTCCTTGTGACTCCCATCATCACATTCGCATTTGACAAATTATCTCATTGATATTTGAAATTATTTTCAAAAAATATATTACTCATATATCCAAAGAAAACATGCTGTCCAAAACTTCTGAAGTCAACTGTCATCAACAATAAATAAAATAAAACTCAAAAATCATATTTTCCACTCTGAGATGCAATCTTTCCTTGATTGCTGCTGTCACCCTTTGATTTCCTTGAATTTTCCTTTGGTTTCACTGAGCCTTTAGGCCTAATCTTGTTGATCACATGAGAACAATCATCCCTCAAATGAATCCGGGAAGAAATGGATTTATCGGAGCCATTGGAGAGTGAGGAAGGGGCAACAATGCCTTTTCCTTTGTCAAGGGCATGGTGGGCCTCGGTTTTCAAACTTTTTCTAGCATGAGAGGACTGAACTGGAGAGTGGACAGGTGCCACTTGGAAAATCTGGTTAATAGGCGGGGGAGTAGGTAAGGACAAATTGGGCCATCCACAATTTTGGGAGATTGCTAGGTAGACAATCTCTTGCCATCCATCGTTTTCGGAAACCTTGGGTTGCAATGAGACATGAGGGGGAACATGAATACCAGGGGCTTGTGGAGCTTGGAAGGGAGGCCTTTTAGGCCTAGGCTAGACCATTTCTTGCCCAATCCAATTGAAAAATCCAGCCTGAAACAATTGGCCTAACTCTTGTGAGTCAATGTCAAAGTGTATGGAGAATCTTGGCCTTCTTGGGCCTCTGCTCCAATTACCTCTCCCTTGGTTTCCTCTGCCATGACTACCTCGGCTGAAGAAGCTCATTCCTACATGCATGATTGATTAGAAAATATTCCTTTACAACCATACATGAAAACTCCTTAAAAATATGAAATAGACTTTGGCTCAACAACATATCAGACTCATGCAATCTAATCCATATAAATTGTTTAACTATTGTCAATGAGTAGGGCATGAAAAAAAGGTCCTGGAATATGCGAGGGGTTTGTATTGAGTGAAACATGATATAATGAGGGGGAAAAGAAACACTGTTACTGCTCAAAGACAACACACAATCAACTGCAATGCAAACAAAAGAAAATATCACTGTGATCCAACCAAGAAACTGCGACTTCAAACTGCTTCAATACATAATTCTTTTTTACTGTAATTAAATTTTAGAATAGGGAGTGAAAAATGAATGCAGGAAGGCGATGAGGTTGTAATTAGCGAAAAGCGAAATAATGGTAGGGAAAGAGAGTGGATAATGTTCATAAAATTAACTAAGTAATCCATAAAATCATTCTGTAAAAGGAAATAACACCAACCAAATAATCACTGTGATCAAATGATCAAGTACTGTGTAAAATATTCAATCGATTTTGTACATTCACCTGCTCAGTGTTTGTAATAAAATATTTAACACAATGTCATCAAAACAAGACAGTATGCATTCCACAACAACTTGTAGAGGAGCTCTGTTTCTTCTTATTTATCCATTTAATATCTTAAAACAATTCCCAAATGAATAAACAATCACTTATTTCCACTTTGTTTAGCATCAAAATCAACCACCTTCCATCAACACAGACATAAAACCATGCCCGATTTTATCCCTCAAATCCATCTAACGATCAAATTTTAATGAGACCGTACTGCCACTTCACCTTTGCCTATCTTTGTTAAGATGTATGATATTCATTAAACATACATAATAGACAGTCAAACACAACGATCCATATTTTAATTGCAAACATCTTGACTTGCCATTAAACACACAAAAAACAATCACCACTACCATTCATACGAAACTGTGGGGTACACAGACCACTCAATCAAAAAGTGAGATCATTTCTGTGATGACATGACTAACTATTTTGAGTCTAAACATCCACAATGCTGGGCTATCAATCCAATACAATGGGGCAACAATAGTATGCCCGATCTCGTCTCACAAATTGATATAAACAAAACCATATTGTTTAAAAACCTGTGATCCTCTTTGAAGGCGCAATCAAATAATACCCATAACATATATAGTGGATGGCCATGCCATGATTACCATGATTGCAATAGTCCCATTCAACAATTTAAAACACCAGTCACAACAATCATTAACTCAACTTATCATGTTGTAGGAACGACACACATACACATGAAGCAATGTTGTGACTTAATCAGTTGAAAATAGTGTTGGGTTATCAATTCAATAATCACAATGTAAAAGACAACGACTGTGTATTCGATTTAACCAATCATCCAATTAACCAAGCTGAGCTTATCCATTCGATTATAATAACAAATGCAGTGACTAGATACCAAAACCAACACCACTGTCAACATAATCAACGGGGCGAGCCAATAATAAAAATCTGTCGACAATACACCACCAATCCATAACAACCAACAGTATACCCGACAGGCCATAATGGTCCCCTCTATCAACACTCAGGCTTGAGAAATCAAGGGTTTTCTCTGTGGACCAACATAGGGAGACTAGAGTCGACTCCTCTCATCGGTGAGAACCTCCAAGACCAACAGTGCGCACACATGGTATACCATAATTGACTTCGCGGACATGGTGACAATTCCTGTGATAGGAGAGACTATGAACAGAGAAGTAGGGCTCCATTTTGGCCTTGTAACGATACTTATCACACATAGGGTATAACCCTCGTGGCTCTCCCAGCCAACCAACTAATGACACTGAAATGAAACAAAGACGAGAAGAATAAATATAACCCACTGCGCAACCCTTAGTAGCATGAACAACCCATACCCAAGCGAAACAATGCACAGTGACACAAGGCATTTCAAACCCAATAAATCCCATAACAACACATGACTGGGTATGGTGATAAGAAAGCATGGAGAAGGCCAGCCAATCTGGACCGAATAAAAACCCTTCAACCAAAACCAATAAGAATGACATAGGGCCTTCATGGCTTCTAACACTCAGAATGATCAATAACACTGTGACTTCAAACATTATTGCAATGAAAACCACACCAACGATTTATTCCAAAAAATATCACAAATCTACACAGTTTCCAGCCTTAAATAAAGCACAGACCCATACATTCTGAGCCAATATCTATTTCATAACCAGAGCATAATCATGGATGGCGAAAAGGCATACCTGTAACCAAAATCACCTTAAAACGTGAGTTGGCTGAGCGATTCTTCCTCTTCTTGAAAGTTGGAGCCTAACCACAACAAACATAGTTGAATAATAGCCTGACTAGGGTGGCGGCAAGTGGAAGGAGTAAGGGTGATGTGCAGTAAATGCACATCGCCTCCACCCTCCTATAATTCAATTCCCCAGTACACGCCAACCCATATCATATCTTACTATTTCCAACTATACGATAATGCATATTAACCATGTCTTTGTATAACTCAATAAATCACATAGCTATTAAATTGTTAGCTAGGATTATCAACGATCATTTCAATTTCAATGCATGTAGAATAGTATGTTAGCATAGTCTAGTTCCTTCTTTTTGCATTTTGTTACATTTCTTTTATTTCTTTCCCACTTCTCTTATATATTATTACTAACATGTCTCTTGTGCAATTGTCCCAGTAATGTATCCAAGAATAGATAGCAATGATAACAATGGATAACATAGGCTGTTGTAACATAAAATTTGAGCCTAGAGCAACAGAAAAAACACATAACATGCCTTATCCATAATTCAATTGTTGTGATTAGAACCAACACATAGTAGGCCTTATCCATCTTCAATAAAACCAAGATTTCACCAACCATGTAAGTAGTGTCGAACAACAACATAACCATGAAATAAGAACCAGATTTGATCTCCAATCTACAAGGGGGTCTCATCTAATAGTATTATTTGTCTTGTTAGCTTATAATAATAGGCCTTAGCAATACTTTGCGGGCAAAAACCTCGTTGCGATTTTAATCGTCAACAGTTGTCTTTGTGCCTAACCAATTGATGCAATAATGGATTCTATCCTATTAACAAGGGAACCATGAGGTAGTTTTTTTCCCTCTCTAAATCCATGAACTAGACATATGGAACTAGCCATCTCAACAAGAATTTCTGGCGATGGAGGTGGTGGATTGTATTCTTCATGCTCATGAGGATTTTCATGTTCATATTTATTAATGTTATTTTTAAGGATAACACATGAGATCCATGTTTAGGGTGGTTTTGATATTCATTTGTATTTAAAATAAATTGAACAAATTCACTATTTGAAAAATAATAAATTATACATATTGATGTTAAGATGAATATACCTAGTATTTGAATGTTAGAATTACAAGTTATTTGGATGTTTAATTACAAGTTAGTAAATGATGAATGATGAATAAGCACCTTTCCTTTGTCTTTGAATGTGTAAATTCTTTTGCACTAGGGAAATTAATGCAACTTAAGAGAATTTCACCTCTTTCCTAGAGGTTTCCTAAATCTTAATCTTCTGAAATTTTAGCTTTAGAAATGTTATGAAATATAAATAAAACAACACAACAAAAACAAAAACACTAATATTTCATCTCTTAACAACCACAATAATTTAGAAGATAGAAAAGTGTACCAATTTTTTTTATCCCTCTAAGGAAATCTTATCATGAATGAAACATATTTGAATTTCACTTTATGATAGATGTAAATACAATAGAAAATCTGCCTTATATTCTTCAATAATAATATTAAATTAACAAGACATACAAGTGCTGGAAATTACCAAACCATGAAGAAATATATGGTTAAAAATCAAATCTTCAATAGAGGCAATTTTGGACAACTGAAAACTTCATATATATATATATATATATATATAAAGTTCATGTATATACCATAGTCTCATCACAAATCTAGTACAATCCTCTAGTTCTCCAAAAACCTATCTAGGGAAAACCGAGAAAACCCTATCTCACACCAAGGAGATCCAATAAGCATCACACTAGCATGCCCTCCAAGGAAAGATGTCTCCTCTTCTTCACATCAACAAGTGAAAACTAGGGTTTCATCACAAGACCCTAATCTCCAAGTCTCCAATGGATGAAACCCTAACCATAGTATACAAGATGCTCCAAAAGCTCCATGAAACCCTTAACACCTCTGAGACATGATAGATAAAGTACAAATGAAGATGCACAAGAGAGAGGAAGATTAGTGCGCTCCTCTTAGTTACATCTATAACACAATATTACAAGCAATAACAAGAACAATGAAATAAATATCTCCTTCCTTTATACATATTCAAGGTAAGGGAGGCCAACATATGTCAGCCTAAACCCTTACATGAAATCTACAAAGACAAAATTAGGCTCACACATATGGAGTGGTATACTCCAAAGGTACACATGTCAAGTTCCAAGGTGATATCATACACAATCAAGGCTCACATGCATGGGTGCTCCATGAGATGTGTTTACTGATCCTCCTTTGAGACTCCAAGGATTCCAATTCTCCTCCTAAGCCATGTGCTCTACTAGGTCCACTCCCCTTGCATGAACATTGTCACGACTTAGGTGTCCTCAAGTTAAATGCATGCCTCCATTTAAGAATTCAAGATACCCCATGTCATATAAGGTTTAATTCCCTCTTATAAAATGCTAAATACTCCTTCTCCAATGTAGGGCGTTCTCCAAGCAAGCAATATCCTCCATGTAGACAACATGTAGAATGTCACAAATTTGTTTCAAGATCTCCAACACCCTAAAGAAAAATTCCATGCAAGCATCCAACTAAGGTAAAAAAACCACTGAGTAGGCCACCTCCAATGTGAAAATCCATCATAGACCATTCGGGGCTTGATCATACACCATGCACCTCAAATATCATGAAGCACCCCCAAACATGGTGTAAACACTTTTGGAGTAACCACAAAAGATAACACTCCCTCTTTACAAGGAAAGTGTTTTGAGCAACGCTTGCCAACTCCCTCTGCAACTCTACCAAACCTGCCACCTACAAATCTATACTTTCTATTGTCTCGAAATAAACTATTATAACCTAAAAATACATTGTTAACCATCCATCACGAGATTCTATCACAACATATTGAGCCTTCAAATAATGTTGACCACCTATGAATTTGAAGGAACTTAACTTTGGATCATAAGCCATTATCCTAAATCCATCATCCCTCAAGTTTGCAGCATGGGTCTGTTGGTGCACTTACTTATATTGAGAGGGGGGATGAATCGGTATACGACTGCTTTTTGTTTTTGTTGTTGTATTACACTTATCATTTTATTACTTTACCATCAATAAGAAACACACACAATCATACAATGCACAATACTAAAAAATTTAACGTGGAAACCCAAATGGGAGAAAACCACGGAAATATTTTACTAAAATGTATTCACATGAAACAATCTGTTATAGACACCAATCTGTTACAATATTTACATGCACCAACCTAAAAGAGACACCAATCCCTTCAACTGAGCAGTAACTCAACAATACTTGTAGGCACCAACCTACAATTTCAATGATTGCAGGAACCAACTTGTTGGAGATACCAATCCCCTCAGCTGAGCACCAACTCAACAAGATGTAAGCACCAACTTACTGGAGACACCAATCTCCTCAACTTTTCTATCTAGATTAAATTATTCAATGCTTCACTCCAAGATTTCTCCTGCATAAATATGTTGTTTCATCAATTGTTGTTTCTTTGTTGTAATTTCCACAATATTCTCCACCCACTCACACTCAACGAGACTTTATATGTTATGTATTTTTCCTCGCGCCTCCCTGTTGCCCTTAGACAATTACATTTCAATTCCTTCCATTCCCACGAACCTCAGAGCATTAGCTTCTCTTCTGCACTCACACAACACAATCACTTATACAAAATAATCAAGGTATCATTACTTATATATAACAAGCCCATACACCCAAGCTTTGTTCATATACACAAAAATTCATTTTCACAGGGTCAGCTCTAAATCCTTTGATTCTTCCATAAAATTGGGTTGCAAACAATCCTTCGAAACCAGTCCATATCTCCTCCAATTCCATGCATGATATACTCACATAACACATTACAGACTTCAACGCTCAACAACCGTTGAATCATGTCTTTTATGAAATATCGATCGTCGACCTACAAGGTCGATTGGTCCTGTTCACAAGATATTATGACCATTGGAGTACCGAGCCACTAGGGTATCGTCAGAGCATCGCACACCAGGACACTGGAGTATCATGTACCATGTACCGTGTACTTGAAACACAATTCAAGGTTCAAACAACTTCCATGGTCTCAATATGGAACCTTGCTTAGACTCAATCAACACACACATGTCATTGGGGCCACCAGGTCACCGACCTACTAGCCCCCCAGAACTTCAAGTTCATGCCTTCAACTGTTATCCTCGATCAGGTATATCGAACCACCAAGCCACTGGCCCTCTGAAAATTCAAACACTTCAATGCTCCTCTGATCTTCTGATATTCAATATGACGTGGAAGATGACATAGTCTCCACATGCACCCCTTCCACATATATTGGATGACATGGAACTAACGTGACTACTGATGTCATCACGTCCTTCGGCCCTATTCAGACACCATGCTGAATTGGCACAAGTACATAGTTTGACAAATGGTATTGACGTGGCTTCTTTTGTGGTATCAACCACCGGGTGCTCAAGACTTCAACACTATGCTTTCACTCTGATCTGGTATGGAACCTTGTCTACACTCTATGTTCCAACTGCCGAGTCATGATCGGGACCACTGTGCCACTAGACCCCCAAGACTTCAACACCATGTTGATATTCCAATATACTGGGCTATTGGCCCACTAGGCTACTGGGCCTTCTCCCTTTAATCACTCACTTCCATCATGAGTTGATCCAATCTCAATCGTTGATCTTCCAATGAACGATCAAGATTTTCTATGCACCAAGGTTCACATTTCTTAAACCAGCCTTCCCTTTGCAACCAGTTTCAGTAGACTTCCCTTTTTCAACAGTGGGGTCTAGATATTATAGGCCCAATTAATCTGCCATCCTCACAGCAACATAAGTATATCATAACAACCACAGATTACTTCACCAGGTGGTCCGAGGCTGCCCCATTAAAATATGTAAATACTAGCCAGGTAATATCCTTTTTGAATTCGAATATTATTACTCGTTTCGGTATCCCTGACTGCCTGGTATTTGATAATGCTTCTTATTTTTCATCTCTTGAGATGAGTGATTTATCTCTAGAAAAGGGAATTAAATTAAAATATTCTGCCAGCTATTACCCCCAAGGAAATGGTTTGGCAAAATCAACTAATAAAAATTTGATCAAAATTATCAAGAGAACGGTCTCTGAAAACCATAAAAATTGGCATAACGCACTGTTAAACGCAATTTGGGCTGATAGAGTAACTCCTAAAACTGTTGTGGGTAACTTACCTTTCTTTCTTGTTTATGACAGAGAAGCGATTCTGCCACCACATGTCCTCCTTCCCTCTCTGTAGCTATCGCAGAAAATACAAGAAGAGGATTGTCCCCCTTTAGAGAATCGAATTAACGCTTTGTTAAAATTAGAAGAAGTGAGGGCTCAAGCAAAGCGGAAATTTGATCAACATCAACTCATTGTTAAAAACTGGTTTGATTCCAATTCTGCCTCTGACAGAAATTTTGAGGTAGGTGACCTTGTCCTAAAATGGGACAAACCGCATGAGGGAAAAGGAGAGCATACAAAGTTTCAAAACTTGTGGCTAGGACCATTCTTAATTGCTGAGAAATTGGGTCATAGTTCCTTCCGATTACAAAATTTAGAGGGATAGCCAGACACCTATCCGGTGAATGGATAAGCTCTAAAAAGGTACTTCTCCTGATGACACTCCCATGTACACTATGTAAATATTTTTGTTTTGCTTGCTTTTTGTTTTTCGTTGCTGGATTGTTTTGATTTTTCCCTTATGCTTACCAGTTTTTCTTTTTGAGACGCACATGCCTGCACCATGAACTAGTTCAGACAAAGAGAACAAAAAAATTTCTCCTCTAAAAATGGCTACTGAAGGTTGTTTAAGCATCAATTATGATATTTTTTTGAAGTTTCCAGCCATGTTAAAGAAACTTGTTGTTTGAAAAGTGTTTCTTGATTTCAATCTGTAACTGAAGCTATTAACGATCATCCATAAAAAATTATTCTTACGCTGTCCTTGTTCCTTAAGAGAACAAGTCAGAGATGTCTCCCTTCCCTCGAAAGTCGGTTTTATTAACAAACTATCCCTAGATCTTAATAAAGGACAACTAAAAAAGTTTTTGCAAGGTCTGTAATTTACTAAGATATGTCCAAAAACCAGGATTTTCAGCGTCACCCTGCTCTATTGAATATCTTTAAAACTAAATAAACCTTCAGAGAGTTGTGGGAAGTGCTTGTAAACCCGCCGGGATACTGAACAGGTTTGTTGGCAGTGGGTAAATGCATGCATGACGCCAAGATAACTTCGTCGAGGTACTGAATAGGTCCGCTGACAGCGAAGCAATGTCAAGTATATGAAAATTCTCAGATATGGAATCTTTTGACCTTAATTGTCCTTCGTTCTGATCTGGAACTTCTTGGTAGGATACAGATATCGGAGTGGGTTAAATGGAATCCCTATCGAGGCTATGGACGCCTGCTGGCAGTAGCGGCCCTGTCAACAGTATTGAAGATTTTAACTTTAATATCATGACTCTCTTTTTTCAAGATTGCCATCAGTTTTCGTCTTTTAAAATAACAGTAATATGAAACTCGAATGTTTTATAATTGATAATGATGTTCAGATAGCTTCTTAGTTGTTTTCGATTTGAAGTTTTTTCTGATTATCCCAATCTGGACTCATTCATTTGGCAGAGATAATTGCTTCTACCGGTGTGTTTCCATTGTTGGCAGCAATAATATAATCTCTATTTTTTACAAGCTGCCTACATATGGTCTTTAAATTCTCGTTACTCGTCACAACCCTTCTCATTAAACGACACTTGTCACTTGTCGCTTTCTACATATTTGATTTTCGATTTTGTTTTCATGACTGTAAGCATGAAAAATCACAGCTGGAATTCATACTTGATTTCGTTTTTTGATTAAAGGGTTAATGTTCATATGGTCTATTGTTGAATTGTCGTATTTCGCTATGAACATGGTTGTTTTTCTTGTTATAACCCCTTGGTCTTAAAACATGCCTTGGTTACATGAGTATAAAACCTCCACTCATTTAGCATTCGACTAATGTCAATGGGGTTTTGATTTATACAATTTTTAATGATTCAATGTTTATTTGATACATTAATCTTTGTGATTAAGTCGTGGATATGCATACTATTGTTTTCAACTATTCTGATCCTTATGCATACCATTATGCCAAGGTGTCATTTCTAGTACAACGTGGTATTATAGCTTTGCATGGCCTCGATCTACATGACCTCTCTCACATGCATGGTAATTAGCGTTCCTGCCTACCATTTCGAGCCATCTTTTCATTGCATTGAGGAAACTCGGGGCTATGGCTCTGTATTTTTTCTATCAAACCCTACCTCTGAATCCCGTGTTGTTTCCCTGCAGTTAGCCATGGATCCTTTGGTGAGGATTGAGCCCAACGACATCCATACCTTGTTATCATTTGACAATGGCAGAGTTGACTTAGAAAGGAACGACTGGTGTGTGTTTATTGAAAATTTCGAGGGTTTTAATTTAAGAGTTGCTCAAGAATTCACATTTGACATTCGACGGTTGCAGAGCAAAAATAGGATACGCCTAGCTTGAGTTAAATGAAGATTTTCTAAGCCAAGCTACCAGTCTACCAGCTGTGGGAAAAAAGTGGTTCAAAAACTCAAAGGTTGAAGAGGTTCCCTGGTCATTGTTGTTCACCTCAAGGAGAATTACTAGCTGCGAACGAGGTATGCCTGTCTTAGCTTTAAAACCTAGATGGCACGATCTGTTAGCTATTGTGAAACAATTCATTACCTGTGAGGGGAGATATGGGTTGGTTTTCTTGTATCACTTGCGATTGCTTATGAGTTTTATCGATTTCCCCTTGAACATGCCCTATTTCCTCCTTCGAAGTCTATACAAGATGGCGAAGCGGTTTAAGAGGCAGAAGTCTGATTCTAGTCTGTTCCACCATTGTTTAATCAAGATTATTATTATACATCAGTTGAAATTAAACAATGATTGTTGGGATGCTTTTCTGTTACAAAATGGTTTTGGCAGTAATGAGTTAGGACAGGTTGACAAGCCTGTCATCACAGAAACCCTCGTGAAGCCTACCATCTCTCCTCCTTCGCTCTTTCCCTGTGATCCTATTTCTAATTTGGAACCCTCGACCTATCCGGATTCTACCCAACTCGAAACTCTACCAGATTCGTATCCTAAGGGTTGTGCTAAGACTGTTAAAAAATCCACAATGAAAAAGTGTAAAGGCAACGACGATATCAATTATAAGAGTAAAAGGGCCGCTCGTTGGGTTTCACAATGTGCTCGAAATAAACCCAAGCCCTGTGTAGACCAAATCGCAATTGTGGTAAGTGAGGATTCCAATTCAGAAATTGAAAGATTCCTAGCTGAGGAGTATCCATATTCATATGGACTTTGCTCTGATAAACCCTACGACTATGCTACAAACCTTTCACCGTGTCTAAAGGACAATCCCGATTTCCATGGAATCAAGCTCAGTAATGAACCTATAGGTCAAATGGAAGATTCCCCACCTGTTAATACTATCAGTGCCAATACATAGTCTATACAACCGCACTGTAATGAATTTCGATCCTAGATCGATAGGTATTACAAAGATGTACCTTTACTTCAGTCTCAGCTTAAATCCTTGGAGGACCAGGTGAATTTACTAACGAAGGAGAATAGCAGACTCCAATCCATAGCTCAAAGACAAAATCCAAAAAACCAGAGGGTCTGTTGTTTTTAAAAACGTGGAAGCATTGACTGCAATAGTAAATTTGAAGATTGCTTGATTAGTTCGAATCCCTTATTTTGAGGTATGATTTTTTTAAAATAAGTTTAGTATGATTTTGTCTTTTTCAAATTAGGATACATGATTTGTTTGCACATATTACCTTTAGTTTGGTTCGATTGATTCAATAAAATATGATTCTAGTTATAATTATAACTAGCTACAGAATCGTGAGATTCTGTAGCTAGTTAGAAAAAAAATTTCGAATTACTTGTTTTGATAGCTGAAGATACATCTAAAATCTTTTATTCTTATTTGTTTTCAGGAACCTATGATTTCTAAGGAGATTTGAAGCACTGTTGGCATCTCTCAGCATACTATCTTTATGTTTTTAAATAGAATAGGCTGCTAGTTTTTGATATGAAGTAGAATCTGGGAGGTTGCATCCCCCACATGTTTTGGAACAAGTTTGATGATATCAACAGGAAACGTTTTGTTATTGAATCCTATATAAATATGTTGTTTTGTAAAATTAAAACCATCTCTTCCCGGGCGCAAAAAACTATGGATTTATGATTGACAGACTTGAATAGAAGATGATATTTGCACAGCTTTAGCTTCTATATATCGTGCTTTTGTTGAAGTTATGATCATTTCGATTTGTAATTAGATTGTGACTAATTTAGATATCATGGTTTATTGCAGATTGGTATGATGAAATTTATATGATATCCATTATTTATGTCCCATATATAACATACAATAATTATTCTGTTCAAATTTGAGATTAGAAGATTCATCTTCTTTATCTATTGAACATTTATACACAAATTTTCATAGCAGGATTTATCTCAATGTGGCCATTTGTGAAATTATAAAATTGTTGTTACTACATCTCTTATATGTTCTGTAATTCGGATTCAATCAATTACTGCTTCGCGTTTACGAGAAGCATTTGTGAGATCTGTTGCGGGTTTGCCTCATCAAAACAACAAGATTGGATGTTATACACAGGACGAATAGGAGATGCGATTACAGGTTAGTCTGTTAGTTTTATTTCATTAGTTTAACAAATATAGGAATTCCCTATAATCTAAACATATTCCACTGTTTTTTATCTCTGTTTTTCAATTAGACAGTTGGTTATTTCATTTCTTGTGTATAAACATTATAAAAAATAAATCAAAAAAAAGATTGAATGATAGTTTTGTTGTCGTCAAATAAATCAATCCATTTTTTATTTTCGTAGATTTAGATTAAAATTTGCATTCTGTAAATGTTATACACATATTAGAAATATAATCATTTGGAGATATTGTACATATAATAAGTAGAGCTATTTTATAAATATTAGTTAACAAACTGTAAGTATATATTAGATTTGTATATAGTTTCCAACGAGTGTTTTTCATTAAGTCATTTTATTTTCTTAAGTTTTGTTTTTCACTTTCTTAGGACTTAGATCGACCAATGGATCCGCTAAACCCGTCGGAGTGGATTAATCCAAATGGCTTGGGTTAAGTAGACAACCCCGGACCGGATTCACTCCTCCAGTTGATGAGCGGTCAACTTCGCCCGTCAACAAATGATGCTAGAAGGAGGGCTTGGAAATTATTAATGGCACGAGGTGGTCGTAAGACTCCTCCACCACCTACCCTCTCACGTATAGTGACTAGAAGTCATTCCGATGATAACATTGTCCCTCAAACAACAACCACATCAAACAACGATCTACGGATCACAGTTGAACCAGTAACTCCAAATCCCACGGGTGGTGACATACAAGAGATTGTTCGCCAATCTCTCATAAAAATGCACAGTTCCTTCACCCGTTTAAGAAAAACAAACCGACATTTGGACCAACCATTAGACTTCTCTAATATCAGAGAACAACTTGGAGGCACTAACCTTACTTTAAACCCTACAGATCCAATCCTCACCCCTACATCAGGAGGATCTGGTATACCACCATCACCACCTCCTTCATCTCCTTCTTATTCTGGAGAAGAATCCTCTAACGAAAGTAGTTCCCCATTCTAGCCTTCAACACCACCCACACCTATGGCCAACCAGAACAATCCCGCCAGACCCTGGCTCGACCAAGATGCAGTGGCCATACCTGGGCCTCAACATCCCTTACCCAAACACCTAGAGAAATGGCTCCCTAAATTCGACCGTGACTCCAAACCGATCTCCGAAGATCACATCAAAAAGTTTATGTTAGCCATTAAACTTCGTAGCGTCGAGCACGAAGACATAGTCTGTAAATTGTTTCCCTACACCTTTGAGGGCAATGCCTCTACCTGGTACTTTTCCCAACAGCCCCACACCATCGTGTCATGGGAGAAGTTTGAATCCTGTTTTCTTGAGAAGTTCGGAGATGACAAGTCTCCTGAAGTTCTAGTCATGGAGCTTTCTAGTTTAAGAATGAATCCCAAAGAAAAGATCAAAGACTTTAATCAAAGGTTCTTGACACTAAAGAACCGAATCCCTACGGATTCGATGCCTGCCGAGAATCTTATTATAGCATATTATACGAAAAACTTACATCAAAGCATAGCCATTTGGGTAAAAAGATCCAAGAAATACACATTGTTAGAAGTCTTCGAAGATGCCAGTCAGATCGAGAAAGACATCCTCAGCTTAAAAGACACTACTAGAAATGAAATAGAGACTAGTTCATCTTCCAAAAAGAAAATCAAAATCCTCCCTAGACCTTCCCAAAACAAAGCCCAACCTGAAAGCTCAGATTTAGAAAACTTACAAAAAGTTGTTCAAAAACTGTCCAATCAAGTTATAGATTTGAAAAGGACGCCTGAAGAAGCTTCTTTGAGAAAAGGACCTTACAAACCCCCTTTTAGGAAGCCTTTTCCCACCAACAGACCTAATTCAAATACTGAAGGCCTAAATCTAGAAAGCCTGCAACTCGCTATTCAAACGATTCTAGAAGCATAGGATAACTTGATGCCACCTGAGATCCTTGAAGAAGTAGCTGGACAAGAGACAGTAGAAGAAGATGAATCCTCTCCGAACATTTTTGGACATTTTTCGGATAGTATTTTTCAAGCTAAATTCGAAACAGTGCATCCTTACAATACTAGGAGTAAGATAGCAAACAAGCCTTCTTCTGAAATCACTACAACTTTGCCTCCAAGACAGTCTAAATCAACTGAGACTAAACTAAATTCAGTAAACCCAAGCTTAGATTATGATTTGGTTGAAGATCTAAAAAAGCTTAGGGCTAATATTTCTGTTTATGAATTATTAAAATTCCCTTTTCTTCTACAAAAAATGCTACAAAATATTGCAGAGAACAACAAAAATGGCAATCCAAGCAGTAACAAAGGTGTTCAGAACAACCCCAGAGTTCCTCAGAAGGCCTTCGCCAAAACTACTTCCGATCCTCACGAAAAAAGAGACCTTCCTGTAAATAATGTAACAAATGTAGATAAATTAGTTTTAGAGGCCGCGAGTAAAAAGCAACAAGCTTCCACTATTAGTACTCGCAGAAATGTCCCTCCATTTTTGTTAACTTTTGAAATCTTCAATAGGAACATGCACAACTGTATGGTAGATTCAGGCGCGTCATCTAACGTAATGCCTTGGTCTGTTTGTCAAAAGATTAATGCCGAAGTTCAACCATCCACCTTGAATATCATCCATCTTGATCGAACCAGTGTTAAAATTATAGGAGAATTGAGAAATGTGCTTATAAGATTGTCATCTAACCCTAAAGTTCATCAAGTGATTGATATTATTTTTGTAGATATCCCAGAAGTTTATGGTTTGTTTTTAAGTAGAGACTGGTTAGAACAACTACACAACTATTTTGTGATGGATTGGTCTCACTTGTGGCTACCCGAGAATGGAAATCCCAACATAATCAAGGTAAATCGTGAACGTTATATAAAGTTCACAGTGATTGATTTAAATGATCCCAATGAACCATTCACTCTTTCCACCGATTCGCCCGAAATACAGGGGATGGATACCTTTTTCGGTACTTTCATGGCCAAAACTTCCATGATTACTAACCCGGAACAACAGTCTGAAATTTTAACATATACGCAGCCAGTAGCTTCTGCACAATGGTCACATGTAACCGACAACAATCAAATATGGTCTCTTTACTTTGATGGGTCAAAATCCAAGGAAGGAGCTGGTGCAGGCTGCGTGATCATCGATCCAGCGGGTAACAAGACCCTGACTGCATGCAGGTTAGAATTCGAATGTACAAACAACACAATAGAATATGAGGCGCTATTGCAAGGCCTCATAAAAGAATTACATATGAACGTTCAAAATTTGACTGTCTTTGGTGATTCGGAAATCGTGGTTAGACAGGTAAAAAATTCTATCCACTATTTATCTCCGGACCTTAAAAGCTACCAATCTGAGGTATGGAATTTGATGAATAAGTTTGCTGCATTTAACATAAATTCTATTCCTAGATTGAATAATTCAGAAGCTGATTTGTTAGCTAACGTAGCTTCAAAACTTTTCCCTGCAGAAGGCTTATCTCCGAATGCATTCTTCGTTGAACTATTGTTCAGATCGTCTGTCCCAGACAACATCATGAATTGGAGAGTCTTCGATGACGATCAATAGATTATAAGTTTCCTGCATATGGAAGAAACTTTCCAGGGCGCAGTGATTGATGAAGGTACTCATGACGAAAATGTTCGTGACTTTACGGTAATACCAGATCCAAGATGTCCAAAATCTTCATCAGACATGGTAAATTCTATCCTGAAATCTGTAGCTAGATTAGAAAATTTTTATGATCTTCATGACAAGTTCAAAAAATCAATGAACTGTAAAACGAATAGTCCCTCTTTGACACATAAAAAAGTAAACTTGAGAACTAAAGACAACCCACAGTGTATTAATTTAGGGGTGGGGTGTTCTGAACAAGAAAAACAAGCGTTTATTAAATTGTTTAAGGAATTCAAAGATGTTTTTTCCTGGACGTATGACAACCTAAAAACCTTTGATCCTAACATCATACAACACGTTATTCCTATGAAACCGCAAACCCAACCTTTTCAACAAAAGTTAAGTAAAATGCACCCAAAACTTGAACCAATTGTTAAGAAGGAATTAAACAAACTCCTGAATGCTAAGATAATCTTCCCAGTTAGGCACACACAATGGGTCTCTAATCTTGTTCCTATCCGAAAGAAGAGTGGTGAAATCCGACTATGTGTCGATTTCTGAAATCTTAATCAAGCGTCTGATAAAGACAACTACCTTGTCCCTCCCATGGAACAGATCCTTCAACAGGTATCTGGTTCTGAAAGATTATCCTTATTGGATGGTTTTTCAGGGTATAACCAAGTCCTGATGTCCCCTCCAGACCAACTCAAAACCACCTTCCGTACTCCATGGGGCACCTACGCTTATAGGAAGATGCCTTTTGGGCTCATAAATGCTAGTGACACTTTACAGAGAGCGATGAACATCGATTTCCGAGGCTTAATCAATCAATGTGTCGTAGTTTACCTAGACGACGTTACTGTCTTCTCGAAAAACAAAGAAGATCATCTAGCTCATTTAAGATCCGTTCTACAATGATGTCGTAAGTACACCATTTCTTTAAACCCTAAAAAATCTATCTTCACAGTAGAACAAGGTAAACTCTTAGGATTTATTGTATCAAGCGAAGGGATGATTATCGACCCTGAAAGAACTCAAGTCATATCGAAACTCTCTCCTCCCTCATCAAAAAAGTCCATGCAATCTTTCTTGGTCAGATAAACTTTGTTAGGAGATTCGTTCCCAGCTTTTCAGAAATGGTGAGACCATTACAAAACCTAATAAAAAAGGACATACAATACCATTGGGGATCTTTAGAAACCCATGCTTTTAATTCAATAAAAAATGCCATAATAGACGCTCCTTCTCTAATGAGCCCCGAATTTTCACAAGACTTCACCCTCTACACGTTCGCTTCTGACCGTTCATATGCTGCTGTCCTAACTCAAAATAATGCTGAAAAAAATGAAGTCCCAATTGCCTTTATGAGCTCAGCCTTCAAAGGGGAAAAACTTAATTACCTAGTAGTAGATCAACAAGCCTATGCTGTTTTCAAAGAAGTAAAGAACTCCCGATCTTATCTTTTGAAATCTAGGAAGAAAATCATTGTCCCTTACCCGACTGTCAGAAATCTGTTAGTACAGAAAGAACTAGGCGAAAAAAGGGCAAACTGGGTCACATCCTTGCAAGAGTATGACATAGAAATCACCCTAGCACAAATAGTAAGAGGTCAAGGGTTATGCAAGCTAGTCACTGATTCAGCTGCATGACACCAAGAGGAAAATGATATGTTGAACCCAGGACAACTCTATCAAAATCAAATCTGATGTGCACAAAACCCTGTTAGTCCCTGGTATGATAATACAAAATTTCGTCTTGAACATGGATCAGCTCCCCATCACCTAGATCCCACAAAAAGAAGAGCACTAAGATTAAAATTTTCTTCTTTTCAGCTGATTAATGGTATTCTATTTCGTCAAAATTTTGAAGGAGTACTAATGCGTTGTCTTGAGAAAGATGAAGCAGAAAAAGACTTATTGGAATTGCATGCAGGAGAAGCTGGTGGGCATTTTGGTGGAGATACCACTTCCCATAAAGTATTAAGAGCAGGTTACTACTGGCCCACACTTTTTAAAGACACTCATGCTTTGTGTCGCAAGTGTGTAATTTTCCAAAAAGCATCTGGATGGATACAGAAACCAACCTTCCCTTTGCAACTAGTTTCAGTAGACTTCCCTTTTCAGCAGTGGGGTCTAGATATTATAGGCCCAATTAATTTGCCATCCTCACAGTAGCATAAGTATATCATAACAACCACATATTACTTCACCAGGTGGTCCGAGGCTGCCCCATTAAAAGATGTAAATACCAGCCAGGTAATATCCTTTTTGAATTCGAATATTATTACTCGTTTCGGTATCCCTGTCTGCCTGGTATTTGATAATGCTTCTTATTTTTCGTCTCTCGAGATGAGTGATTTCACTCTAGAAAAGGGAATTAAATTAAAATATTCTACCAGCTATTACCCCCAAGGCAATGGTTTGGCAGAATCGACTAATAAAAATTTGATCAAAATTATCAAGAGAACGGTCTCTGAAAACCATAAAAATTGGCATAACGCATTGTTAAACGCAATCTGGGCTGATAGAGTAACTCCTAAAACTGCTGTGGGTAACTTACCTTTCTTTCTCATTTACGACAGATAAGTGATTCTGCCACCACATGTCCTCCTTCCCTCTCTGCAGCTATCATAGAAAATACAAGAAGATGACTGTCCCCCTTTGGAGAATCGAATTAACGCTTTGTTAAAATTAGAAGAAGTGAGGGCTCAAGCAAAGAGGAAATTGGATCAACATCAACTCATTGTTAAAAACTGTTTTGATTCCAATTCTGCCTCTGACAGAAATTTTGAGGTAGGTGACCTTGTCCTAAAATGGGACAAACCGCATGAGGGAAAATGAGAGCACACAAAGTTTCAGAACTTGTGGCTAGGACCATTCTTAATTGCTGAGAAATTGGGTCCTAGTTCCTTCCAATTACAAAATTTAGAGGAACAACCAGACACCTATCCGGTGAATGGACAAGCTCTAAAAAGGTACTTCGCCTGATGACACTCCCATGTACACTATGTAAATATTTTTGTTTTTCTTGCTTTTTGTTTTTCTTTGCTGGTTTGTTTTGATTTTTCCCTCATGCTTACCAGTTTTTCTTTTTGAGACGCACATGCCTGCACCATGAACTAGTTCAGACAAAGAGAACATAAAAATTTCTCCTCTAAAAATGACTACTGAAGGTTGTTTAAACATCAATTATGATATTTTTCTGAAGTTTGCAGCCATGTTAAAGAAAACTTGTTGTTTGAAAAGCGTTTCTTGATTTCAATCTGTAACTGAAGCTATTCATGATCATCCATAAAAAAATCTTCTTATGCTGTCCCTGTTCCTTAAGAGAACAACTCAGAGATGTCTCCCTGCCCTCGAAAGTTGATTTTATTAACAAACTATCCCTAGATCTTAATAAAGGACAGCTAAAAAAGTTTCTTCAAGGTCTGTAATTTACTAGGATATGTCCAAAAACTAGGATTTTCAGCGTCACCCCGCTCTATTGAATATCTTTAAAACTAAATAAACCTTCAGAGAGCTGTGGGAAGTGCTTGTAAACCCGCCGGGATACTGAACAAGTCTGCTGGCAGCGGGTAAATGCATGCATGACGCCAAGATAACTTCGCCGGGGTACTGAATAGGCCCGCTGGCAGTGAAGCAATGTCAAGTATATGAAAATTCTCAGATATGGAATCTTTTGACCTTTAATGTCCTTCGTTCTGATCTGGAAATTCTTGGCAGGATACAAATATCAGAGTGGGTTAAATGGCATCCCTGTCGAGGCTATGGATGCCTGCTGGCAGTACCGGCCCCGTCAACAGTATTGAAGATTTTAACTTTAATATCGTGACTCTCTTTTGTCAAGATTGTCATCAGTTTTCATCTTTTAAAATAATAGTAATCTGAAACTGGAATGTTTTATAATTGATAATGATGTTCATACAACTTCTTAGTTGTTTCCGATTTGAAGTTTTTTCTGATTATCCCAATCTGGACTCATTCGTTTGGCAGAGATAACTGCTTCTACCAGTGTGTCGCCATTGTTGGCAACAATAATATAATCTCTATTTTTTACAAGCTGCCTACACAGGGTCTTTAAATTCTCGTTACTCGTCACAACCCTTCTCATTAAACGACACTTGTCACTTGTCACTTTCTACATATCTGCTTTTCAATTTTGTTTTCATGACTGTAAGCATGAAAACTCACAGCTGGAATTCATACTTGATTTCATTTTTTGATTAAAGGGTTAATGTTCATATGGTCTATTGTCGAATTGTCGTATTTCGCTATGAACATGGTTGTTTTTCTTGTTATAACCCCTTGGTCTTAAAACATGCCTTGGTTACATGAGTATAAAACCTCCACTCATTTAGCATTCGACTAATGTCATTGGGTTTTTGATTTATAATTTTTTTAATGATTCAATGTTTATTTGATACATTAATATTTGTGATCAAGTCCTGGATATGCATACTATTGTTTTCAACTATTCTCATCCTTATGCGTACCATTAAGCCAAGGTGTCATTTCTAGTACAACGTGGTATTATAGCTTTGCATGGCCTCGATCTACACGACCTCTCTCACACACATGGTAATTAACGCTCATGCCTACCATTTCGAGTTGTCTTTGCATTGCATTGAGGAAACTCGGGGCTATGGCTCTGTGTTTTTTCTATCAAACCCTACCTCTGAATCCCATGTTGTTTCCCTACGGTTATCCATGGCTCCTGTGGTGAGGATTGAGCCCAACGACATCTAGACCTTGTTATCATTTGACAATTCCAGAGATGACTTAGAAAGGAACGACTGGCGTGTGTTTATTGAAAATTTCGAGGGTTTTAATTTAAGAGTTTCTCAAGAATTCACATTGACATTCGACGGTTGTAGAGAAAAAATAGGAGACGTCTAGCTTGAGTTAAATGAAGATTTTCTAAGCCAAGCTACCGGTCTACCAGCTGTGGAAAAAAAGTGGTTCAAAAACTCAAAGGTTGAAGAGGTTCCCTGGTCATTGTTTTTCACCTCAAGGAGAATTACCAGCTGTGACCGAGGTATGCCTGTCTCAGCTTTAAAACCTAGATGGCATGATCTGTTAGCTATTGTGAAACAATTCGTTACTTGTGAGGGGAGATATGGGTTGGTTTTCTTGTATCACTTGCGATTGCTTATGAGTTTTATCGATTTCCCCCTGAACATGCTTTATTTCCTCCTTCGAAGTCTATACAAGATGGCAAAGCGGTTTAAGTGGCAGAAGTCTGATTCTAGTCTGTTCCACCATTGTTTAATCAAGATTATTATTATACATCAGTTGAAATTAAACAATGATTGTTGGGATGCTTTTCTGTTACGAAATGGTTTTGACAATAATGAGTTAGGACAGGTTGACAAGCCTGTTGTCACAGAAACCCTCGTGAAGCCTACCATCTCTCCTCCTTCGCTCTTTCCCTGTGATCCTATTTCTAATTTGAAACACTCGACCTATCTGAATTCTACCCAAGACGACACTCTATCAGATTCGTATCCTAAGCGTTGTGCTAAGACTGTTAAAAAATTCACAAGGAAAAAGTGTAAAGGCAACTTCGATATCAATTATAAGAGTAAAAGGGCCGCTCGTTGGGTTTCACGATGTGCTCGAAATAAACCCAAGACCTGTGCAGACCAAAGTGCAATTGTGGTAAGTGAGGATTCCGATTCGGAAATTGAAGGATTCCTGGCCGAGGAGTATCCATATTCATATGGACTTTGCTCTGATAAACCCTACGACTATGTTACAAACCTTCCACTGTGTCTAAAGGACAATCCTGATTTCCCTGGAATCAAGCTCAGTAATGAACCTACAGGTCAAATGAAAGATTCCCCACCTGTTAATACTATCAGTGCCAATACAAAGTCTATACATCCGCACTGTAATGAATGTTGATCCTGGATTGATAGGTATTACAAAGATGTACCTTTACTTTAGTCTCGGCTTAAATCCTTGGAGGACCAGGTGAATTTACTAACGAAGGAGAATAGAAGACTCCAATCCATAGCTCAAAGACAAACGCCAAAAAACCACAGGGTCTGTTTTTTTTAAAAACGTGGAAGGAGCGACTGCAATAGTAAATTCGAAGATTGCTTGATTAGTTCGAATCCCTTATTTTGAGGTATGATTTTTAAAAAATAAGTTTAGTATGATTCTGTCTTTTTCAAATTAGGATACATGATTTGTTTGCACAGATTACCTTTAGTTTGGTTTGATTGATTCAATAAAATATGATTCTAGTTATAATTATAACTAGCTATAGAATCGTGAGATTCTGTAGCTAGTTAGAAAAAAATAATTTGAATTACTTGTTTTGATAGCTGAAAATACATCTAAAATATTTTATTCTTATTTGTTTTCAGGAACCTATGATTTCTAAGGAGATTTGAAGCACTGTTGGCATCTCTTAGCATACTATCTTTATGTTTTTAAATAGAATAGGCTGTTAGTTTTTGATATGAAGTAGAATCTGGGAGGTTGCATCCCCCACATTTTTTGGAACAAGTTTGATGATATCAACATGAAACGTTTTGTTCCTGAATCCTATATAAATATGTTGTTTTGTAAAATTAAAACCATCTCTGCCTGGGGGCAAAAAACTATGGATTTATGATTGACAAACTTGAACAGAATATGATATTTGCACAACTTTAGCTTCTATATATCGTGCTTTTGTTCAAGTTATGATCATTTCGATTTGTAATTAGATTGTGACTACTTTAGATATCATGGTTTATTGCAAATTGGTATGATGAAATTTATATGATATCCATTATTTATGTCCCATATATAACATACAGTAATTATTCTGTTCAAATTTGAGATTAGAAGATTCATCTTCTTTATCTATTGAACATTTATACACAAATTTTCATAGCAGGATTTATCTCAATGTGGCCATTTGTGAAATTATAAAATTGTTGTTACTACATCTCTTATATGTTCTGTAATTCGGATTCAATCAATTACTGCTTCACGTTTACGAGAAGCATTTGTGAGATCTGTTGCGGATTTGCCTCATCCAAACAACAAGATTGGATGTTATACACAGGACGAATAGGAGATGCGATTACAGGTTAGTTTGTTAGTTTTATTTCATTAGTTTAATAAATATAGGAATTCTCTGTAATCTAAACATATTCCACTGTTTGTTATCTCTGTTTTTCAATTAGACAGTTGGTTATTTCATTTCTTGCGTATAAACATTATAAAAAATAAATAATAAAAAAGATTGAATGATAGTTTTGCTGTCGTCAAATAAATCAATCCATATTCGATTTTCGCAAATTTAGATGAAAATTTGCATTCTGTAAATGTTATACACATATTAGAAATATAATCATTTGGATATATTGTACATATAATAAGTAGAGCTATTTTATAAATATTAGTTAACAAACTGTAAGTATATATTAGATTTGTATATAGTTTCCAATGAGTGTTTTTCATTAAGTTATTTAATCTTCTTTAGTTTTGTTTTTCACTTTCTTAGGACTTAGATCGGCCAATGGAGCTGTTAAACCCGTCGGAGTGGATTAATCCAAACGGCTTGGGTTAAGTAGACAACCTCGGACCAGATTCACTCCTTCAGTTGACGAGCGGTCAATTTCGCCCGTCAACAGGTTGTCTTGTCCAACTTCCATTCTCCATTTCTCTTCAAACCTGTGCAACCTGAATTCATTTTAGTTGACTATTCTCGCATAGTTATCAAACCTGCGCAACCCAAATTCAGTCTCCCCCTGTCTTTGACATCAATGAAAATACTATTCCAACAAGGTCAAAATATTTGGACACCACATCATGAGCTATTCAAGATATCCTACAAAGATAATCACATCTCCATACAAGACCAAGACAATTGAATCACATCTATTTATAAGAAATATAGATTATGATGAACATATAAAGGAACTCGAAGAAGAAATTCAATATTAGCTCTAGTTCATTGTTATAATAACATGTCTATTTTATATAAATTGCAAAGGTTGTAAGATCTAACTACTTATTCAAGAGGAGGTGGTTGAGTGATTGTCTCAACCATCATCCAACAATAACTTAATGCCTAATAACTTGATATTATTACACAAGTAAGCCTTATAATCTAACACCCCCTCTTAAGTCTTACTCCTTTGGAAACAAAATTCACTAAAAACAAACACACATTTACACAAATAAAAAAATAAAACCAAACATTTTTCATAGGCTTCATCTTTGAAAACAATGCTTGGGCCAATAATACTCTTTCAAGCTTCTCCCTATTCCAATGAAAGGTATAGTCTCCTAGATGCGATCCAAGTTTCCCAACATTATTGGACATTATTAGCACTTGAAATGTCTCATAATCCTTGTAAATGTATGATACTGAACTTTCAAATCCCAGATCTCCCCTGAACTATTGGACAACAATCCCCACATGCATGTCTCATAACCCCAATGAGGTATAGTTTCTCCAATCCACAAGCATATTGGACTATTGAGAAACTGTTTGTCTTTCATTGCATCCCTTCTTGTCTTCAAAGTGTGGGCCCTTCGAGTCCTTCTAATTGTATTTTTATATATCTATATTTGGACAACCATCTTCAATTTGCTTGAGTTGTTGGAGTTGAAAAACAACTTCCATCATATTAGGCCTATCATCCTTTTCATAAATAAGACATTTGAAAGCCAATTCAACAACACCAATGACCATTTCCTTGACATGTCAGTTACAACCAATTTCCAGGTTCAAATCCACGAGCTTATGTAAAACCCCACATTGAATCTTGGACATGGCTAAATCTGCGAACTCAATATCTCTTTTCTGTTGTGTTATGTCAATGAATCTCTTAGTGTATATTAGCTCTACCAAGACTACATCGAAGTTGTAAACAACACTCTTATCACTAATTGTTCAGAGCCTCCTAAGAACTCTCACACTCACACTGATATTGACATCTTTCTTGTGTTTTCTTTTGAATTCTTGAGTAAAATGGTTGTCAAAGTCCCCATAACCCAAATGGGTATCTCGTGCTCCCTTAACCTCAAAGATACCCTTTTCAATAGTTAATAGAGAAACATCAAATGTTTTCCCCCTTGATAAAAAAATCAAAACATTTTTGTCACCAAGAGAGCTAGCCTTCTTGTCTAGACCATAAACATTGGCAGATCAGTTGGTTCCTTGATGATTCTCATCACATTTAGTCCAGAAATGACCCTAGCGTTTAGTCCAAAACTAGCCAAGGTTACTTTGTTTGAATTGTGGACAGATTTTGAAGGACACAATAAAAACAAAACCATACACCTTCAAATCGTGAGTGATGAGCTTCCCTTTTCCAATGCTGCACCTCTGTCCACGTGGGCCTCCCTCAACAACTGCTGGTCTGCTATCTCGAATGATGCGTTCTCATCCATGACCATCAGCCAGAAACCGAGATGGAAGAGAAAGTAGATTTCAAGCCTGTTAAGTGCAATATTGCTAATGCCTTCTATGTAAGTGTGACGAACATCAGCCATGCCTTTCTTAGGCGCCACGAATATGCAGAGTTCTTCTCCCTCGTAGTCTTCTCAATCCGCTTCAACACATCGCTAGTAGCACATAGATGCTTTACCTAGCAGTTGGTAGGTACTCTTCTTAACAAATGTCTCGTACAACTAACATGACCACAGGATTTTCTTTCCTCATGCTGCACACCAATCTTCAACAAAGATCGAGCAACGCGCATATCTTTTAGATCCCTCCGAGAAAAAACGATGACTCGCAGCCTCAATCAGAATAAAACCCGATCTTTCACATGGATTTCTCTAACAATAATGTTTTTCATCCTTTCACACCGATAACCAACAACATTCTCAACAATACATGCTTAATGCACAATTTGGCGAGTATTAAAGAGCCACTACTCAACAATCTCAACAAAAGACTAATTGGTTCATCAAAACATTGATGAGACATGTAGATCCCCACCTTCCTTCCTCTCTCAACTTAAGAACATCACCTAAAGGCATCTGAAAGGGTAAGGAGCCAACTCCTTTCATAAGATAAATATCATCATCACTGAGCTCCACATTCATTCCTTCCTCTTTCTCTTGAAATCCGTTGAATTATGACTTGTCATATGTCATATGTCTCGAAGCTTCATTGTCCACATACAATCTAACACCAAGCATGATGTTAAAGGACAAGAAAGAGGTCATGAAAAAGACAATCTCAAACTAAGAAGGATCCTTCTTTACACATGTCATGGTCCAAACCACAACATGTTTCACTCCCTTTCCTTTCTTCTTCAATGGACATTGGCTGGCATAATGTTCCATCTTGCAACATCAGAAACACATCACCTTAATCAAATCCTTATTTCTTGTATATGTCCCTTCCTTATTCTTGTAGCATTTCTTGCTACCCTTCTTTGTCTTCTTGACAAGACTGATCATATTTACCACCCCTTGTTTTCCCGAACAAGATTGCAATCTGATTTCTTCCTACACAAGATCAATCCAAAGCTTTGTGAACTTTGACAAGGTATCTTGAGCACAAACTCCCTAAATAGAAGGCATCCAGGAAGGAACCAATATATTCAAAGTAATGGACACCATTTCCTGATCCTCCACCTATGTTCCAAAGGCAACCAACTGATCTCTCAACTTAGTGATCTTGGTCAAGCAACTCATCACATCTATCTTTCTCACATGAATAACTAAAAGTTGGTTTCATAGGATCATATGTCAAGAAACACAAAAGTTTTGAAATAACTCAATCAAAGATCCAAATATTTCCATTCTTGTCCTCTTCTCTACAATGTGAGAGATGACCCTTCATTAAATCGATAATGATTCTATTTGCACTGGCTTCCTTCTTCTAAAGAGTGATCAATTGTATTGGGCCAACAGGTTTTGGAATCACTTTCTCAACATGCTCCCAAATGTCAACATCCTCCATAAGTATTTGAAACCTAAGCTTCCATGGAACAAAATTGGAAGCCCCTACCAACCTATCACTCTCTCTAAGACTAAGAGTAATCTTACACATCCTAAAATAATTCTCAAGTGCACAAATCAACAATATATGAAGTATACAAAACCCTTTCTAGGGTTCAAGCATTTCTCCTAAATGACGTAGGTGTGAAACCCTAACAACCTCAACAAGGTCAAGTAATTCTCTTAGGTACAACACAACTAAAATACCAACTCCCTCTTACACCTAGAGTGGTTTCAGCCACAAAAGTTCTGATACAATGTGGAAATTTTCTACACTAGGGCAATTAATGCTATGAAAAAATTTCACCTCTTTCCTAGAGGTTTCTTGGATCTTAACCTTGTGAATTTTCAACCTTAAGGCTGTCATGAAACATAAATAAAACAAATTATAACAAAAACATACTATATTTAACCTCTTAACAACCCCAATCCACTAGTAAATTCAAGAGAAAGGATACCAAATTGTGCCAACAAGTTTTAGCTTTCTAAAGCAATATTATCATGTACAAAACAAATTTGAATTTCACTTTATGGAAACTATAAATACAACAACAAATCTGCCCTACCTTCTTCAATATTAGTTTTAATTCACTTAACAATTTGAGCCTTAACTTATGGAAATCAACAAGACATACAAGTGTTGGAAATTACCAAACCATGAAGAAGTAGATGGTTGAAAATCAAATCTGCAATAGAGACAATTTTTAAAAGCTAAAAACTTCATATATATGTTTAAGGATGAAGTTCATGTACATACCATAGCCTCATCCCAAGTCTAGTACAATCTTGTATTTCTCCAAAAACCTAGCTAAGGAAAACCAAGAAAATGCTAACTCATACAAGGACCTCCAACAACCAAGCATCACACTAGCATGTCCTCTAAGGGAAGATGTCTCCTCTTCTTTTTCACTTGAACAAGTACAACCTAGGGTTTCATCACAATATCCTAATCTCCAAGTTTCTAAGGAATGAAACCCTCACCCTAGTATTCAAGATGCTCCAAAATCTCCAAGAAACCCTAGCACCTCAAAGACAAGAGAGATAAATTACAATTGAAGATGCACAAGAGAGAGGAAGACTAGTGCACTCCTCTTAGTTACATATCTAACACAAGATTATGAAAAAGAATGAG
The DNA here is from genome assembly GCA_009831015.1 of Picea engelmannii. NCBI lineage: Eukaryota > Viridiplantae > Streptophyta > Pinopsida > Pinales > Pinaceae > Picea > Picea engelmannii. Next base: position 1,505,127 of record ML777311.1, on the reverse strand, counting down.
AATGATGAAATTAATCTCTTCTTCCTCTATATATATGCAAGGTAAGGGAGGCCAACAAAACATATGTTAGCCTAAACCCTTACAAGCAACATATGAAGCCAAAAATAGGCTCACAGATATGGAGTGCTATACTCCAAGGATACACATGTCAAGCTCCAAGGTGATATCATACACACACAAGTCTCCAATGCAAGGGTGCTCCATGAGATGTGTTTAATGCTCCTCCTCCAAGCCTCCAAGGACTCCAATGCTCCTCCTAAGCCATGTGTTCCATTGGGTCCACTCCCCTTGCATGAAAAATATCGTAACCCAAACATCCCCAATTCAATTCCATTCCTCCATGCAAGCATCCAAGCTATCCCATGCTCTCTAAGTCTCAATAGCCTATGGAAAGAAAAAATATCCTCCTCTAATGCAAGGCATTATCCAAGCAAGCAACCTCCCCCATGTAGAATGTCACCCAACTATCCAAAGATCTCTAATTCCCTAAAGAAGAATGTCATTCTATCATCCAATTGAGGTCAAACAACCGCTGACTAAGTCACCTCCAATGTGAAATCTAACATAGACCATCTCGACGTTGATTATACACCATGTGCCCCAAATCTCATAAAGCACCCCCAAACATGATGTAAACACTTTTGAAGTAACCCCAAAAACTGATAAAATGTTGAAGATCATCTTTCTTAATATCACCTATAATGTGAAAATCTAGCATAGACCATCTCGGGGTTGATTATAGACCCCAAATCTCATGAAGCATCCCCAAACATGATGTAAACACTTACAAAGTAACCCCAAAAGCTAATAAAATGTTGAAGAAAGTCTTTCTTAATTAGAATAAATCAAATTGATAATTAATAATAATTTTATTAACATTGATACAAGTTGAACGTCGCACTCTATGATTTCCTCTGGCTCCTAATTCACGCAAGCCATCGCTCGTTTCATGGCACCACTCCCCACTGGGGGGAGATACCTTTCACCCTCTCCCTATGCCTCCTCTAGATATCAAATCCTTTAGAGAGTTGGTGGCTTTGGCCTCGAAATATTCCAAGGCCCCTCCCTCCAAGTTCGTAAATAAGTTAGATGGAATCCCAAAGGTTCATGTCCACACCAACTCGTCCAGGAATTTGGCTCTTCATTTTGAAACAAATGGTTCGTTGGACAATTTATAGGGATCTGGACTTCCTCAAGGGCAGTTGCAAGTTGGGTAGATCAGAGCTGGAAGCCCCTCATAAAAGGAAATGTTTCCTCCTCCTTTTATGGTAATGGATTTTTTGTGTTTTTGTTTAAATTCAAAGAAGATAGAGATCTGATATTTTGTAGTGGTCCCTATTTCATGGGATCCAGAGGTATGTATCATAACCGCTAGACTCCAGATTTCAGTCCTGAAAATGACATTCCCTCAATAGTTATGGTCTGGGTCTAGCTCTATTTTCTCCCCTATCATTGCTAGACAAATGAAACAATTTGCAGTATTGGAAATACTATGGGAAGATACATTGATCGAGCTAAACCACGAGACAACCTTCAAGCTTGCACAAGGATCTGTGTGGAAGTATATCTTGAGAAAAGTTTCCCTGAGGCCATTTAGCTAACCCTAGATGATTGGACCCATATTCACTAGGTAGGTTACAACTTCCTTTTAAGTGCAGGGCATGTCACGAATACAATCATTTCGCCAAGACCTTCCCTAAAGCTCAAGTAGCTCCTAAAAAATAGGGTGATCAAGACTAGTGGAAAGCTTAGAAGAGAAAGAGGGGATCGAGTTGATCTGGTCAAGTGCCCCATGGTCCTTCCTCAACTTAGTCAGATCTAGGTCCCTCTTCTATTTCCTTTATATCTCAAGGAGGGGGTAGAGTTCCAGAAACATGTAGTAATAGGTATGTGATTCTCTCTAATCTTGAGGAATCCCTTGAGGAAACACAAGAAATTTTGAAAAATAATATGGAAAATCTAGGTCAAGATAAAGGGAAACCCCAAAATGAGAGGAAAATTTAGGCGGTGGCATCCCTAGGAAAGGAGTCAGCCATATCATTGGGTTCAAGCTCTCGATTAGGAATCCTTGTCATATTGGAGGAAGAATCACAAGAAGAAACAAATGATGAGTCTGACAAAGAAACAAAAGTTCCTATCCCAACAAAAAAGCCAAGCATGAAACCTGGTCGCAGGAAATGAGAGGAAATTGCGGACAAGGAGAAGGAATCGAGTCTTCAAACAACCCTTGATATCACTTTCAAGAAGGACCCCAAAGGAAATACAAGACCTAGTGGATTTGCACCTCCTAAAGGGGGATCCCCAAAAATCACAGGTAAATAATGAAATTATTCTCCTAGAATTGTAGGGGTTTGGGAAGTAAAGACAAGACATAATCAATAAGGCATTTGAATAAAGATGGAAAACCCCAAATCCTTCTTCTACAAGAGACAAAAATGAAGGACAAGACCATCCTTCAGAAGAGTAAATATTTTTGGAAACACAGTATGGGATTAGTAGTAAGCTCAAGAGGAGCATCAGGTGACATATGTACTCTATGGAAACCTCAACAATTTCAGTTGGAAGTAAGCAAAGAATCCCCTCATTGGCTGCTGGTCAAGCTAGTTCATATTTCTTCAGGTAAGTCCTACATAATAGTAAATGTTTATTTTCCAAATCAGTACCATGAAAAACAAGATTGTTGGTGCTCCTTGCTAGCCTTATTTGAGATAGATTCCTCAGAAATTTTTATCTTTGCAGGAGATTTCAATACCACTATCCATCATTGGGAAAAGGGGGGTGGATCCTCTATTTGAGATTCATGCCGAGAACATATTGAAGATCTAATCTCCTCCCTGTATTTGTTTGATGTCAAACCTTCCAAAGGTCTACATACTTGGTCCAATTGTAAGGAAGGTCCTGGTCATATAATAGAAAGGTTAGATCACTTCCTCATCAATAGATCCTTTCTCTCCAATCACTCATCCCCTGTGTCTCAGATCCTCCCCTAGGCAAGTTATGATCACATGCATATCTCCCTTGTTTTCTCCAACGATCGAGATATGGGTCCTATCCCCTTTTGTTTCAACCCTCTTTGGCTAGATCATCCCTCTTTTCTCCCCTTGGTTTCCTCGTCTTGGAAGCATTGGGTTATTGGCTCACCAATGTTTATTTGGGAGAAAAAAATTATTAGCTTGAAAAGGGCTCTAAAATACTGGGTAAAAACCATTTTTAAGGCTCCGTAGGAAGAAATTGTTCTTATTCGGGATAAATTAGGGGAGGTTGCGACCAAATTGGAAGAAATATTGGTCTCCCTGACCCTTCTAAATGAGGAGGAACAATGTCAGAAGCAATTGCAGGTGGCAATGAGGAAGGGAGAAGAAAATTTGAGATTGAAATCTCATTGTTTGTGGCTTCAAGTGGGAGATCAGAACACTTCATTGTTTCAAAAGCAATGCAAGGCGAGGAAAGGAAAGAATATAGTAGAGGAGATACATATGGAGGATCAATATGCTCTCACCTCTTTTGAAGACATAAAAAATGTGACCTTTGATCATTTTTCTAATTTATACTCCGAGTAAGTTATAATAGATCCCTCCCTAAGAGATTACGCTCTCTCATTTATCCCAAAGTTATTCACGAAAAGGGACAATGCAGAGCTTACTAAGAGGTTTATTGGTCATGATTAATGCAATTCGAATAAGATAAGGCCCCAGGTCCAGACAACTTCACAGTGCATTTCTACAAAAAATGTTGGCACATCATCAAGTTTGATATGGTAAGGATGATCCAATATGTTTAGAAGTCTTGCAGAATGGGGGGAGCAACAAGTTCTTCTTTCCTAGCATTAATACCCAAGGAACGTAATGTGGTGACCTTTTCTAGATTTCAACCTATTTCATTGTGCAATGTTTCCTACAAGATAATCTAAAAAATTATTGCTTCCAGGGTGTAGAATATTTTTCCTTGGTTTATTTCACCATATTGAGAAGGATTTGTAGTGAAACACAAAATCTAGAACAATATTGTTTTAGTCTAGGAGGAAATTCACTCCAATAAGAACATAGGAGACCGAGGAATGGCTATCAAGATAGATATGGAAAACGCCTTTGATCGATTTCACCACAATTTTTTGTTGGAAGTCTTGGAAAAATTTGGATTCCATCCCTCCATTCGTTAAATCACAGCTTGCATCAACAATCCTTGGATCGTTCCTTTGTTAAATGATAGACCCTCAAGGTTTTTCCAAACTTCAAGAGTTCTAAGGAAAGGTTGCCCTTTGTTTCCACTTCTATATATTCTCATGGTTGAAGTTTTAGGAAGAAGATTAGAACATGAGAGAAGAAATAATATCATACCAGGAATCAAAATAATTGCAGGGATCAAGCGCATAAACCATTCTTAGTTCGTGGATGATATCCTGTTCCTCGAAGGATATTCATCAATTATAGCTAGGAGGTTTAAGAAAACTCAATATCACTTCCTCTTTGTTTCATGTGGGCTCGTTAACTCTTATAAATGCTATCTTTATGCTTGGAACAATAAGGCTCACTCTCTTGTTGTCATTGCAAGGATTCTTCAATTCCCTTCGATAAAAAATTGAAGATCCTTCATGCACTTAGGAATTCCTATTTGATTAACTTCATTCTCTGCTTCAGATTGGAATATTATAATCTGCAACATCAAAGAAAAATTCTCAATTTGGGGGGCACAATGGATAAATCCGAAAGGTAGATTAATTCTGGTCAAAGCAATATTGTTGGCACTTCATGTTTTTCAATACTCCTCAATGATTTCTCCCATGAGTGTCAAAAGAGAAATTACACATCAAATCAAAAAATTCCTCTAGGAAGAGGGAAAATCTAATGCTAAAAAGTTTCATATGATAAGTTGGAAGGTAGTAAGGGATCCAAAAGGATTAGGAGTAAAGGACCCTATTCTAGCTAATTCATTCTTGGGAGAAAAAATGTTGTGGAGAATGGTTACATGAGATTATGCTAGATGGAAGAAATCTATGGTTCACAAATACTTCCAGCAGGATCGATACAGAGGAATTGAAAATCAAACGTGCTCCTCTCTTGGTTCCCCTATTTGGAAGTTTCTCTAGGCGTCTTTATCTCTCCTTCAATGCCAACTCTCTTGGATCTCAAGGAATGACAAAAACATCAATATTTGGGAGGACACAATCCTAAATAGAGCTCCTTTGATCCATACAAGCACTTTGCATCAGATCAAGAATTGGATGCATGTAACATCCTTGTTTTAACCCTTATGAAATAATAATGTATTATGTAAATATAACTTAGGCTGGTGAGCCAGTAAAGTTGAAAAGGGCCCAGAGTGCCTAGGAAATGTAATACTTCATATAAATTAATAAAATACATCGTTGGTTGCAAGACAAACAAGGACAAAAGAGATAGGGGGCTATGATTCCATGAGAGGGGGGGATTGAGGGGATAAGTATTTTTATTGTTATTTTATTCACCCATAATTGTTTTTATGGATAAAAGGGGTTACATGAGCTTCTTGGGAGGGAGGCCATGTGGATCTTGTCTTCATGTAATTATTTAAACATCCCTTGGGGGCTATTTTGGGGTCGTTCTTCCCTTTGTTCTCTTTTTCTTCTTTTCTATTCACTCCATATTGCTAGTTCGTGTGCTCTTGGGCTGAGCATGGGAAATGAATGGCAGGAAGAGGAGAGCCATTGCTGAATGGTTTTAATAATTTACTGATCATTCCAGGAGGTAATGGATGCCCTTGTGCATGAGCTTGATGGTAGTTCAGATAGAACTGTCCACAACTGAGAATACTTGGAGTTTCCAGTAGGGAGATTTACTGACCAGTAGCACTGGAGCCTTGGAGAGAAATGGAAAAACCTCAGGGACTGCATGGTAGAGAAAGGTGTTCATTTCTTTGGGTTGTGCAGGATGAGGGGGAAAGAGAGCTGGAAATTTGGATTTGTTGTGAGGTTGGGAAACCTGAGAGCTAGTTAGCCAACTTTTGTGTGTGTTTAGATTTGGCCTAGGACCCGTCCTTGTGGATTCATAGCCCTAGATCGGGGGTGACCTGTTGTTGAGAGTAAATGAACAACAACATCTATGGTTGGGAGGAAAATCATTGGTCTACATCCTGTTGGTCAATGCTTACTTAAAAGACAAGTGCTCTCTGTGTTTTATGTCTAGTGTTATTCCACTGTGTATTTAATTATCTCTGAGATATGTATTTGTAATGTGCCTATCTTCTGGTTATTTGTTGTGCATGGAAGATTGCTTATCTATTTAATGTTTTAGCATGGATATTGTCTTATCCATGTGATTTTCATGCCTCTTAATTAACTTATAAGTGATTCGAATTGAGATAAGTCACTGTGAAGTGAGTCCTTGGACTGCAACGTGCCTCGCCTGTGGGTGGCTAGGTGTGTTGCAGTCAGATTAAGTGGCGTAACTTGACCTGTGGGTGGCTGGGTACGTTATAGATTGGTTTCAGAGCTATAGGTTAAAACACCAAGCCAGAATGGGCTGAATCCATTAGACAAGATTTTATGGTTGAGATCAAGTTAGGACCTTGAAGTCGTGAAGCTCAGGAGGAATGACATTGCAGAGTCTACGCAAAAGCTAGAATTTCTAAGATCCTTAGTAAGGGATTGTAGGATCGTGACCGTCCCTTTCAAATTTGTGAATGATCACCATCATGGGATCAATTTTAGATTTGGATCGTTGGATCTGTTCGGGAGAAGACAAATACTTCGTAGGCGTCGGATCTGGAGAAGGTGCAGGGTCATTAAGCATCAGAGTCCTTCAGACTTTGTTGCTTCAAATTTTTTTAAGTATTTGATGAAAATGAGGTAAAAGCACCGAAGCTACGAAGTCCCAGAGTGAATCTACGTTGTATATCACATGGAGGAGTACTTGACCGTTGGATTTCTCCAGGGACATATCTAGGTCGTTGGATCAGGCACAGATCAGGAGGTGATGCACAATGGAGAATATTAGATACCAGTCATTAGATATGCGAGCGAGTAAGAGTGAGCCATAGATTTCATGGCAGTTTGAAGGTTCGACACTCCAGGAGAAGCAAGTCCTTAAGATGATAGGAAGAAAATATCCCGAAGTCTCGAACTCTGGATCAAATCATGACCGTCCATTGTCTGGGACGCGTGTCTACAGATTATCAAATATTCGACATTTGGGAGTTTTAGTCCTTATTTCACTTGGAGAAGTTTTCTCCGAAGTCTCGAAGTCCGGAGTCAATCCAGACCTTTCGCAGTTAGGGGACACGTGTCTGCAGATTAGCGATTGTTCAGATGTTCGACAATCATAGGAAATATTGGATGGAATTGAAAAAAAATCCTCCGAAGCTCGAAGCCTCGAAGCGTCGGAGTTCCAAAACTTCGGAGAAGCACAGTTTGGAAGTTCGACGATTTAAGATTTTTGATGTGTGTGGTAGAAGAAACTTCCAAAGCTCGAACTAGCCGAAGTCCAGGAGCGTCAGAGTGATGTGACATGCTGACGTCACCGAGGGTGAAGTGGACCCACTTGATGCGTGCCACATGTCATCCTATTTTATGATATTCACAAACCTTTTGTGCCAATTATGACTGGATACATGTCACCCGTATATTAGTCCACGTGTCATCTCTATATTTTCGACATGTATTACCCCTAGTGCGTAGTTGTTGATGCGACTCCAGAAGTTCAGAGATTCGACACTCAGGGACAAGGGAGTATGTTGTTGTAAAAACCTATGAAGTTTGAAGCTCTGGGGTACTGGAGTAGAGATGCTCCGAAGAGACGCTTTGGGTTTTCACCAGTTCAACGTTCAGAGGGAATGTTACATGGCATAAGAAAAACCTCTGAAGCCCGAAGTTCCAGAGTCCCGAAGCTTCGAAAAAGGGTCTGTTCAGGATATTATCTAGTTCAAAATAATAGTAAATCTCAAGTGTGATGAAGGTGAAACCCCTGAGGCCTGAAGACCCGGAGCCCTGATGTCCCGAAGCTCCATATAATCACCTCCAGCTAAGTGCTTGGTCATATCCCTTGGTCCTATGAGACTTTGGTCGAAGTAAAAGGAGGCTAGTGGCTAGATTTTTTTGTGTTAAGAAAAGAAAAGCGCTAAGGAAGGATTAAGCCCACAGTTTCAAGCTGTGGTCACCTGGAGAAGGGGTTTGAAGGAAGTGCTTGTGCGAAATTCAATTTGTTGTATCAACTAAGGGGGATGAAAGTGGTAATTTTCAACTCAGATATTTGATTGGGGAGAAATTACAGCCATTGGAAGGATGATTCAAAGGAGAATGGCCTGAAATTATTCTAATTTGGATAACTGTGATATATTTTCTTCATAAATTAAATAGAAAACGTACCTATAAATTTAATTGCCAATTTTATATGATATGTATAATTCTAACAAGATGGTTGCTTGCAGGTTTGTTAGGATTAAAGGTATAACCATATCAATTCAAGAATAGGATCAGATGTTAGGGTCATGGAGGCATGACATAGCTTACAAAAGTTGGATGAGGTAATAAAGAGATACAAAGAAAGTAATGGAATGTGGATAAAGAACTCAAGAAGAGCATAATAGAAGAATTATTATGTTGATACTCCATAATGAGAATAAATTGTAGGTACTACAAAAGAAAGAATCCTCACACAGTACATGAAGCTAGCAAGTGAATAATGTCATTAATGGGCATAGAAAGGAAAAGTAAGGCTGCATATCCTTGAAGGTAGATATGTGTAGACAATTGCAAGCTTGATGTGGAAGAAAACAAAGAGCTTAAGAGGTGGTGTGTGAATAATCTCTATGTGTCAAGCATAGGAGTTCCAGGGAAGGATTTGTTAGATATGACTTGTCTACTTGTCTAAAAGTACTCAGGGAAAGAAATCCACTTCTGATATTAGAGTTCATAGTGGAAGAAAGATGCTAATGCAAATAAATTGAAATGCTCTCTCACTTGAAAAGTGTCACTAAATGAAAATGGGCTTCCATTTGGAAATGGTATTAAGTGTGAAAGGTATGGTTTCACAGGGAAATGTTAATGAAGTAGCCTAATGGACAACTAGGAGTAATAGTATTTGATTCAAGAATGTTGTAGTAGGGTGATGAAATGTTTGAGCTACTTCATTCCAGGGTGTTGGAATGTTTCATAAAGGTAGAGTTGGATATCACTGCCTAGGAGAGGTTGCTGGAAATAGAACACATTGGTTGGATTGTAGAATGACCAAGTGGAACTTGGCTGGAAAGTGTTTAGACCATGGAACAATAATGCAGATGAGAAGAATGGGAGCACACAAGGAAGAAAGGATCTGAAGGAGTTCAAGGACAACCAACTACAACATAGATAAATAAATAAATAAGTGAATTGAAACAAAAATACACTAGATTGCATGAAGCATACATTGAAGTTAAAATGCATATGCATTAGTATGCATGCTGACAATAAATGCTTGGTACTTATGGATGTGCAATTGCACATGCTTGGATATGCATATAACATGCTTGTGAACTTAGAATAGTCTATTATTATGAAATAATGATGTCATGGGAATTAAATGTGACTAATGATGGATTATGTATTCAAGAAAAATGATATAGCATGGTTAAATATGTGGATGTTGATGTTGCTTATAATTTCCATCTAGGTGAAGACCCATGAGGGTGGCAGGAATGTTGATCAAAATGATGAAGGAGGAAGTTTGTGAGCTTCTACAAATGTGAGTTGATCAGATAGCAACAAGTAGGTGGATAACAACCATGCATGTATGCACTTAGTTTCTTTTGATGCATACATGTTGAAGGGGATTGAGGTAAGAATTCCCTCAATTATTTTTCAATATTTAAATTGATATGTAATGGCCAAAGGCCTAGAGTATGTAAATGTTGTTGATGCTAGAATGCATTTATATCAACCGTTGGTTGCATATTATGTTATGATTGGTTATGGGATCATAACCGGGTTAATTTAGGTGACATAATCCTTCTATAACAATGAAAATCCATAGAGCTAGTCATGTGTGAGACCATAATATGGTTGGATATGGAAAGACTATAGCGCTATGTGAGTGCTCAATGGTATCAACTATATATCTGATGTTTGGACTACAACCTCTTTGCTGACAATGAAGAGAAATTGATAATTATATTCTGGGTGTTGTGTTTGGGTTAAAAAAGAAGGTATCCAAATAGTCAGGAAAGAAGTAGGAAGTGTGTGCATGATGTTTTGAGGCATTGGCCAGATCATCCAACTCATCATGGTGAAATGCATGACATATTCATGTGGTATTATGTATACAATGCATGGATGCATTGTGTAGAGGTGGTCATGGGTATTGGCACATTGATTGTTATTTTATATAGTAATTAATTGTTGCATTATGAAAATCCTGTGGTGCTGAAAATGCATAATGATGGATAGATGCATTATTATTTAATATGAATACTAGTTGAAGGTGATTGGATTGTTGTTTATACAATTCCAGGATCAATTTTTGGATCTATTAAAAATGTTACAAGTGATATTACATGAATTATTGAATGCAATGGGGTGAATGCATGTATATATTATATAACATAGAAATGATTATGCTAACAACCAAAATGATGTGAGTATTGCTAACACATGAAGTTGAAAACACTTCAGGAACTGTTAGATATTACAACAAGAAAGTTGCAGGTTAAAGTAGCTACATAATGATAAATTACAAAAAAGCTCTGTTGGGGGAGACAGAGTAATAAAAATATTTCTGGATAGAAGAAAGAAAATATTGGTTGATAATACATGTGTAGGTAATGATGAGTTCATTCCAATTGATAGTTGGATTAATAGAAGTGATTGAATTGTAGTTGTAAACAATTCTGAGATCACTTTGTGATTTTGTTTTGAATCGGTATCATGTATATATAGCTTGTACATGAGATATTGACAATTTGTTTGGCTGAGGAATGTTAAAATTGCAGGAAGAAAGGGTCTTGAATATGACAGTGTAGTAATCCCATAAAGAAGACCTATGCCTATTGTTGCAAGAGACAAATCATTATGAGCAGAAGCTCATGTCTGGAAATTTTATTTTTCCTATATAAAAAAGTTTTGGGAATTATAATTTAATAAATTATTGACGAATTGTTTTGGCTGAATGTAGTTTGAGAAAATTGCAGGTAGGATGGTCTTGAATATGGCAGGGATGTAAGCCCATAAGGAAGACTGATATCTACAGCTTAATTAGGATATCATACCACGCAATAGAAGGATTCTCCCGGGTAGATCTGAGGGAGATGGCTGAGGAGTAATGAATGAGTACTTAAGTGGTTCACCGACACTAAGAAATGCATGCTGGTACGATTGAGTAAGTTACACCTATTCCCATGCTTTTGGTTTTTCCCAAGAATCTTCCTCTAAATATTCAACTGATTACAAAGCTCCTAAGGATGGAAGGACTCCACCCTGAATTGATAAATACAAGTAGTTTCATTATGAGTAGAAAGCTCATGCTTGGGAAAACTTTGTTTTCCTGTATAAAACAGATTGACATTTATGATTGAAAATGATTATAGTGATATCTCATGATGATTGTATACATATAAAACAAATGAGATGTTGGAAATGCAATATGGAAAACATGGAAAGGGCTACTATTGTGACATGAGAACCTTGTGTCCTTAGAAATTTTCTTGTGCAATAATGACTTGGCTAGGAAAGATGGATCACCTGAGGGACTATATAACAGAGAAGGGAATGCTTGAGCCTCGGCCTGGAAGGTGAGTGACCGCAAGAAAGAGGATAATTTGATAGCTCTTGTAAACTATTGATTGTGATCATGCACACAATGGGTATGTCAAGGGAAAATAGTGAGCCAAGTTAACAAGACAACCATATGGATGCCGCTCCATGAACCGCACAGATAAGTATTGTACTGGATTATGAAAATTTTACTTTTAAATTATGAACAAAAATAAAGACTTTATGCAAAAAATTGTGAATTGACATGCTCGCTGATTGGAAATGTTGTAGGGAAACGATGAATATTGAGGACCTAGAAAATTATTAGACTATGAGGAATAGAAGAAGGTGATGTTGGAGAAGTTGAATGATAAAGGCATGGAATGAAGAAAGTCCAATGGACTTGTTACAGCTGGAGTTATGGAAGCCGCAACTTTGAAACTTCCTGGCCAAGTGCACTCTAGCCCTGGAGAGAAGTGGAACAACATGAGGGGCTGTATGACAGAGAAAGGGGTTAATTTCTTTGGGTTGTGCAGGGCTGAGAGGGAAGGAGAAATTTTTGGTTGGAATTGCTGCCAGAAACATAAATTCTGAAGATCATTATACATGTTTTGGGTCGGAATGCCCATGGATACATGTTTAATTTTAGGCTAGAGTGTCTATGTATATAAGATTGGGATGGATTGCTTATGTGGATCAAGGCAAGAGGGCCTAGATTTGTAATGTTAATAACATTGGAATGGTGTTGTGCACTGAGGATAGTGCTGAAATAAGGGGAGGGGGATGTAACATCCAGGTTTTAACCCTTATGAACTAAGAATGTATTATGTAATTATGACTTAGGCTAGTGAGTCAATAAAGTTGAAAAGGGGCCAACATGCCTAGGAAATGTAATACTTCATATACATTAATAAAATACACCACTGGCTGCAAGACGGATAAGGACAAAAGAGATAGGGGGCTATGATTCCACGAGAGAGGGGGCTTCAGGGGCTAAGTATTTTTATTATTATTTTATTTACCCATAATTGATTTTATGGAGAAAAGGGGTTACATGAGCTTCTTGGGAGGGAGGCCATGTGGATCTTGTCTTCATGTAATTATTTAAACATCCCTTGGGGGATGTTTTGGGGTCGTTCTTCCCCTGGTTTGTCTTCTTCCCCTTGTTATCTTTTTCTTCTTTCCTCTTCAATCCCTGTTTCTAGTTTGTGTTCTCTTTGGATGAGCATGGGAAACGAATGGAAGTAAGAGGAGATACATTTTTGAATGGATGTAATAATTTATTGATCATTCCAGGAGGGAATGGATGCCCGTGTGCATGAGCTTGATGGTAGTTCAGATAGAACTATCCACAACTAAGAATCCTTGGAGTTTCCAATAGGTATATTTCCTTACCAGTAGCACTGGATCCCTGGAGATAAATGGAATAGCCTTAGGGACTGCATGGAAGAGAAAGGTGTTCATTTATTTGGGTTGTGTAGGCTGAGGGGGAAATAGAGCTAGAAATTTGGATTTGTTGTGAAGTTGGGAAACCTGAGAGCTAGTTAGCCAACTGTTGTGTGTGTTTATATTTGGCCTAGGACCCGTCCTTGTGGATTCATAGCCCTGGCTCGGGGGTGAGATGATGTTGAGAGTAAATGAACCACAACATCTATGGTTGGGAGGAACGAACTTGGTTTGTAGCCAGTTGGTGAATGTTTAATTAAAATATAAGTGCTCTCTGTGTTTTCTGTCTAATGTTATTCCACTCTGTATTTAATTATCTCTGAGATATGTATTTGTAATGTGCCTATCTGTTGGTTATTTCTTTTTTATGGCACATTGCTTATCTCTTTTATGTTGTAGCATGGATCTTGTCTTATGCATGTGATTTTCATGCTTCCTAATTAACTTATAAGTGATTCGAATTGAGATAAGTCACTGTGAAGTGATTTCCTGGACTGCAACGTGCCTCGCCTGTGGGTGGCTGGGTGTGTTGCAATCACATTAAGTGGCGTAGCCTGGCCTGTGGGTGGCTGTGTACATTACACTGCATGATCAACACAAAACCACCCTCTTTGACATATCTCTTTGGAAATCTTCAGGGCTTTGTAAAGGATGGGATTTGGGAAGTTTTTTGGATGAGCTTTGGGCACAGGCTAAACAACTTCTCGCATATTTGCAAGGACTAGCCCCAAGTCATTTGTAAGAGCTTGACTTTAGAGGCTGGGGAAACCAATGTTATATGGTATGCAAGGGATATGAATCTCTTCTAATGCAATCATCTCTCCCACCTAAGGCTTCCATGTGGAACAATATTTTGCACCAAGATGCACCCCCTAAGATAATTTTTTTTCTGTTAGACTCTAGAACATGGGGAAATATTGACTAGTGAAAATCTATGTAGAAGGGGAATTGCGGTCCTTCCATATTTTCTTTCTGTAAATGCAAAAGTGAGACAATCATGCATTTTTTTCTAGAGTGTCAGATCATAAGGGACATTTGGAAGGCTCTTATTCAAGATCTTTCTTGCAGGGTTCTATGGGCATACTCCATCCAATATCTGGTGGGCACTTGGGAGAAATAGTATCAGGGATCCCTCATAAACAAACATATTTTCAGAAGACTATGGATGACTTTCCAAAAATTCACCTGCTGGAAAATTTGGTTGGCCAAAAATAGGAATGTGTTCAAGGAAGAAGAAATTCGAGTTAGAAAAATAATAACAACAAAAAAATCCCAAATCTCGGAGTTCCTCAACTTCCGATGTATGAAATTATCCTCCAATCATAAATTAGATGTTCTGGAAAAAAGGTGGTATGACAAGCTCCAACTACAATATCATCTTCCTTCTCACTCTAAGATAAGATCATTTTGGAAGCTTCATATTTCTCCAGCCGCTTTTACTGAATGGATCACATCTCTACAAAAGCATATTTTATTTTTTGATGGAGCTTCCAATGGAAACCCCGAGGCAACATGTGCGAGAGGGGTCGTCCTAGATCCTAGAGGGAATCAAGTAATAAATTTTGCATGGAGCCTCAGACATGCCACCAATAATCAAGCAGAAGAGTATGCTCTCTCCTTAAAATCATGCAATTAGCCAAAGGGATACAATTACAACACCTAATAATCATCAGTGATTCTGAGAACACCATCCATTGCATGATCAAAGGAGTCTCTCCCAAATATTTTCACCTTAGCAATATATTAAAAAAATTCAATATGAGTTAATTGGCATTCCGCATGTTTCATTTCACCATGTAAAAGGGAGAATAACCATTGGAATGATTCCCAAGCTAACTTAGCTGTAAAATTGGCATTCCGCATGTTTCATTTCGCCATGTAAAAAGGGAGAATAACCATTAGGTTGATTCCCAAACTAACTTAGCTGTAAAATTGACATTCTGTGTGTGGAAAGGTAGAATAACCATTGGGTTGATTCCCAAACTAACTTAGTTGTAAATCTTACAAAAGGGGCAATTAGAATTAACGATATCTTATCTCACCATCAAATCTCGTAATTAATGAAGGACTTAATTGACGTATTGCATATCATATGGGTGTCAAGATCTCACGACATCTAAGACATCATTTTAGCAAGGGCCTTCCTCATCGACAAGCAATATCCATCCTGTTGCAGAGTCTTTAAGTCTCTGTAGACAGGATGGTCATGCAATCATACTCGTGCACTCCCATCTGCTACCCATCCACATCCATGCTCCCATGTGCATCCATCTCGCCCTGCATCCATGGTTCCATCCACTCCTTTTTCGACGCATGTCGATCCTTCGATGGCTCACTCAACCAGACGACATAACACAAAACATCGTTAACACTTGACGAGACGCGATGTCAATACCGAAGTACGATGACACATGATGTTTATTCCCTCCACACCCATTTTCAAATTTGAAAAAAGTTGCCCTGTTCACCTCACCTGCGCTCATATCCCCTTGTGCATGTGGTGAACAATTGTTTCACTTTTTTTTTTCTTAATTAGAAGAGTGTTGGAAATGGAGGGGTGACTTAAATGGAAAGGAAATTTAAGGTAATATTTTATATGTTTTCAATGATGAGGAAAAGCTTTGGAAACAAAAAGGGAGACACGGTCTCCCTTTTCGATCAGTGTTGGAAATGAAGGAAGAACATAAATGAAAAATTGAGATCACATTATTTTATTGGGTAGGTGTAAAGAAATTATATTTTCTATTGCATGATAATTTTAAATTTTTGGTAAATAGAATTTTAATGTACATAAATGTGTATGAATATTTGTAAACTTAGCCAAGGATTTAAAGAGTAGAAAACCTTGGAGAAACTAAGTTAGATAGTGAACATTTTTGGGTTATTGAGTGGAGATTAAAAAATATATGAAATATTAATTAGGAGGTAAGGAATTCTCGAATAACCAAACCAAATACACAATATTTTATGTTTAATTTAAATGATATATATATATATATATATATATATATATATATATATATATATATATATATATATATATATATATATATATATATATATATATATATAA
>ML777311.1:1464278-1488761 GCA_009831015.1 Picea engelmannii | reverse complement strand
TTTATCAAATTCATATTTAACTTCTTAAAATTTTAAAACTTTTAGTTATCATTATAAATAAAATTCATATTGGGCTTCTTAAAATTTTTAAATGTTTAGTTATAATATAACATAAAATGTGACTTTGATATCAACTCCATTGCTTTTTTCACTCGATTATATTTTAATATCACTTTTATTTCATTGCTTTTTTCACGCTATTATATTTTAATATCACTTTTGTTGCCTTTTTTAAACATAACAACAATCAATTTTTCTAGGTATAAACTCAATTATATTTAAACGTTTAGTTATCATATAACATAAAATCTGACTTTGATATCAACTGCATTGCTTTTTTCACTCGATTATATTTTAATATCACTTTTATTGCCTTTTTAAACATAACACTCAATTTTCTAGGTATAACAACACTCGATTATATATTATATTTTAATATCACTTTTATTGCCTTTTTTAAACATAACAACACTCAATTTTTCTAGGTATAAACTCAATTATATTTAAACGTTTAGTTATCATATAACATAAAATCTGACTTTGATATCAACTGCATTGCTTTTTTCACTCGATTATATTTTAATATCACTTTTATTGCCTTTTCAAACATAACACTCAATTTTCTAGGTATAACAACACTCGATTATATTTATTGAGGTTGTTTTTTCATTTCCAAAAAACCATTTTAAATAATAAGATAAAATTTAAGTAGAATTTTATTTTTATAAGATTATTTAGAAAGATGATTTAAATGCTTATTTTATTTTATTTTTACATTTACTTAAAAATCCAAGATAAAATTTAAATTCAAAATTTATTTTTATAAGATTATTTAGAAAGATGATTTAAATGTTTTTTTTATTTTGTTTTTACAGTTGAGTAGAAATCCGTTTGATTATTTTTAAAACATATAGAAATCCGTTTGATTATTTTTAAAACATATAAATATAGTAAATCTAAAGTGCCTTTGGTTAAATTCGGGATACGATATGATATACAGAGGGAGATGATGTGATATGTGAGGAGTTGGTTTTTAAATTTGGGAGATGATATGATATGATATGCTATGTGAGTTGTTGATATGATATATTATTTTGATATTAATTTTATGTTAAGTTTTTAAGTTATATTATTTTGATATTAATTGTTTTTTAATGTTTTTATTTTTTATTTTTTATTAAATTTGATATTATTTTAGATTTTATATAATAAAAATATTAATATTTGATTTTGAGTGGGTTTAATGGTTAAGAATATGTGTTTCTTCTTAAAAGGTTATAGGTTCAAATCAAATAGTTGAGTAGAGGGGGTCCCTTGTCCCACAAACAATGAGGTCTCATACACTAATTTGGTGTGTTGGCTTGACCTTGACCTTAAAAATAGATTATTATTATTATTATAATAAAGTTTTACTTAAATATATTTGTATGAAAAATAAGAATGAAAAAGTTTTCTATATTAAAATTTTAAAATTTTAATATTAATTATATTAATTTATTTTTAATAACTTAAATAAATAAGAAAAATTTATAAAAAATTAATATTAATTATATTAATTTATTTTTAATAACTTAAATAAATAAGAAAAAATTATAGAAATAAGTGTAATTTTAAATTTACTTTTCATTTGTTTATTAAAAAATATATTATAATTATTTTCAATATTTTATATTATTTTATATGGTGAAAATAATTGATTTTTTAAATATGAATACATCAACAAGGTTGTTTAAGAAAATATTTAATTTTAATATCCAATGAAAACATATGTTTTATTTTTGTAATTGTAAATATAATATAGAAAATGATGAAATGCATATATAAGATACATAATACTAATAGATAAATGCCTAACTATGTTCTTAAATTTTATGTCCACTGCGTTACTTACAAAATTGAATCTAATCTAGTTCTTAATAAGTCAATAATGGTGTATTGCTAAAAGCAAATGTTTGATTACAACATTAGAAATCCTTAAGTTTCAGAGTTTCTCACAATATAAAACATGTTATTTCATTTTCTACCAATGTCATATGCAAGTTGATTCTATATAACTCCCTGAATCATGTAGACATTAAATCTAGTAACAATCCATTAGATATGCAATGAAATTTTATCAAGGAGGTGCAACAGAATGTTCAATGTTGAACTTAGTAGATTCAACCCTTCCATTATTTAATGCCTAGTCAACAAATGAGATTGGGAATAAGGTCAAGGAAAAGTGGGTGTTGTGTCTTGGGACAAACAAACTTAAGATGTCTAAATCCATAGAATTTAAGTTTTCATATAATGTACTTCAAATGATTATGGATTTGGGTACACCATGGAACCATATATAAAATCAAGAAGAATAAGGAGAGTTGAGGAGCAACAAGTCCCTACCAAAGAAGGTGGAAGCACGTGTCAAAATCCATACTCCTGATGATACCGTGCCATCAAATTGAAGTGTTTGACGATTAAATTGAAGTGTTTAACGTTGTTGGGTTGATTTTATGTCATGAGAACATATCACTTGATGAGAACAGTAGATTAGTTAGAATTCATGTCAAATAACAACCTTAAAAAATAAAATAAGCCATGAATAACCTCTGGCTTACGTGGGACATTTTGACAGTTGCCGAAACCGAGAACCTGAGACATTTTGACAGCTGCCCAAATGTAATAACCTTGGAGACCTATGGATGAAGCAACTCTTCTCTTTATCTGCAATCCTCTTGGGTAAGAGGTCTCTATAAATTGATCATAGAGTAGTTGATCATAGAGTCAGTGAAAAGAGAACTCATGTCAGCCATGCTTGTACTCGTTGAGGTAAAAAATAATAATACAATGCATGACGTTCAGTCAAAGCTTTGTAAAAAGTAACCCTATTTATTTCAATTGTTTCCCGGAAGCTATATGGCTGCCCATTCTAAACTAATTTCTTTCTTTCAAATAATTTTAATGTGATTTACTGTTTGATTTTAACATGATGGTGATTGCTTAATATTTCCGGCTTCCTACTGAACGTTACTCATTGCAAAGGGTGTCCTTTGTTAGGTATAATTTTTGGCTAAATATTATTCATTGGAATGGGCAGACATGTTTAGTATCTGTTTAGAAACAAGTGAAACCTTATTCATGCCTTCTT
The DNA here is from genome assembly GCA_009831015.1 of Picea engelmannii. Classification (NCBI taxonomy): domain Eukaryota; kingdom Viridiplantae; phylum Streptophyta; class Pinopsida; order Pinales; family Pinaceae; genus Picea; species Picea engelmannii. The sequence goes on along the minus strand of ML777311.1, from coordinate 1,485,634 downwards.
AGTAAATAAATATATTAAAAAAACAGAAAATATAATCGTTATGAAATACTTAAATAACAAAATAAAAAGATAAACGTTATATAAATTCCATGTTGTGTTTTCTTGATAAATAAAAAAATGGAAAATAAAAAATTGGAAAAAAGATAATAACTATGTAAACCCAAATAAAAAATGGGGAAAAAGATAATAACTAATAAACCAAATAAAAAATGGAGAAAAATAGAAGTAGTACCAATCTTTGTTCATAAACCGACCTTTATATAAAATATATGCAAATATACTCTTTAATAGTTTTTTACTCCATTGTACATACGTGTCACAAAATGTTTCATGCGTGTCACCAAATTTCTCAAGAAATGCACGTAGCTCTGTAATCAAATTTTCGATATACTCATTGGTTGCTTATGTTCTAACACATGAACGTGTAATCAAATTTTTGATATACTCACCATTTTCTCATGTTCTAACACATGTTCTTTGCACGTGGACACATGGAAGCCATAAAGGTACTTTGTTGAAGGTGATGTCTTCCATAGCCGCAAGCAAGTTGGGGTTGCAAAGGGTTGCAAGTTCGATCCCGGGGTGAGCATGTGTTGTGCATTGCAGTGTAGGAATCGATTAGTAGGATCTTCGTTTTCTTGTTCTATCCTGCGATACTAGTGTCATGCTGAGCATGAGGTGGAGAGAGCACCCTTTGTCGCCTTCCAAAAAAATACCTATCGATTATCAATGTCAATCTCCATGATTGAAGGATGTTATAATGCTTTTCCATCTTGAAGCTTCTCATCGTCTCCAACATTTTCATATTATCATCACGTGGGTTACCTTCCCCTTGGTATTTTACAGTACCTGCAATCGAAGCTATGTAGCAATGTTTATATATATATATATATATATATATAATGAAAATCTAATTGAAAAATTAATGGATGTTTCTCTATGGATGATAAAATCAGTTCTTTTTCTTTTTAAAGAATCTTTGCTAGTAGGCTTGCGTGCTTTAGAATGTTAGTTGGGAACAAATTTAGTTTTATTCAATAATCTCATTTATGGTGCGGATTCATATCCAGTGGTAGAGGAAGTAACAATAGCACATACATAGCTAGTTGAAGCAACATTCGTTCTTGTTCACCGAAGAAAGCAGTCATTAGTTCACTTAAAAGAAATCCATCCTAACTAGGTCAGGCTGACTCTTAATCTCGTTTCACTTGATTTCATAGATTCCTGAATGAGAAATGGGAATAGAAGGAAGAGTATGGAAATGTTTTGGACTCATTATCCTCTTGTTGATTCTTTTGTCGATGTTTATTTTCTTTGAGCCTTGAGGCACACACAATTACTTAATGATTATTCTTTTGATGATACATGATGAGAAACTCCTTACTTATGTTGTTCAACAAGCCAGTAGTTTGAAGCAGTGAGACAAGGCTCTCGGCCTCCACTTACAATCAAACTATGGTTACCACCTTATTGACTTTACCTTCACACTGGAAGGTATTATCGCACGAGACTGAACAAGACCTTCCCTCCATGCCTAAGCAGAGCTATTCGCATGCAAAGGCTTATCTCATCTCATGTCAGACCCTCTTCGCACTCTGTTCCTCTCCCTTTGGTTCTTCGAGAAGCGAAGGACTCTCAGTATCAAGTATCATCCGGAGGAGACATGGAAATTGGCTCCCCACCAGTGGATTCATTTTATTAACCAGTATATCCACTCGCGAATGATCCAAACATTTAGGTAGTCAGTCGTGCTTGGAGCTAGACCATCAGGAAAGATAGATCATAAGGAGGCTCCTTAGGCTGCTCCAAAAGTGTGCCTCTGTAGACACTCTGGAACCTGCTCTGTCTGAGTAGGAGGAATGGCCCCTCCCCTACCTCTATGGCTGGAAGAATTTATCCCATTCCATTACTCATTTAAGCGAATAATGAGATTGATTACTGCTACTAATGTTGTTCCTTATTACAACACATGTATGTTACCTTTGTTCAGGGGGAACCGAACTACTCTAAAGACCGGAGGGATGTCTAGGGATTTCTCGCGAAGCTCGACCTTGTCCTTTTGAAACAGGATGCACGAGAACAGATCTTCGGGATTTGGAACATGGATTTACAAGTGGGAAAGGAAAGCTCCAACCCGAACAAAGGAAGGCTTCCATGGTACTTCGGGAAATAAATTGTAAGTCATATACAATGTTTATTAAGAAAAAAAATGATCCATGATATAAATCTAGCGGATGTTTTCTTGTTTGTTTTTGTTTCAAAGTTTAATGGGATTGAGGCAAGAATGATTATTTTTGTTGTAAAAGGTAGGTAGGAGTGAAATATAGACTCAAAATTGATGATGAATTTGCAGTGTGCACTCCAGTTTATCATACATCAGATCATGTATCATTGTTCTTGTCAACAGAATTGGATTTTGTCCTCCAATTGCTGAGACAACCTTGCATCATAGTAGAAATCACGGTAAGCTCCCTACTAGCCCAGTTTTCATATCTCCAATTTATGTTTTGTAGAATTGAAAAAAAAAAGTTGAATTAAAGACAATATCTTTATATTTTTTTATCACAAATATACTGTATCTATATTAAATTCAAGATACTGTATCTCTATTGAAGGGATTTTTTTTTTATGTAAATTGAAGATTTTTTTTTTATGTGGAAGTTTCAGCTCTAAATTTGATTTCACTCGCCTTCTATTTTGTAACACTCAATTCAAATAGAACTCAATTCTTGGTGAGAATGATGCATTCTAATAGAATTTGTGACATTCATTCTAATATAATTGGTGACAATGATTCCTTCTAATTGAATGAGAAGCTCTCTCTCCTCTACATATTGTAGGTGGAAGCTCTCTCTCCTTGACATATTGTAGCTGGAAGGTTATTTCATGAGCAGTTGGAAGGTTATTTCATGAAAAAGTGTAGGTAGATCGCTATCAAACAATCACGAAGGTTATTTCATGAAAAAGTGCATGGTGTTGCGCTGCTCTTTGTTGGATGTATGGGAGATCATATCTCCAAGAAAAAGGAGGAGCAGGGGATGGATAAGTGGGGTTATGGTGGTGAGGAAGAAGATCTTTGTTGGATGTTTGGGAGATCATATCTTGAAGAAAAAGGAGGAGCAGGGGATGGATAAGTGGGGTTTTGGTGAGTGAGGAAGAAGCGAAATGGAAGGTGTGTGAGGAAGAAGCGAAATGGAGGAAACAACAACCTTAGCAAAGATACTTATAATGATGACAAGCCACTTGCAAGTGAGAAAGTGGGATGACACTTGGCAACTCATGAGACATAGGGTTGGAAGCTCACCGGAGAGAGTTATGAGTTATCACCACAGAAGGTTGCTTCTTATGCATAAGAAAATATTAGACATTTAATGTTTGGAATTAATTCTAAGTTGGAACTTAGCATTAATTCCAATTGCTTCCTACATATCCGGTTGACCAAGTTTCAAGCATTATTTCCCTAAGTTTGAAACCCCTTGCCTCGATATGAGGCCAAATAAGGAGTAAAACTTAAAACTTAGAGTTATAAAATAAATATGAATTAGAAAATTGCATGAAACGATTGAAACTCTGGTTAAATTACTTGGTTTTCGTGCCGTGATAATAGGTGAATGCAAAATCGATTACTAATAGTCCCTGCAGCCCGAATGCTGGGGACTAATAAGAACTATTTTATGTTTTTTTATCCACATTGCAACGATTAAGGAAAATCATTATTTATTATTACTTTAAAATTTTATAAGTATGACTCCATTGCAAGCTAGATTCATAATTATTATGTCATAGATTTTTGGTGAGAAATAACTCTTATATATTTTGATTCTTTGAGTTTTTTATTTGTTTGGGATCCACCAACAAACAGATGTTATGTTTTTAGGTCTAAATTTCAAGTTTCAACGGTGTTTATATTTGTTAAAAAATATAGTAGGAAGGAGATATGGAGTTTACTTACTAATTATAAATCTATTTTTCAATAAAATAATGGAGTTAATGGAAAAGCATGGTGTGCACATGGAAATGACAAGGAAGAGCATTGAAATCCAGGCCTAATTTCACCTCAAACATCATATAAACACACTTTTCCCAATTTTCAATGAAAGAGGACATGGAGCCCATTTTCTATTAAAAAATAATAATGGCCTTATCCATGGGGAACCGTTCTCTTCGATGGATATTATCCATGAACTTATAAATTTAATTCAATCATGCCATAGCCACCATTAAATCCACACAATTTTAGGAAATTTATGCCATCTTCTTCTCCTCTTCTCTCTAGTTCCATATGTGTTGTGTCTGATTAAGTAAGATTAACAAACTATGTAATGGCAGATATTGCATTGATCATGGTTGAATGGTACCTCAGGAAATACGATTCTGATACAACATGTATAGTTAAAATTGATGCAAGAGAAGGGAAAGGCCTCCACACTCTCAATTCAAGGAGTGGATTTCACAAGGCCTTCTTCTTATTTAGATCATACGCTTATTGAGAGATCAACTTCAAGTAGTAACCATCACTCTGACCTGCTTGTCTCCTTCAAATTGAATCCATGGAAAACTTAATATTGATAGGAAGATCCAAGTAAGACACCAAGTTTTCTATAATATTTGGAACTTGAATCCCCGTCTTAACATCTCCACCTTTTTATAGAAGTTACCTTAAAAGCCAATAAAAAATATTTTTTATGGACTAGTCTAAATATTTTTATGTAATGTCCTTGTGCCATTCACTATGGGCCTTTTTATAGAAGTTACCTTAAAAGCCAATAAAAAATATTTTTTATGGACTAGTCTAAATAGTTTTATGTAATGTCCTTGTGCCATTCACTATGGGCCTAGATTCCAATAGGAATGAGTATGGATATTCCCTTACATCAACATGTTATACACGTCAATACTAAGGTTTATATTTGTGAACATAATCTCAAGTTTTATTATGTGGAACATTGGTATGGAGAGAAAAGTAAACATTTAGAATAAAAATTTAAAGCAAAATTTACAATTAGATAATATGAACTATCCTTTAAAATTTAATATAAAAGGACAAATTGAAGTTAGAATTATAGGGATTTAAATTGATACAATTATAATTATTATAGGGATATATTATATCAATTTGGTATATGTCTAAGTTGTGATTTTAAAATATTAAATGTTGAAAGTGATCAAATTTTAACATCATGTCTATTAAATGTTGAAAGGGGTACTCTCACTCAACTAGGTAGAAATAAGAGTTCAAAACTTATGCAAATATGGATATGAAAATATGGATATATGGATGATGTCGTCCGTAAATGCGCATTTATGGAAGTGGCTTCCGTATATGTGCATTTATGGAATTTGGCTTCCATAAATGCACATTTATGGTTGTTTCCGTATATGCACATTTATAGAAGTTGACCACTTACATAAATTGGATTTTGTATATACGCATTTACGGAAGTTGGATTCCACATATGCGCACTTCCGTATATGTGCATATACAAAATCCAACTTCCATAAATGCACATTTATGAAAGTTGGCTTCTGTATATGTGCAGATACAGAAGTCGCATTCCGTAAAGCATTTACGAAAGTTGGATTCCATATATGTATTCTTTCATATATGCGCAGTTTTGGAAGTGGTCAGCTTCCGTAAATGCATATATATGTAAGTGGTCAACTTCCATAAATGCACATATACGGAAGGCAGCTTCCGTAAATGTGCATTTATGGAAGTTGGTTTTCATAAATGCACATTTATGGATGTTGGATTCTGTATATGCGCGCTTCCATATATACGGAAGTCACCTTCCTTAAATGCACATATATGGAAGTTGTCATCTATAAATGTGCATTTATGGAAGTCGACTTTCGTATATGCACGCTTCTATATACGTGCATATATGGAATCCAACTTCTATAAATGCACATTTATGGAAGTTGGCTTCCGTAAATGCACATTTATGGAAGTTGACTTTCATATATGCACACTTCCATATATGAGCATATACAAAATCCAACTTCCATAAATGCGCATATACAAAAGCGTGCATATACAGAAGTCACCTTCTGTAAATGCACATATACATAAGTGGTCAACTTTTATAAATTCCCATATATTGAAGATGTCAACCGTAAATGTGTATTTGTGGAAGTCAGTTTCCATATGTGCACATATACAAAATCCAACTTCCATAAATGTGCATTTACGGAAGTTCACATATACGAAAAACACCTTCTATAAATGCACGTATATGGAAGTTGTCATCTGTAAATGCATATTTATGGAAGTTGACTTATGTATATGCGCATATACAAAATCCACTTCCGTAAATGTGCAGATATGGAAGTTATCGTTTGTAAATGCACATTTATGAAATTCGGCTTCCATATATGCACATATACAAAATCCAACTTCCATAAATGCACATTTACAGAAGTGCACATATACAAAAGTCACCTTCTGTAAATGTGCATTTATGGAATTTGGCTTCCATAAATGTGCATTTATGGAAGTCAACTTCCGTATATGCGAGCTTTCGTATATGTGCATATACGAAATCGAAAGCCACCTTCCGTATATGCGAGCTTTCATATATGTGCATATACGAAATCGAAAGCCACCTTCCATAAATGCACATTTGGGGAAGTTGGCTTCTGTAAATGCACATTTATGGAAGTAAACTTCCTTATATGCGTGCTTTTGTATATGTGCATATACAAAATACAACTTCCATAAATGCACATTTACGGAAGGTCGTGCATATACGGAAGACGCCTTCCGTAAATGTGCATATACAGAAGTGGTTAGCTTCCATAAATATGCATATACGGAAGTTGTCTTCCGTAAATGTGCATATATGGAAGTTGGCTTTCGTAAATGTGAATTTACAAAAGTTGGCTTCCGTATATGCACAGTTTTCGAAGTGGTCAGCTTTTGTAAATTCACATTACATAAAAATATTGAGACTAGTGAGTGTTAAGTTTTTCTTCTTCTTCCAATGGAGTACATATTAACACAAATCAAAGCGACACAAGAAACATTGAAAACACATATGAGCATGACTATGCTTAACATAGATTAAGAAAAAACACACTTCAAAATATAGACTCCCCTCTCTTCTCCTAGCCTAGCAAACCAACGCTCTATTCTTCTCTCTGCTCGACTATCTTTCTCCTATCTTTCTCCCAGAAGAGAGAACCAACACTCTTATCTCCTATTTTCTATGTCGTTTTCTTCTCTATGCTCTTCCCTATTTTATTTTAAGCCCTTTTGGTACCCACTCGTTAGACTTCAAATTAATTTTAATTTTGATTTTCGGAAAAAAAATTTACATTCCACACTCCCAGTCCCATCTCTACCATTTTTTATTTTTAACAACACTGTTGGCAGACACCTCAATTTTCCGTTTCCATCCTTAAGATTGAAGCTCATGGTCATGGTCATGGTATAGGTCTAGATCTAGGTCTATGTCGTGGTCTAGGTCATGGTCTAGGTCTAACTCTATGTCTATGTCATGTACTACGTCATGGTCATCGTATAGGTCTACGTCATGGTCTATGGTCTAGGCCATGGTCTATGGTCTAGGTTTAGGTCTAGGTATTTCCATGCCTTTCCATGTCTAGGTCTTGCTATGTCTAGGTCTAGGTCAAGCTATTGACATGTCTAGGTCTAGGCCATTTATTGCCTTGCTATGTATCATAATTGCTATAGTGTGTGAGAGTCTGAGAGGGAGAGAGATGAATACATAAAAGGGGGGTAGAGAGAGAGTGTATGAGAGTGTGAGATTAAGAGAGATGAAGAAAAAGAAGGTGGGTGGAGAGAGAGGAAGAAACAAAGTGTGAGAGGGGGAGAGAGGAAGACAAGGAGAGTGTGTCGGAGTGGGGGAGAGGGAGACAAAGAGGAGAGAGAGNGAGGGAAAGGGGGTATATAGAGAAGAAGAGAGCAAGGGAAGAGAGTGGGGGATAGAGAGGGAGGGGGATACATGATCTAAGTGGATATTGGTGGCCACTGACCTATTCCAACTAGCTCCTCTTGACAATTTTTAGTTCAACACATTCTTCTGTACTTCTTTGTAATTGTGGGTTCTACACTTTCGGGGTTGTATGAATCCCTGCACATATTCCATGTGGATATTGGTGTACTCCCACCTAATCAAACTAGCTTATTTTGTATGTTTTCATGTCAACACATCTTTATGTACTTCCAGGGCTGTTTTGGGGCGCTTAACAATTTATTTTTGGTTCGCCACAGTAAAATTGTAAATGGAGTCAAATTTTGATAGCGTAATGTGTAGTTCTCAAAATAACTTTCCAACAGGCTATCACGCCCTAAAACAAAGGTCGTATGAAAAATTTACGACCTCGAGAAGTTGAGGTACCAACTTACCCATAGGGGCCCACATAAATTTTGGTGTTTCATCTCCTAGGGTTAGGTTTTTGAATGTATAGGGTTTTGGAATTCATGAGTAATGTTAAAAAGGACTTTGGAGCCTCATTGTAATCATTCTACTCAGATAGATGCACATATAAGACACATCTCTTCTCAAAGATAACTACTACCATTCGAGCAAGTGTTTCATTTCTGCAGTTTTACAGTTTCATCCTATTTCATTTATTCAATAGAAGATATTGTTCACTGGATATCTGTGTTGTTATTCATATATCTATGTTTATTATATTCAGTCTGTTAATCAATTTGTTCCACTCCTAAATCTAGATCAGTGGTATAAGAGCGGTCTAATCTTCATTTATTTTTCTTTGTGGATGTCCCCGACAAGATCTGGGTACAAGAAGTTGGGACTCGAACCAATCGAGTTGTTGCAATATCAGTCATGCCGATCCTGAAAACAACCCATGGGATATGAAAATAAAGATGATGGAGCAGGAGATCCTTTTAAAATGTTTCTCAAGGAAGCCCTTACACGACAAAGGAACAAAATAATGGACAACTTTGTGTAGATCCTTTGGCAGCTGTTCACAGGAGAAGCATCTTCATCAATCGACCATGCAACCCCCTTTAAGGTACATGTAAATTTTGATATTCCATTATTTGAAGGACCGATAGATGAGGATGTTGTAGATAAATGGTTGAATCTGGTCAAAGGGTATTTTTCGGTCCACAATTTTTCCAATAGGGAAAAGATTACTTTTGCACTCCTGAAGGTCATCCCCCATGTTAAGGACTGGTGGGATACTTACTCTGAGAAAAGGGCCATAAAGGAATATGAAATATTTTTGGTTTCCCCTACATGGGATTCCTTCTAGGATTCCATTAAAGAACAATACTACCCTATTGGAAGCTACGAGGACTAGTACACCAGATGGACCACCCTGCATCAAGAAAGGGACCAGACAGTGCCACATTTCACCAATATTTTCCATACCCTGCACACCAAATTGGGTATCAAAGCCTCTCAGTGAAATATGGTTCTCAAATACCGTGACTGTTTTCATAGATACATTCAAACATAAATGGAGTTTCTAGACATCGCCTCATTGGGTACAACTTATATATATGCTGTTAAGATGGAGAATAAATTTAAACAGAAGAGGTGAGAGTTTGAATCTGCAAACTCCTCAAAGTTGAAGTAGGGAAAAGGCGACTCCAACCCACACATCAAGGGATAAATAAAATATGACCACTCTCAGGAAAACCAGTCCAAGCCGCAACAAAAGAAGGTAGTGAGAAGATGAAGAAGGACACGAGAAAATGGTGTGAATACCATAAAGTACCTTGGCACAACACTTAAGAATGCCGCTACAAGAAGTCACTCATGGTCGAGATGAAGGATTTAGTGTCAAAGGCCGATTATGACTCCAAATCAAATCCAGAAGGAGGGAATCATATTATCGATGTTGAACTCGGTGCCACTATCGCTACCACCAAAGTCCAGCCAAGTGAACTAGAAGAACCAGAGGAAGGGGAACACCTCTTTCACTCACATATGTGGGTAAAGTGGGCTTCACTTCATTTCATTGTCGATAGTAGCTTTTAGAAGAACTTGATCTCAACATAGGTCTTCAAGTAGTTGGACCTACCGATGACACCACACCCACATCCCTACACCATCGGATGGCTTTTCCATGGAAGAGATATCTATGTCAGCCAACAATGTCGTCTACCCTACGACATCAAACCTTTCAAAGACGAGTTATTGTTTGATGTTTCTCCCCTTGAATTTTGTGATGTTATTTAGGACAACCATATTTGTGGAAGTGTCATGCTTTCTATGAGTCTAGACCTCACAGTGTTATTATTACTTTGGGTAGAAATTGTAAAGGATACCAGAGGTAGCGTCGCCTACCACTATTTCTTTAATCTCTACTAAGAAATGCAGTAAAGTCATTTCACAGACTAGGAAGTTCATCTTCTTTGTGATCCATGCTCACAGTAAGTAGAATGTCGTCGCTGCATCCATGGCCTATACACATAGCCTCTCTTTCCAGCAGAAGCAAGTGGACAAGATTGTGGAAGAGTATAGAGAGATATTCTCCTCACCCACCATGGTACCGACACACTGCCAATTCAAGCATCCAATTGATCTAACCCCGATGCACCTCTTCCTAATGGATTAGTCTATTGTTGCTCGTTGATGGAAAATGACAAAATCAAGTGTAAGATCCAAGAGCTTATTCAAAAGGGGCATATCAGACCCAACTCCTCCCCTTGCAGAAGATCGATTGTACTGGTGTAGAAGAAGGAAGAGACCTGGCGACTTTGCATTGATTACATAGCATTAAACAAAATCATAGTCAGGAAACGGTACCTGATTCCCAGGATTGATGACCTTCTTGACCAACTCAAGGGGGGAAATTTCTTCAACAAGATTGACCTAAAGTCTAGCTAATGCTAGGTTCCCATCGAACCAACTGATGTATGGAAGACAACTTTCAAATCTAAAGAAGGTCTCTTCAAATGGTTGGTCATGCCCTTTGGCTTAACAAATGCACTGACCACTTTCATGATGTTGATGGATGATGTATTGAGACCCTTCAACAACTCTTTTGTGGTGGTGTATTTGGATGAAATACTCATCTTYAACAGAACTTGGGAGGAGCACATGCGACATATTCAACAAGTTTTGAGCACTCTACGACAACACAAGCTATATGTCAACTTGGAAAAATATTATTTTGGCATGAACAAGGTCTAATACTTGGGCTACATTGTTGATGAGAATTGGGTACATGTTGATCCCGCTAAGATCCAAGTCATTCGTGATTGGCCAACCTCGACCACACTAATTGAGCTTTGGATCTTCTTGGGATTGTCCAACTTCTACCGATGGTTCGTGTTTAGATTCTCCCATATTGCATGGGCCCTCAGACATGTCACCAAGGGCGATGGCAGGGAAAAGTTCATGTGGGGGAAGGAACAACAATGAGCATTTGATTATCTGAAGCATCTCTTGTGCTAAGCTCCAGTACTCTCCTTGCCCGATCTGCAACAACCGTTCGAGATTGAGAATGATGCATATGACTATGATGTAGGCACAATTCTCACTCAGCATGGTCACCCGATGGCATACCATAGTGAGACACTCTCAAATACTGTCCGGAAATACCCCACCTATGACAAGGAAATGTATTCCATTGTACAAGCCTGTTGTCAATGGAAACATTACATTATGGGAAATGAGACGATCATCCAAACTAATCACAAGCCTCTGTAGTTCATACAAACATAGGAGAAGTTTCAGAACAACCACCATCAAAAGTGGTCCACCTACCCACAACAATTCCATCTCAAACTAAAGTATAAGATAGGGAGCACAAATCGTGTCATTGACTGCGTCAATCAAAATCTCGCGGTCACACTCATTATTGTGCTCCATTCATGTGGACATGAGGCATATGAGTGTCCCCAACTTTATCAACAAGATCCAAACTTCACCACCACCTATTAGCTCTTGGGTACTGTTATAACCCTAATTTTCACTAGACATGCTTACCTGGAATCAAGCCATCTCAGATTCCTTCTTTTCCAAAACACTACTGAAAAACTCTTCTTAAAAAAACCCTTTTATAAAGGCCCATGCACCCTGCTCCATTACTACATGCGTATACATGCTAGCTGACCCAAGACAACCCACGTGTACCTACAAAATCATGAAAAAAAGGAAAGTTGTTGACAGAATGCACAACTTTGGGTAAGTTAAATAACCCTTTCGGCCATGCATGGCCGATCATTCGACCAAATACCTAGCTCCTTCTAACCTATAAAAGAAGGGGTAGGGGTCCCATTTGAAAAGAGGAAAATCATAGTAAAGAAACTATACCCGATTGAGCATTCCCTTTGTCCCAACCTTTAGCCATCCTTGTGCAAAGAGAAGTATAGAGCAAAGAAGTTGGAATAAAGTGGAAGAAGATCACATGACTAGGATCGAGGAGTAGTAGCTGACTTTATCATTGTAAGGTATCATTGTGAAGTTAATAAAATAATTTCTTTTCCCGTCCCGCCATATGAGATTGTCATTATTTGAATATTGATTGTATGATTGATTAAATCTCTAACCCATTAGTTCATAGATCAAATGCATGTGGAGTTATTTGTTTGTCTTTTGTGAATGAAGGTCAACATTGGGAGGAGAGTTGTAGTCAAAGAACAACCAAGTACGAAAAGGGATCGACATCAAACATGAAAAATAAGGTATGTCAACTTAATCTCTTGAGCCTTGTATTTACACATGAGTAATGGGGGTTTAGGCATGGGATGATGGTAAGAAGTAAGAATCTTTAGGTAATTTATGCATGCATGATAAAAACCCTTAGTGCTAGTCCATAGGAGGGATTTCCCACCTACAACAGAATTGGCGACCATACTTGGGATATCTAGGGTTTTCTGGGAGTCTTTTTTGGGTATTTTTAAAAACTGGTTTCATTCCTTGTTTTTAAAGTTTCTGCAAAAGTATGAGCTAACAAAGATTCTGGTCTTCCATACCAGTTATCTATGTTTCTTTGCTTGAATGCATTTTTTTTTCTTTTTCGAGACCCACAGAGGTACACACGGACTGTATAAGATCTGCACGTGTGTACCCACGCCCTACCTTCCCACAACCCGTGTGTAGACGCTAACTGAGGAAGTGTCAGTCGCGTGTATGATTTCAGAAAATTTCTTTTAGGGAGGTAGTCATCCTCTCCCCTATCATAAATAATCCTTCTCGGGGGTTTTCTAGAATTCATTCTAGTCTTTGTTGTTTGCAGTCTATAGCTTAGGTTTCACCTCATATTGGTTTGTTCTATGAAGTTTTCCTTGAATTGTTTTCTTTTTTCTGTCAAAGTAAGTGTCTGAGTCTTCAAGAGATTCTGGTTCTTAGTACCAGTAGTCTCTACCTGGGCTTGATTGCTTGTCTTTTCATTTTTTAGAGTTTCAGAAGTACACGCGGCCTGTATAAGGTCTGCACGTGTGTACACGCACCCTGACTTTACACAGCTCGCATGCACACGCTTGTTGTTGAACTGTCAACAACGTGCCTGTGGAGAAAATTTTTGTTTAAAGTGAGGCAGTCATTCTTTCCTTTGTCAAGAGTTATACCTCTTAGGTTTTTGGGTCTCTGTCATAGCGGTCAGTAACTTAGGTTTGATCACAACAATAGCTTTCTTTTTCATCAAGAAGTTTTCCTCAAAATTTTCTTTTTATAGGGTTTTTAGACAAGTGTGAGAGTCAAGTTTTAATTTGCTTGTGTGTTATTTTTAAAGTGACTCTTTGTGATCTGTGCTTAGGCCAAAAGTTTTCTTGGTCTTTACTTGTTGATATTTTTCCTTTTTTTCTTTGTGAGCATTCAAATAAAAAAAATATTTTATTTCTTTGTTTGGTTAAATAGTGTTGGTTTTCATTAGTAACCAGGAAAAGTTTTTTCTTTCATAAGTTCTTGTCGGTTTACTTAGACGATAAGTAGCTCATAGTCGAGTGAAATCCTGCTTTGAGTTTTTTGTTCAAAGATCTTAGAAATTTTTAGTTTGAAAAGTTGATTAAGATTTGAGTCAAGAAGAAGTTATTTTGTTTTCATCTTTCTGTTTATTTTTCTTTCGTCTTTCAAACATCACTAGTTTCGCTTTCATAACCTTTGACTTAAGACAAGCCATAAAAATTAACGTTAAATCTAAAATTAATTAGAATTTTTATGTTTGTAGGGTCAACCAACTAGTTTAGGGTTAGGGCCTTGAATTAGGTTGGAGAGGAAACTCTTCAAGGCCATTAAATCAAACATTGGAGTCTAAGCTAGGGAGTGTAAAAAGTCCAGTATCGTGAAGGTTATCTGGGACCCCCCTCTAACACAGGGGATAAAAACGAGGTCGCGTGTGGAAAGATAGCGGAGATAACCCCTCCAAATCCGGACCAATCATAGTGGAGAACACATATAGAGGGATTGTCTTGGGATTCCGTCGATTGCATTTGCCACAGAGCTTCGTGGGTCTCGAATCCGTTTGAGGTCCTCAATTGTCTTCCGAACCACTTGCTTTAGATACCCTTGATAGGTTTCGGGCTTGATACCCTGCTCATTGTGGTCTACTCGACTGTCGACTATACCCGCCTGGTGACTGTTCGCGTGCTAGCAACCTAGTTGCTATATTTTTTAGGGACATACACAGGTGACTGCGGGGGTATAACGCAGTACCTAGGATAGACATCGGGCCACGCTTTGTAGAGTATACCCGGAGGGTGCTTCCGTGTTTGAGTTTCACTTGCACCGATAAGTTTCTCTAGTGTTGGTTGTTGTAATTGTTCTTCCAACTAGTTTAGTGTTTGCTTGTTTTATCTTATAGGGAATTTCCTAGTGTCTGTTGTTTTTGAAAGAATAGAAAGCCCCAATGTGTCTTTGATATTCTTACATAGTGGAGGATTACGAGATCCACCGGTCATGAAGGCTTCTTGGCTTGCCGCCATTTACACTGGATCCACCCCCGCCACCGCTAAGGCGAAAGCTAGACCAACAAGGGTCTTTTGAAGCGACTGGGTCACTGGAAATCACACCTGACCAACCTCTTTTAAAGGACCATTCAACACCTTTAAAGCAGACGATAATGGAGGCAAATCCTGTCTCTTCTTCTGGGAATCCTGATATTCCCACCACAGTTGTCGTCATAGGGGGTGTTCCACCTCCTACCCTAGTGTCGCCAGTTTGAGCTACCACGATCTCAACTGCCTCTACCTCAAGAAGTGGCTCAAACCCGTCTTTGGCGATGGCTACTGTTCCTTTCACACAGAGTGCGACAAGCCCTCCATTCTCATATGAGATGCCTAGCACAGGTACCAACCCTGTACTATCTTACTCCACTTTACAAAGTTTAGGTCTTGGGGCAGGGAGCTGTAACACTCCTCTGCAAGGACCCATTACTTCAACTCCTTTTAATGATTTTCCTTATGGGGGAGGTCATATACCTCCTTCGTCCCCTTCCCTCGGTGGTACCCACCAACAATCTGTTGGGCCAAACACACACCATAGTTCACTTGGAGTAGGGAGTCAATGACCACCTTCTCATAATATGCCGGTAAGGTTGGCACCTTTTTCTTTGTTCGGTGTGTTTGGTAACAACGCTTTCTTGTTCGTTGCTTTCCTAACTGGGGGAAACCCCGGTTAGGGCCAACCTAATCCTATGCAGGGTACTATTCCTGCACAGGGGGAAAACCCTGAAACTTCTTCCGCATCAAGACCTTGGAATTCTTGGCAAGGATCAGTTCCCTCGTCAAAAAGAACAAGGTACTATGCCTATGCCCATGGGGTCGGCATGGGGAAACCCTTCCTAAAGTCCTTCAAATGTAATGCACACCCAACCATTTACGTCCTATTTCGGGAATCAACCGATGATGTCTCCTCACACGCAAAATTCGTACGCTGGTCATGGCCATGGTTTTTACCAGAACCCCGACCAACAACCCAACTTTGCCTAACAACCTGATTCCAGTCAAACCCCAGGTTCCTTTTTCCATGGTTATTAGCAACACCAACCAAAGATACCTTTCTTGGAAAACTTACATTTGCCAGACTTGACAAGATTGTTGAATGACCCCATCTGTCATGATCTACGTTGGCCTCCTATGCCAACGAAATTGCCTTCGGACATACCAAGGTTCAAGGCCAAGCCTAATGAAGATCCAAGGGATCATGTGACCACCTTCCATCTTTGGTGCTCGTCTAATTTGTTGAAAGACGACTCCGTACAATTGCGATTGTTTCAATGCACTCTCATTGGGAGTGCCGCGAAATGGTACATTGAGCTCGACTACTCGAGATATTCTTCCTTTGACGAATTGGCAATGGCATTCCTAAACCATTTCCAATTACCTGTGAGATACGATGCCGACACAGAATTGCTGGCCAATTTTGAACAGACAAAAGTGGACCATATCTCTGACCACATCCGAGAGTGGAGACACCGAAAGAGTTTAATTAAGGTACGAGTCCCACCAACATTCCTGCTTGAGTGGTTCCTTAAGTCTTTGGTCCCACAACTATCCAAAGACGTCTCAATGTCGGGAGTGTTTTCCGAAGAAGATGCCATCATGAGAGCTCAATAGCTTGAGCTAATTTATTCTCAGTCTGGTTTACTGTACGAGGTTTTTACCGATGCACCATGATCCATACTTGATAAGACCAGACAAAGAGCTGGACCACATGCCGATGGTATTGTCGATTCAACAAAAACCAAGCCCGTTGAACAACTGGCAAAACAAATGCAACAATTGTCTATACAACACACAACTACCAGCCAAACTACTATTTCGACTGTTCCCCCTACCCAAACATAGGATGTACACAGTGTGAAATCGACCAATCCAAAGGCCACCTAGTAGCTTGATGGAAAGAAAAAACAATGTAAGAAGGGTAAGGGGGATCAGAAACCCACTAATAATGCTGGCAGGGGTGACACTGAGAAACGAAAGGCGAAGTATCTGTGTAACCTGTGTGTGGAAGACCACCCGACCCACCAGTGTCCTCAGCTTGCAAGGCCCAAAAGTTTGTGTCACAACAACAGCCTGCTGTGTTAACGAATGCATTCCAACATGGTCAAAACCTAACCCAAGCCTCTACAAGCATGGAAGGGGGCAGTCAAGGACCCTCTCCATCTTCGAATAATCATGCATCCACGAATGTGTATAAAGGTGATGCTTTTATATCAACTAGAGAACATGACTATAGTAAGCCAAGCACCTCTGAGAAAGGTAAAGAAGCTGAAATCCCATCTCTTCCTCTCCAGATCGAGAAGACTTTGGGCGAAACAATGACGCACATCCCAAAGGGTGCATTCAAGAAAGCTTCTCACAACCCAAATGCAAGGGCCGCCTAGAACTATTTTGTGGTGGAGCATTTATCTCAAACCCCTTGTGCGATGTCTGCTTTGGAGGTCCTCTAGAGCTGCCCTTCCCAGAGGAAAGCTTTGTTAGCTGCTTTAGGATCTGTCGAGACTTGTAATCCGGGTACAATCATTCTAGATACAACCGACTTAAAACCTCGTCTCCCTTACCACGTATCATTTCAAATAGTAGTGGCTTACCCCACGATAAATTTTATGTGGAACATTTTCCACAAAATGGTTGATGAGGGTGCCTCGACATGCGTCATGTCATTGGCGTGTTGGAAGGCCATTGGCCAGCCCATTTTTTTTCCGTCACCTACTCTTCTTACCGCGTTTGATAGTCATTCGTTTCAACCACATGGCATCATCCCCTCTTTCCTAGTGCAGTTAGGAGGGAAGACCGTGTGCATCGAGGTAGAAGTAGTCGACGCATCCATCGACTACAATCTCTTGTTAGGTAGGAGTTGTAATTATGCCATGCAAGCAATGGTTGCTATAGTTTTTTAGGTCTTGTTGTTTCCACACGAGGGCGGATCGTGACCATTGATCAATTGTCCTTCTCCATACCTGACCCTTCATTAGGGGCATCCGTGGTCCCGATGATTGACAATCCCCAAATAGGTGTCATCAACATAGGGGTTGGTTTGTGCCCATATTTGATGGGTACTTTCGATTACCCACCTCCTCAACACGATGCCAAGTTCATATCAGACCACCATAAGGTTGAGATTTTCCAAGTTTCGTCATTTCAAATGACTTACTTCAACGATTCGTGGATTCTTCCTTCCCCATCGGCCATGATGGAAGGAACAAGACACCATGGTATGTCCATGCCCTTGTCCACGACAGAGGCAACGTACTCTTTAGTCCAGCAAGCTTCAGTCGACACCGACCCAACTCCTCCACAAGCGTTAGATCCAATTCCAGAGCCTATTTGGGCTCAAGGTTCCCTTGTTGGTATCGATTCGTTAGACTTAGTCTTTCCCTCAGACGAAGAAATCATTGAAGCAATGACTAGTCCGGACAAACCCTGGGACAATCTCCATCACAGATCATACTTCCTCCCAGAGTTAAGCAGAATCGAAGCAAGGGATTTCACCTTGACTATGACTGGAGATAGGTATTTTCCTATCAATCCTTTGGCTACACATGAGGTTTATGCCGAGGGTAATATGGAAACTATCGCTGAAACCATACCGATTAATATCTCTAGAACCCCTGGCATTGTGGATAATGTTTTTGTCGGAGCTGAATATTCCCCTGAAGAGATTCAAATCTACACAGACTTATTTAAAGAATTCCGCGACGGTTTTGCTTGGTCTTATGAGGAAATGCCAGGCATTGATCCAAAAATAGTAGAAACATGAAATCACAACTTATCCAGATGCTAAGCCATTTCGATAGAAGCTCCGTCCAGTTAATCCCAGGAAAGCAACAACCATTAAGGTTGAAGTCGAGAAACTACTCAAAGCCGGTTTTATCTATCCTATCCATTTGACCCAATGGGTGTCAAATCCTGTGCTAGTCAACAAGAAGCAAGGCATGATTCGTGTATGTACAGAATTCTACGATTTGAATAAGGCCTGTCCAAAAGATAATTTTCCCACACCATTCATCGACCAGATAATTGATGAATGTGCAGGTTGCGAGGCCTTTTATTTCATGGATGGTTTTTTGGGATATAATCAGATACAAATCAAACCCAAAGACCAGCACAAAACTGCATTCATTTTTCCATGGGGTACATTTGCCTATCGTAAGATTCCTTTTGGTCTCAAAAATGCTAGAGCTACCTTCCAGTGGGCCATGTCTTTTTCTTTCTATGATCTCAAGCATATAGTCGATGCCTATTTAGATGATTTAGCATCTCGATTTCACAAGAGAATAGATCATCCCACACACCTTCGACTTATCTTTGAGCGATGCCGCTACTTTCAGATTCGCTTGAACCCAAACAAATGCAGCTTTTGTGTAACATCATGACGTTTGTTAGGTTTCATAGTGTCAACAACAGGGATCATGGTCGATCCTCTCACAATTGAGGCAATAGTTCAGTTTCCTCCCCCACGCACAATCCTTCAATTTCAGAGTCTACAGGGCAAGGAAAACTTTTTGAGGCGTTTCATTGACAACTATGCTGAGATCACAAAAGGCTTTATGTGCTTACTAAAGAAAGTCGTTCCTTTTCATTGGGACAATGCCGCTCAACGCTCCTTCAAAGCATTGAAACATGCCCTCACAACTGCCCCTCTGCTTCGACAACCCAACTATAACAAAGATTTATTATTATACTTGGCTACAATAGATTCAACCATCAACATGGTCTTAGTTCAGGAAGATGCTTTTCTATCAGAATATGTGATCTATTACTTGAGTCGAGGCCTCGTCGGACCAAAACTTAATTATTCTCATATCGAAAAACTTGTGTTGGAAACAGTCCATGCTGTCCAACAGTTTCGTCATTATGTTCTGTTTCGCAAGACCACCGTCATTGCCATTGTGAATCTGTTTCAATACGTGTTGACAAGATGAGTAATAGGCAGAAAAGTCAGTAGATGGATAGTCGTCCTCCAGGAATTTGACTTAGATTTCATTTCGGCGAAATCCAAAAAGTCATTGTTCTTCACAAAACTTATTTCAGAACTTCTGGTCGAGTCAAGTGATGTTGTGTCGAAGAATCGCCTATTCGAGGAGCTATGTTTTTGATAGCATCTTCGGACCCCTGGTATGGAGATATTCTAGTCTATATCCAGACTTTGAAGTGCCCCGCCTCTACTTCTCATGATGAACGTCGTCGTATACATCATCATGCCAAGAATTATCTCATCTTCGAGGACACTCTCTATTGTCTCGGTGTAGATTGCATTCTTCGCCGATGCCTCACTCATGAAGAAGAGGAAATTGTGCTTAACGATTTCCATATGAGAGCATGTGGCGGTCATTTGTCTGGGTTGGAAACAACCCAAAATATTTTACGATCCGATTACTTCTGGCCGACACTAATCAAAGATTGTATCGAATCAGTCAAGAAGTGCCACCCGTGTCAGATCTTCTCTCGGAAGATGAGGGCACATCCCACTCCCATGTTTCCTGTCATCACAGTTGGTCCCTTCACCAAGTGGGGGATTGATTACACTACATGCAACCCTCCTTCAGCCAGGGGGAACCGTTATATCATTGTAGTCGTAGACTACTTTACGAAGTGGGTCGAAGCTATGCCAACGTTTAAATATGATGGAGAGACTGCATCTCTCTTTTTGTTCAACCAGATAATCGCAAGGTTTGGCGTCCCGAGAGAGATTGTCACTGACCATGGAAGTCACTTTCAGAACCAAATGATGACCGAATTAACATCAAATCTTGGGTTGCGGCAAGAACATTCGTCACCCTACTACCCCCAAGAAAATTGTCAGGTGGAAGCTGTGAATAAAACTCTTAAGACCATCCTACAGTGAACGATCAACTCAGCCAAGTCAAATTGGCATTTGATGTTATACTCGACATTATGGGCTTACCGAAAGTCTGTTAAGAATGCAACCAGTTTCTCACCTTTTAAACTCATTTATGGGCTGAAAGCAGACTTGCCTATAGAATGTCAGATCCCATCCCTAAAATTGGCAATACAGTTACTGCCAGACACTTCTCCACTTGAAGAACGATTATTATACCTTGAGCGGCTCAATGAGAAGCATCGTGACGCGGCCCTGGCCAATGAGGCTCACAAACACAAAGTCAAGTGTTAGTATAATCATTCTGTTCATCCTTGGATTTTCTCTGAAGGCGACCTTGTCCTGGTCTATGACCAAGATAAGGACCCCCTCGGGGAAGGAAAATTCAAACCCATGTGGTTCAGACCTTTCATCATAAAAGAGGTTCTAAAAAAGGGCGCTTATCGTCTGGTTGACTTTGAGGGAAATGCTTTGGTGGAGCCTAGAAATGGGCTCTACCTCAAGAAGTATTACTCATAAGTAGGTCACCTTGGGTGACTTTTTGTAACATATGTATTGTCTTTGTACTATTACTTTTTGGTTTCTTTTAGTATTATGGACCTGTTGTTTTTGATGTTATCTTTT
>ML777311.1:1445920-1464178 GCA_009831015.1 Picea engelmannii | reverse complement strand
AACAGAACTTGGGAGGAGCACATGCGACATATTCAACAAGTTTTGAGCACTCTACGACAACACAAGCTATATGTCAACTTGGAAAAATATTATTTTGGCATGAACAAGGTCTAATACTTGGGCTACATTGTTGATGAGAATTGGGTACATGTTGATCCCGCTAAGATCCAAGTCATTCGTGATTGGCCAACCTCGACCACACTAATTGAGCTTTGGATCTTCTTGGGATTGTCCAACTTCTACCGATGGTTCGTGTTTAGATTCTCCCATATTGCATGGGCCCTCAGACATGTCACCAAGGGCGATGGCAGGGAAAAGTTCATGTGGGGGAAGGAACAACAATGAGCATTTGATTATCTGAAGCATCTCTTGTGCTAAGCTCCAGTACTCTCCTTGCCCGATCTGCAACAACCGTTCGAGATTGAGAATGATGCATATGACTATGATGTAGGCACAATTCTCACTCAGCATGGTCACCCGATGGCATACCATAGTGAGACACTCTCAAATACTGTCCGGAAATACCCCACCTATGACAAGGAAATGTATTCCATTGTACAAGCCTGTTGTCAATGGAAACATTACATTATGGGAAATGAGACGATCATCCAAACTAATCACAAGCCTCTGTAGTTCATACAAACATAGGAGAAGTTTCAGAACAACCACCATCAAAAGTGGTCCACCTACCCACAACAATTCCATCTCAAACTAAAGTATAAGATAGGGAGCACAAATCGTGTCATTGACTGCGTCAATCAAAATCTCGCGGTCACACTCATTATTGTGCTCCATTCATGTGGACATGAGGCATATGAGTGTCCCCAACTTTATCAACAAGATCCAAACTTCACCACCACCTATTAGCTCTTGGGTACTGTTATAACCCTAATTTTCACTAGACATGCTTACCTGGAATCAAGCCATCTCAGATTCCTTCTTTTCCAAAACACTACTGAAAAACTCTTCTTAAAAAAACCCTTTTATA
This sequence comes from Picea engelmannii, assembly GCA_009831015.1. NCBI lineage: Eukaryota > Viridiplantae > Streptophyta > Pinopsida > Pinales > Pinaceae > Picea > Picea engelmannii. The sequence continues at coordinate 1,463,190 of ML777311.1, read as the reverse complement.
AAGGCCCATGCACCCTGCTCCATTACTACATGCGTATACATGCTAGCTGACCCAAGACAACCCACGTGTACCTACAAAATCATGAAAAAAAGGAAAGTTGTTGACAGAATGCACAACTTTGGGTAAGTTAAATAACCCTTTCGGCCATGCATGGCCGATCATTCGACCAAATACCTAGCTCCTTCTAACCTATAAAAGAAGGGGTAGGGGTCCCATTTGAAAAGAGGAAAATCATAGTAAAGAAACTATACCCGATTGAGCATTCCCTTTGTCCCAACCTTTAGCCATCCTTGTGCAAAGAGAAGTATAGAGCAAAGAAGTTGGAATAAAGTGGAAGAAGATCACATGACTAGGATCGAGGAGTAGTAGCTGACTTTATCATTGTAAGGTATCATTGTGAAGTTAATAAAATAATTTCTTTTCCCGTCCCGCCATATGAGATTGTCATTATTTGAATATTGATTGTATGATTGATTAAATCTCTAACCCATTAGTTCATAGATCAAATGCATGTGGAGTTATTTGTTTGTCTTTTGTGAATGAAGGTCAACATTGGGAGGAGAGTTGTAGTCAAAGAACAACCAAGTACGAAAAGGGATCGACATCAAACATGAAAAATAAGGTATGTCAACTTAATCTCTTGAGCCTTGTATTTACACATGAGTAATGGGGGTTTAGGCATGGGATGATGGTAAGAAGTAAGAATCTTTAGGTAATTTATGCATGCATGATAAAAACCCTTAGTGCTAGTCCATAGGAGGGATTTCCCACCTACAACAGAATTGGCGACCATACTTGGGATATCTAGGGTTTTCTGGGAGTCTTTTTTGGGTATTTTTAAAAACTGGTTTCATTCCTTGTTTTTAAAGTTTCTGCAAAAGTATGAGCTAACAAAGATTCTGGTCTTCCATACCAGTTATCTATGTTTCTTTGCTTGAATGCATTTTTTTTTCTTTTTCGAGACCCACAGAGGTACACACGGACTGTATAAGATCTGCACGTGTGTACCCACGCCCTACCTTCCCACAACCCGTGTGTAGACGCTAACTGAGGAAGTGTCAGTCGCGTGTATGATTTCAGAAAATTTCTTTTAGGGAGGTAGTCATCCTCTCCCCTATCATAAATAATCCTTCTCGGGGGTTTTCTAGAATTCATTCTAGTCTTTGTTGTTTGCAGTCTATAGCTTAGGTTTCACCTCATATTGGTTTGTTCTATGAAGTTTTCCTTGAATTGTTTTCTTTTTTCTGTCAAAGTAAGTGTCTGAGTCTTCAAGAGATTCTGGTTCTTAGTACCAGTAGTCTCTACCTGGGCTTGATTGCTTGTCTTTTCATTTTTTAGAGTTTCAGAAGTACACGCGGCCTGTATAAGGTCTGCACGTGTGTACACGCACCCTGACTTTACACAGCTCGCATGCACACGCTTGTTGTTGAACTGTCAACAACGTGCCTGTGGAGAAAATTTTTGTTTAAAGTGAGGCAGTCATTCTTTCCTTTGTCAAGAGTTATACCTCTTAGGTTTTTGGGTCTCTGTCATAGCGGTCAGTAACTTAGGTTTGATCACAACAATAGCTTTCTTTTTCATCAAGAAGTTTTCCTCAAAATTTTCTTTTTATAGGGTTTTTAGACAAGTGTGAGAGTCAAGTTTTAATTTGCTTGTGTGTTATTTTTAAAGTGACTCTTTGTGATCTGTGCTTAGGCCAAAAGTTTTCTTGGTCTTTACTTGTTGATATTTTTCCTTTTTTTCTTTGTGAGCATTCAAATAAAAAAAATATTTTATTTCTTTGTTTGGTTAAATAGTGTTGGTTTTCATTAGTAACCAGGAAAAGTTTTTTCTTTCATAAGTTCTTGTCGGTTTACTTAGACGATAAGTAGCTCATAGTCGAGTGAAATCCTGCTTTGAGTTTTTTGTTCAAAGATCTTAGAAATTTTTAGTTTGAAAAGTTGATTAAGATTTGAGTCAAGAAGAAGTTATTTTGTTTTCATCTTTCTGTTTATTTTTCTTTCGTCTTTCAAACATCACTAGTTTCGCTTTCATAACCTTTGACTTAAGACAAGCCATAAAAATTAACGTTAAATCTAAAATTAATTAGAATTTTTATGTTTGTAGGGTCAACCAACTAGTTTAGGGTTAGGGCCTTGAATTAGGTTGGAGAGGAAACTCTTCAAGGCCATTAAATCAAACATTGGAGTCTAAGCTAGGGAGTGTAAAAAGTCCAGTATCGTGAAGGTTATCTGGGACCCCCCTCTAACACAGGGGATAAAAACGAGGTCGCGTGTGGAAAGATAGCGGAGATAACCCCTCCAAATCCGGACCAATCATAGTGGAGAACACATATAGAGGGATTGTCTTGGGATTCCGTCGATTGCATTTGCCACAGAGCTTCGTGGGTCTCGAATCCGTTTGAGGTCCTCAATTGTCTTCCGAACCACTTGCTTTAGATACCCTTGATAGGTTTCGGGCTTGATACCCTGCTCATTGTGGTCTACTCGACTGTCGACTATACCCGCCTGGTGACTGTTCGCGTGCTAGCAACCTAGTTGCTATATTTTTTAGGGACATACACAGGTGACTGCGGGGGTATAACGCAGTACCTAGGATAGACATCGGGCCACGCTTTGTAGAGTATACCCGGAGGGTGCTTCCGTGTTTGAGTTTCACTTGCACCGATAAGTTTCTCTAGTGTTGGTTGTTGTAATTGTTCTTCCAACTAGTTTAGTGTTTGCTTGTTTTATCTTATAGGGAATTTCCTAGTGTCTGTTGTTTTTGAAAGAATAGAAAGCCCCAATGTGTCTTTGATATTCTTACATAGTGGAGGATTACGAGATCCACCGGTCATGAAGGCTTCTTGGCTTGCCGCCATTTACACTGGATCCACCCCCGCCACCGCTAAGGCGAAAGCTAGACCAACAAGGGTCTTTTGAAGCGACTGGGTCACTGGAAATCACACCTGACCAACCTCTTTTAAAGGACCATTCAACACCTTTAAAGCAGACGATAATGGAGGCAAATCCTGTCTCTTCTTCTGGGAATCCTGATATTCCCACCACAGTTGTCGTCATAGGGGGTGTTCCACCTCCTACCCTAGTGTCGCCAGTTTGAGCTACCACGATCTCAACTGCCTCTACCTCAAGAAGTGGCTCAAACCCGTCTTTGGCGATGGCTACTGTTCCTTTCACACAGAGTGCGACAAGCCCTCCATTCTCATATGAGATGCCTAGCACAGGTACCAACCCTGTACTATCTTACTCCACTTTACAAAGTTTAGGTCTTGGGGCAGGGAGCTGTAACACTCCTCTGCAAGGACCCATTACTTCAACTCCTTTTAATGATTTTCCTTATGGGGGAGGTCATATACCTCCTTCGTCCCCTTCCCTCGGTGGTACCCACCAACAATCTGTTGGGCCAAACACACACCATAGTTCACTTGGAGTAGGGAGTCAATGACCACCTTCTCATAATATGCCGGTAAGGTTGGCACCTTTTTCTTTGTTCGGTGTGTTTGGTAACAACGCTTTCTTGTTCGTTGCTTTCCTAACTGGGGGAAACCCCGGTTAGGGCCAACCTAATCCTATGCAGGGTACTATTCCTGCACAGGGGGAAAACCCTGAAACTTCTTCCGCATCAAGACCTTGGAATTCTTGGCAAGGATCAGTTCCCTCGTCAAAAAGAACAAGGTACTATGCCTATGCCCATGGGGTCGGCATGGGGAAACCCTTCCTAAAGTCCTTCAAATGTAATGCACACCCAACCATTTACGTCCTATTTCGGGAATCAACCGATGATGTCTCCTCACACGCAAAATTCGTACGCTGGTCATGGCCATGGTTTTTACCAGAACCCCGACCAACAACCCAACTTTGCCTAACAACCTGATTCCAGTCAAACCCCAGGTTCCTTTTTCCATGGTTATTAGCAACACCAACCAAAGATACCTTTCTTGGAAAACTTACATTTGCCAGACTTGACAAGATTGTTGAATGACCCCATCTGTCATGATCTACGTTGGCCTCCTATGCCAACGAAATTGCCTTCGGACATACCAAGGTTCAAGGCCAAGCCTAATGAAGATCCAAGGGATCATGTGACCACCTTCCATCTTTGGTGCTCGTCTAATTTGTTGAAAGACGACTCCGTACAATTGCGATTGTTTCAATGCACTCTCATTGGGAGTGCCGCGAAATGGTACATTGAGCTCGACTACTCGAGATATTCTTCCTTTGACGAATTGGCAATGGCATTCCTAAACCATTTCCAATTACCTGTGAGATACGATGCCGACACAGAATTGCTGGCCAATTTTGAACAGACAAAAGTGGACCATATCTCTGACCACATCCGAGAGTGGAGACACCGAAAGAGTTTAATTAAGGTACGAGTCCCACCAACATTCCTGCTTGAGTGGTTCCTTAAGTCTTTGGTCCCACAACTATCCAAAGACGTCTCAATGTCGGGAGTGTTTTCCGAAGAAGATGCCATCATGAGAGCTCAATAGCTTGAGCTAATTTATTCTCAGTCTGGTTTACTGTACGAGGTTTTTACCGATGCACCATGATCCATACTTGATAAGACCAGACAAAGAGCTGGACCACATGCCGATGGTATTGTCGATTCAACAAAAACCAAGCCCGTTGAACAACTGGCAAAACAAATGCAACAATTGTCTATACAACACACAACTACCAGCCAAACTACTATTTCGACTGTTCCCCCTACCCAAACATAGGATGTACACAGTGTGAAATCGACCAATCCAAAGGCCACCTAGTAGCTTGATGGAAAGAAAAAACAATGTAAGAAGGGTAAGGGGGATCAGAAACCCACTAATAATGCTGGCAGGGGTGACACTGAGAAACGAAAGGCGAAGTATCTGTGTAACCTGTGTGTGGAAGACCACCCGACCCACCAGTGTCCTCAGCTTGCAAGGCCCAAAAGTTTGTGTCACAACAACAGCCTGCTGTGTTAACGAATGCATTCCAACATGGTCAAAACCTAACCCAAGCCTCTACAAGCATGGAAGGGGGCAGTCAAGGACCCTCTCCATCTTCGAATAATCATGCATCCACGAATGTGTATAAAGGTGATGCTTTTATATCAACTAGAGAACATGACTATAGTAAGCCAAGCACCTCTGAGAAAGGTAAAGAAGCTGAAATCCCATCTCTTCCTCTCCAGATCGAGAAGACTTTGGGCGAAACAATGACGCACATCCCAAAGGGTGCATTCAAGAAAGCTTCTCACAACCCAAATGCAAGGGCCGCCTAGAACTATTTTGTGGTGGAGCATTTATCTCAAACCCCTTGTGCGATGTCTGCTTTGGAGGTCCTCTAGAGCTGCCCTTCCCAGAGGAAAGCTTTGTTAGCTGCTTTAGGATCTGTCGAGACTTGTAATCCGGGTACAATCATTCTAGATACAACCGACTTAAAACCTCGTCTCCCTTACCACGTATCATTTCAAATAGTAGTGGCTTACCCCACGATAAATTTTATGTGGAACATTTTCCACAAAATGGTTGATGAGGGTGCCTCGACATGCGTCATGTCATTGGCGTGTTGGAAGGCCATTGGCCAGCCCATTTTTTTTCCGTCACCTACTCTTCTTACCGCGTTTGATAGTCATTCGTTTCAACCACATGGCATCATCCCCTCTTTCCTAGTGCAGTTAGGAGGGAAGACCGTGTGCATCGAGGTAGAAGTAGTCGACGCATCCATCGACTACAATCTCTTGTTAGGTAGGAGTTGTAATTATGCCATGCAAGCAATGGTTGCTATAGTTTTTTAGGTCTTGTTGTTTCCACACGAGGGCGGATCGTGACCATTGATCAATTGTCCTTCTCCATACCTGACCCTTCATTAGGGGCATCCGTGGTCCCGATGATTGACAATCCCCAAATAGGTGTCATCAACATAGGGGTTGGTTTGTGCCCATATTTGATGGGTACTTTCGATTACCCACCTCCTCAACACGATGCCAAGTTCATATCAGACCACCATAAGGTTGAGATTTTCCAAGTTTCGTCATTTCAAATGACTTACTTCAACGATTCGTGGATTCTTCCTTCCCCATCGGCCATGATGGAAGGAACAAGACACCATGGTATGTCCATGCCCTTGTCCACGACAGAGGCAACGTACTCTTTAGTCCAGCAAGCTTCAGTCGACACCGACCCAACTCCTCCACAAGCGTTAGATCCAATTCCAGAGCCTATTTGGGCTCAAGGTTCCCTTGTTGGTATCGATTCGTTAGACTTAGTCTTTCCCTCAGACGAAGAAATCATTGAAGCAATGACTAGTCCGGACAAACCCTGGGACAATCTCCATCACAGATCATACTTCCTCCCAGAGTTAAGCAGAATCGAAGCAAGGGATTTCACCTTGACTATGACTGGAGATAGGTATTTTCCTATCAATCCTTTGGCTACACATGAGGTTTATGCCGAGGGTAATATGGAAACTATCGCTGAAACCATACCGATTAATATCTCTAGAACCCCTGGCATTGTGGATAATGTTTTTGTCGGAGCTGAATATTCCCCTGAAGAGATTCAAATCTACACAGACTTATTTAAAGAATTCCGCGACGGTTTTGCTTGGTCTTATGAGGAAATGCCAGGCATTGATCCAAAAATAGTAGAAACATGAAATCACAACTTATCCAGATGCTAAGCCATTTCGATAGAAGCTCCGTCCAGTTAATCCCAGGAAAGCAACAACCATTAAGGTTGAAGTCGAGAAACTACTCAAAGCCGGTTTTATCTATCCTATCCATTTGACCCAATGGGTGTCAAATCCTGTGCTAGTCAACAAGAAGCAAGGCATGATTCGTGTATGTACAGAATTCTACGATTTGAATAAGGCCTGTCCAAAAGATAATTTTCCCACACCATTCATCGACCAGATAATTGATGAATGTGCAGGTTGCGAGGCCTTTTATTTCATGGATGGTTTTTTGGGATATAATCAGATACAAATCAAACCCAAAGACCAGCACAAAACTGCATTCATTTTTCCATGGGGTACATTTGCCTATCGTAAGATTCCTTTTGGTCTCAAAAATGCTAGAGCTACCTTCCAGTGGGCCATGTCTTTTTCTTTCTATGATCTCAAGCATATAGTCGATGCCTATTTAGATGATTTAGCATCTCGATTTCACAAGAGAATAGATCATCCCACACACCTTCGACTTATCTTTGAGCGATGCCGCTACTTTCAGATTCGCTTGAACCCAAACAAATGCAGCTTTTGTGTAACATCATGACGTTTGTTAGGTTTCATAGTGTCAACAACAGGGATCATGGTCGATCCTCTCACAATTGAGGCAATAGTTCAGTTTCCTCCCCCACGCACAATCCTTCAATTTCAGAGTCTACAGGGCAAGGAAAACTTTTTGAGGCGTTTCATTGACAACTATGCTGAGATCACAAAAGGCTTTATGTGCTTACTAAAGAAAGTCGTTCCTTTTCATTGGGACAATGCCGCTCAACGCTCCTTCAAAGCATTGAAACATGCCCTCACAACTGCCCCTCTGCTTCGACAACCCAACTATAACAAAGATTTATTATTATACTTGGCTACAATAGATTCAACCATCAACATGGTCTTAGTTCAGGAAGATGCTTTTCTATCAGAATATGTGATCTATTACTTGAGTCGAGGCCTCGTCGGACCAAAACTTAATTATTCTCATATCGAAAAACTTGTGTTGGAAACAGTCCATGCTGTCCAACAGTTTCGTCATTATGTTCTGTTTCGCAAGACCACCGTCATTGCCATTGTGAATCTGTTTCAATACGTGTTGACAAGATGAGTAATAGGCAGAAAAGTCAGTAGATGGATAGTCGTCCTCCAGGAATTTGACTTAGATTTCATTTCGGCGAAATCCAAAAAGTCATTGTTCTTCACAAAACTTATTTCAGAACTTCTGGTCGAGTCAAGTGATGTTGTGTCGAAGAATCGCCTATTCGAGGAGCTATGTTTTTGATAGCATCTTCGGACCCCTGGTATGGAGATATTCTAGTCTATATCCAGACTTTGAAGTGCCCCGCCTCTACTTCTCATGATGAACGTCGTCGTATACATCATCATGCCAAGAATTATCTCATCTTCGAGGACACTCTCTATTGTCTCGGTGTAGATTGCATTCTTCGCCGATGCCTCACTCATGAAGAAGAGGAAATTGTGCTTAACGATTTCCATATGAGAGCATGTGGCGGTCATTTGTCTGGGTTGGAAACAACCCAAAATATTTTACGATCCGATTACTTCTGGCCGACACTAATCAAAGATTGTATCGAATCAGTCAAGAAGTGCCACCCGTGTCAGATCTTCTCTCGGAAGATGAGGGCACATCCCACTCCCATGTTTCCTGTCATCACAGTTGGTCCCTTCACCAAGTGGGGGATTGATTACACTACATGCAACCCTCCTTCAGCCAGGGGGAACCGTTATATCATTGTAGTCGTAGACTACTTTACGAAGTGGGTCGAAGCTATGCCAACGTTTAAATATGATGGAGAGACTGCATCTCTCTTTTTGTTCAACCAGATAATCGCAAGGTTTGGCGTCCCGAGAGAGATTGTCACTGACCATGGAAGTCACTTTCAGAACCAAATGATGACCGAATTAACATCAAATCTTGGGTTGCGGCAAGAACATTCGTCACCCTACTACCCCCAAGAAAATTGTCAGGTGGAAGCTGTGAATAAAACTCTTAAGACCATCCTACAGTGAACGATCAACTCAGCCAAGTCAAATTGGCATTTGATGTTATACTCGACATTATGGGCTTACCGAAAGTCTGTTAAGAATGCAACCAGTTTCTCACCTTTTAAACTCATTTATGGGCTGAAAGCAGACTTGCCTATAGAATGTCAGATCCCATCCCTAAAATTGGCAATACAGTTACTGCCAGACACTTCTCCACTTGAAGAACGATTATTATACCTTGAGCGGCTCAATGAGAAGCATCGTGACGCGGCCCTGGCCAATGAGGCTCACAAACACAAAGTCAAGTGTTAGTATAATCATTCTGTTCATCCTTGGATTTTCTCTGAAGGCGACCTTGTCCTGGTCTATGACCAAGATAAGGACCCCCTCGGGGAAGGAAAATTCAAACCCATGTGGTTCAGACCTTTCATCATAAAAGAGGTTCTAAAAAAGGGCGCTTATCGTCTGGTTGACTTTGAGGGAAATGCTTTGGTGGAGCCTAGAAATGGGCTCTACCTCAAGAAGTATTACTCATAAGTAGGTCACCTTGGGTGACTTTTTGTAACATATGTATTGTCTTTGTACTATTACTTTTTGGTTTCTTTTAGTATTATGGACCTGTTGTTTTTGATGTTATCTTTTTTCACTGTGGCAGATGTCAAGTGAATCAGAGGTGTTCATTGGGTACGTAGATGGTGCTATCCGGCACACTCGGAGGCTTACCTCCACAACTTGGGTAATTTTTACACCTCAGGGCCATTTATTATCTCCAGGAGGTATATGTTTAGGCGACACCACAAACAATGTCGCTGAATAAAGTGCATTTATTGAGTTGCTTCGTGATGCCCTGTCATTTGGTATCTCTCATCTCTGGGTCTATTTAGACACTCAGCTGGTTATGTCTCAGTTAAATAGAGTCTACCATGTTCATGATCTGACTTTACATCGACGATTCCTTAGGGTACATCTCTTAGAACGAAACTTTGATTATATTACATATTTTCATGTTCCTAGGAGATTAAACCAAGTTACAGATTCTCTAGCTAATCAAATTTTAGATTGGCATCTCGTACACATATAAAAAGTCATACACATAAACATGTAAATACATTTTTAAAGGAAAATATGATCCATAAGACATAAAAAGACATAAAAATCCATATATAATATCATAATCGTCAGAGTACATAGGTGGACGTAAGCACCTCAAAAATATGACCAGTAACGATTCATGGGGCTTATGCCCTCAAAAATATATACAAGTAGATCTCTTGGCACCTGAAAAGTCTAGACCAACTAAGGTCAGGGCCCGTGGGCCATGTTGTAATAATCAACAACGTTTTCCAAATGCTAAAACAGTCGAACCCACGTCCGTGGTGCCCCACTACATGACGCTGCATAGATGGTGGCAGATCCTCAATCTTTTCCATGGGGAGGGTGCGAGTGAATGAGGTAAAATTTCGCTCAACTTGTCTCAAAACCCTCTCAGCCTCACCGGCTGGAAGCTCTCCTGCTGCTGTTGGTCCCCCTGCGGCGGCAGGTGAGGCCCCTGGTGTAGTGTTCCCAAGGTCGAGCCCCGCTGTAAACCAAGTTCTGAAGGAATTGTGATTATGTTTTATAGGCTGGTGAGCCAAGTTCTTATAATATGGAGACTTATATGTTGTTAGGCCAGGGAGCCTAAGTGTTGAAGGCCAGGAGCCTGCTGTTGTACTTGTATGTATGCAGAACATTTAATAAAATATAAACACCGCCAGGTGCAGACCGACCACGATGAATGAGTGAAGGGGGACTAAGCATCCATAGAGTGGGCAAGGAATTAGGGGTGGAAGGTGGGAAAGGGGATAAGTGTTGAGCCTAGGGGCTAAGCCTAGGGGAGGCTTAAGCCTGGGAATAATATTTTAATATTATTCCAAAAGATATGTGCATCATATGTTTTTATCCTAAGTCCTTTTGGAAGGACGCGTGATTTCCCAAGTGGTGGGAGGAACACGTGCTGGTGGAATGCATGCAGTTCCATGGGTGACAAGTGTCAACCCTGGTGCATGGGAATAAAATGGCTAGGGTGAGCCGTGAGAAGGTTCCATTCCCATTCCACTAGATTGTCTGAACACGTACGGAGCTCTGAGCAGTATGACTAACCTGACTCCTGTAGAGAACCTTCGGGAGACCCTGTGACTCGAATGTCTGTGTCTGATTCTGAGAATTCCCATGCGTGTAACGCCAGCCTATGAGAAGCCTGTGTTGAATTCGGGGAAGAGTCTTTGCTTGTTTGGGAAAGCTGAGCGAGCCTATGCGAGCATTCCTTGTTCTGAAGCCGTGCCTGTGAAGCCATCATGTGATTGCCGAACCAGGTTTTGGAAGGCCTGTGTTTGTTTTCCCGTGGGATTGTTGAGACTACGCAGTACTGGACTGCATGAGGCTTGTTCTCCTGTGAGCGACTCCCTCTAGGTGAGAGAGTGCATAGGGGAAGGAGAGAACTCCTGGAAGGAACCCTGTAGTTGCCATAGAGCCCGGAGACTTTCGGTCTGGTCTGTTCTTGTAACCCAAGGTAAGGTAGATTGGCAGCCAAAGGACTGTCCAGGTGACAGAGAAGGTGCATTCTCCTGGGGTGGAACATGCATGTGGGGAATGAGGGTATGTGGGCAATGAGCGTGGGAGATTTCCGGGAGAGCATTCCATCCTTGTGGTTGTGTGTGACTATTTTCCCTGTAACCTCAGTCTGAGCCTAGATTCCTTGCCTTGGGGTGGAGCTTAGTCCCAGCTCGGGGGTGACCCACTGCTGAGTTGATGAGCAGTGTGGGTGACCCACTGCTGAGTTGATGAGCAATGCGGTCTAAGGCTGGGAGGTTCGTGGAAGGCCTGCATTTGGTTGGTGGATCCCACCATTATTACAAGATAAGTGTCTAACTATGTTTTATCACATTTTATCATGTCTCTACTATAAATGTTATCATGTTTTCCGCTGTGTATACGAATTAATATGGAATGCTATGGATTGTTTAATTATAGCAGTAATGATATGTTTTACTCTGAGTTAAATGTGTTTATTTGTTTAAATTCATGGGATATATGATATCTGTATGAGATTTGTACAAATGGTTTGTAAAAATGGGTATCAGAGCGCGAGTAAGCCCAGATTTCCGAAATGGGTGTGCTACACCTGGACGAGGATGACACCTATTCCTCGCATAATCCGCAGGTCGCACTGGTCCCACATCTGCACACAATAGACACATATCTGTCAAATACTCTCATATAAAAAAAATGATATATATAAAAAACAACATAAAAATTATATATGTTTAGAAAAAAAAAAACAAAAAAAAAACGGATGCAAATTTACCCATCTCGCCTCGCTCCTTGCTTGGAGGTACAGGGATCTCAGGATCTCTCGATAAATCAATCCCAACATAAGGATAATCCTCTATGAATGGGATCTTCCACGACAACCAAGCAAAAAATTCATCATCAAAGGACTCATTGGTCCTTCCACCACCTTGTCGTGGCAACAACACTGCCCATCTGCAAACCGCAGGAAGAGAGGCCTGATGTCCTTGTACCACCACTCGAGGATTGAAACTAGGAACTCTTTCAAAGAAGAAAGAGCATAAAATCGTCCCGAACCTGATGTTCCTCTGCATCTGCAACCGAAAATCTATTAGCTGCCTCTTCATACAATCCAACATTGTGGTGCTCCAGTCAAATATTTGTGCATTTAAGCACTGGACTGCACAGTTCATCTGTGCACAGGACGCTTGATGTAGAGCCGCGGAACTAGTCATCCGCCTAATAAGCAACATAATCGCTTGTAGTGATAAATCAATGATCTTGCTTATTGGCACCTGCGAGCTCGATTGGTCTGTACCCGCCTCACAATAGAGTCCTATCAATTCCAATATATTGTGAGGCCTAGAAAGAAATGTCCGAAAGTTGACTGGTTCCCCTCTCCTGGAGAGGTCAGTCAAAAAATATATATCCTCTGTAGTGGGCACCAATGACTGTCCCTCTAACATAAAATCTTCTACGTCAGGGTGCCAATATTCAACCAAGGCATTCAATAGCCTAGGTTGTGCTCTCATGAAAGGACACAAAAAAAACTTGAGCAAGCCACATTTCATTAATGCCGCCACAACATTAGGGTCTTCCCCAACTAGTGCGCTAATATCTTCGTGCTCTCATTCTCTCCATTGCACATACATCCTGCACATGGGTAAAATTTTAGAGTGTTAGGCCTTGATTTTTCAACGTTTTTTGCACTCATTGGAGGGTCCACGCGGGCTGTTATGATGATAGTCGCGTGTACACACGCTCTGACATCAGACAAAGCGAGTATATATGCAGGCTGTCATAAGACAACCCGTGTGGATGTAGGGTCGACCTTTTAAAGGTCGATGCCCCCCCAAAAAACCAAATAATGCATAAATGAAGAATTAAAAAGCAAGAGGAGGTAGTTTATACTTGGTCTAGACGGATGATTGTTTCATCCACTGTAGCTCCCGAAATCACCACTTTTATCAAAGGGGTTTCTTTTCTCCAGAGTCAATTTCCAAATCAACAATGGTGATAATGAGCTTCCAGCTTCTATTTTTAGACTTTTTGGCCCTTTTTTGTCACTTTTTTGGCCCCTCGTATCATTTTCTCTAAATTGAAAACCATTTAGAGTGATTCAAGAGTTTCTATGGAAGGTTACGTTCATGTATCAGGACATTTTTTGGAGTTTTGGTTCACTTTTGATGGTCCGTGGGTAAAAATATCAGATGGTCAACTTGAGCATATAAGTTAGGTTTCCACCCCTACTTTTGTATCTCGTTGTCTTTATCCCTTTTCCATAGGATCGATCAAACCAAGTTGTGACACTGAACCATCATTGCTGCTTTAGAAGTGTCACAATTTGGTGGTAGAGCTTACCGGAACATGGATGCCCTAGGTAGATCCTGGTTGCGTTATGGTGTCCATGCTGTCACTAATGACTGTAGGCTTGAGAGTGCTTTTAGTTTTGCCTGATTACGAGTTTGAGCCTCATTTGCATGACTCTTTATCACTCTTGACCTCACCCTTGGGACTCCCAAAACATAACGGGTCTTCTTTTAAGCCCTTTTCAGACCCTCTAAACATGAAAAGATTGTCGAGCGATCTTGTGTCCTTTCACACTCGTTAAACTGAAATTTGAATTCACGTCTATTCAGCGGTAGTTTACCCCTTTTTCGGTCCGGACGATCAACTGTACGAACAAGGGTATACTCTAGAGGCTTCAAATCTCTAGAAGAGTATTCTCAGGTATAATTTTAACCCTTCTTCGGTCCTGAGGGACTAAATTTACGAAAAAGGAACCCCCACGGAGTCCATAGTTAAGATCTTTTCAGACTCCCTAAAATTGAAAAGATCACCAAGTGACCTTATTCTTTCACACTCGTTAAAATGGTCCAAAAAAACATTCCTGACGGAGTCCATAGTTAAGCTTTTTTTAGACTCCTTAAAAATGAAAAAATTGTTGAGTGGTCTTGTCTTTATCACACTCGTTAAATGGTTTTGAATAGACGTCTTTTCGGTTCTAATTTACCCCTTTTTCGAACCGCCTAGGCTACCTTCGAAAAAGGTACCACAACAGAGTCTCCTTTTACGTTTTTTCAGACTCTCTAAATATGAAAAATCGTCGAGCTTACCTTCTCTGGGATTGTTAAACTTACATCGAAGGATGATACCATTGGGTGTTTTGTTAACCACGTTTGCATACCTACATCTTTGGTCTAATGCCAGCTCCATGTTGCTCTGATCAAAATCTAGACCAGGGGTCAAATTTTAGCTCAAAAACAAACGTTCTCAGAATTGTCTCAAATCGGACGTGAGCGTAGCCCTCATCGTCACGAACCCAACGCAACTCATTTCGTCTCAAACGGATGTCGGGAGCGAGAGATATCATGATCTGTTCATAAAGTCAAACAGGCAAAAAAAAGGACGCTGACTATGCAGTCCGTACAGTCCGTACGGATGCTGACGTGGCAGAGACCGTACGCTGATGTGGCTTGACATGGCACCTGCTGACATGGCAGTTTGTGATTGGTTGACAGTTGGGTGAGTTATATTGCGACACGTGGCACCCTTTTATTGGCTAATGGTTTGTGTATCAAAACTAAGTGTGGTGGACCGGATTTGAACCGATGACCTCCCCACCGCGCACGCCTTAACAAAGTCTGCCCGAACGCTAGACCAAGCATTGGTGCTTGTAATATATACAAGTTAAAATGTATTTAAATTTACATTATGTTATCGTTGGCGGGGGGGGGGTCGGGCTGGGGCTTAGCCCCGGCCCACGGTCGTTTGTTGTATAATGTGACCGATATATATATAAGGCGGAGTGCGCGCATTTGGTTCTATGTTAAACATAAGTTTAAACCCGCGGTTCTTTGTTTGATATAACATATGACCGTGTATATGTATGTGGCGCAGGAGGTTATACTGTTGGGCCTCGTGGTCCTATGCAACTGCCCATAGAACCAGGTGCTAGCACCAATATGAAAGGGCCAGTGCTTAGCCCGTAGGACTAGTGCTAGGCCATATTGTGTCATATGACCATCCGAAAGGAGCGTGCGCACAGGAGAGGGGGATTAAGCCCGAATATAACCAATTTTTAGTTATAAAAGTGGGTTTTATAACCGTTAACCACTTTTCACCATAACGCACGGTTTTATGAGCCATATGCCCGAGTGCTAGGCGGTTAGGGGCTGGAGGCACCCTAACCATCCTACAGTTTGCACAATTATTCGGTTGCGCACGTGTGCTGGGTTTTTACGCCTTAAATGGCGTGTGTGCCAGGTTCATTTGAAAAGGGTGCGTTTTGGCGAACCAGTTCCAGCAAAGTTGAAGGGGGAAAATGGAGGAGGCCTAACTTCTTCATCTTTTGGCTGATTGAGGTGCCGTAAAAGCCCAGCTAGGGGTTTTTGGACGTGATGGATCCATTGGTGTTGTTTTCAAGGCAATTTGAAGACTTCTTCTGCAAGTGTTTCACCATTGAAGTTTCAGCAAGCTCTAGGGAGCTTGAAGCCCTCATTGATCGAGGACATGGTTTGGTGAGCCTATGTTTGTTTTCTATGATTGAATGATCATTTTTGGCTAATTGATATGCTCTGAACACATTGGGACAGGTGTCAGAGGCTGTTGAGGACTTTTACAGGTGTTTTTTCCAAAGAGAAGCTCATGGAAGCTTATGGTCACATGTAGAAGAGGTCATGCCCGGATGAGCCATGATTCGTTTTCAGAGTTCTATTAGTCATTTTTGGGGTTTTTATGTGTTCTGATATCAATGGTACAGTCTGTTTTTCCATTGGAGTTGAGCAACAACTTGTAAAATAAATTTTGACAAATTAATCCCAGAGAGCCAATTCCATTGATGGAGGCTCAAGGAGATGTAGCTCGGAGGGGGGGTGAACTCCTTTATCAACTTGTTCTTGTTGTGAGTTTGATGGTTTATTTGATGCAAGTTGTGTTGCTGTGTATTTATTTAAAGTACATATTTAACCATCTACAAGAACAATTCCTCACACATAAACATTTACAAGAAGAAGCATGAACTTAACACATAAGTTTATATTGCATATTTTAACACATGAAGCAAGGTCCTGTAAAGTTTATTTTTAATGAAGTAGAGGGTGCTTGCATAGCATAACAAGTCAGCCTTCTATTTTCAGATCAGGTGGTATCAGAGCATAGTTTTTTTTGCTCATGTGTTTGCCATTGATAGCTTGAGATTTATCTATTGGTTTTTGTGCAAGTTTTGTGTTGAAGTTGGATATCTTCCTAGGATGGAGGAAGCTTCAAGTATTGATAGTTTTCATACATTTTCATTATCTAAAGAAGAGTTTCTAACTATGAGAGATTTGATGAAAGAGATGTGTGAAGATAGGAATAAGAACATTGCTCTTGAAGAGCAGTTGATGGCCATGAAGCAGGAGAAAGACCAACTTTTTGAAGTGTTGCATGAGATGGAGATTCAACTCCATGAGGCAAAGGAAACCCTTACCAAGTACATGCATGAACATAAGGTATGCAATGTTAGTTTATCTTCTAATTCCTCTCAAGATGAATGTTTTGGTGTTTTTGAAAAGCACACAAGAGGAATAGGGTCCAAGTTGTTGTTTAAAATGGGCTATGAAGGTAGAGGTTTGGGCAAACATGCACAAGGAATTGTTGAACCTATTGTTGTTGAAGAAAGACCCAAGTATTGTGGTCTTGGATATGAACGAATTGATGGAGAAAATTCCAAAGTCGAGGAGACAAAGGAAAAAGTTCCAAGCATAAACTTTGTTTCAAGTTCACCTCCTCAGGAAGGCTTTAAAGGTGAAAGTTCAAGAACTTTTGTTGAAAGTTCAATCCCTCCAGCATGCAAGGCTTGTATTCAAGATGGATGCGAATGTGTGAAACGAAAGATTTGTGACAGTGATGAGGACAAGAACACTGTTGATGGTCTTCAAAGGAGAGCTTGTAACTCTTCAAATTCACCTCCTCAAAGAGGCGATAAAGGTGAATGTTCAAGGTATAATTCCGTTTATCATTCAGTTGCTTTTGATTATG
>ML777311.1:1422045-1445870 GCA_009831015.1 Picea engelmannii | reverse complement strand
AAGAAAGAATCCATGTACATATTGTGGTTTATATAACCATCATGTTTCAAAATGTTGGAAAAGATTAACCGCTTTCAGGAAACTTTCTAAGCAAAGACAACGTGAAAAGAGGATGCAAAAGATTTGCACTCATTGTCAGAAGCAGGGTCATCTCATTGACCAATGTTGGACATTGCATCCAACTACTCATCCACAGTACAGGAAGCAGATGGATAAAGAGATTGGCAAGAATGGAAGTGGAGATTCCATCATCGATGTGAGTCAAGATGATTCACAAGAGGATGATTTCCAGCAGATAAAGTCACCGTTGAGTTGGCTTGGTAAGAAATGGTTGGATTTCTTGAGCATGTAAGGCTTGCATTTTTCTGTTGTAAATGCACTTTTCAGCGTTATGTGTGCATTTATGGGAAGCATGATAAGTTGCAGTAGTTTATCACAACTTGTATGATGCAAGTTTGCATGTGAATGCAATTCGTGTGAAGGCATTCTTGTTGTTGCATAAATTCGCCAGGAGGATGTAAAAGATGGATATGTTGTTCACTTGTTACAACCATTTATATTTTTCATATTCAGCTCTTATGTACCCACTTGTTACGGGGTTTATGTACTTATGTTTGTACTGGAAGGAGAAGTGAAGAGTCATGCACATGCATTTGTTTTTATGTATGTGTAAGTAGTGAACCTGGTGATGGTTCATCATGAGTGATTCATGATTGTAACATGATTGTGTATCATGTTTTTCGACTGGTGTCGATGATTGTCTGACGACTATGTGTGTTGATCATGTTTTTCGACTTGTGTTTAGTCGATGGTGTTTGTTGGCTTGTAAGTCAATTTTTAGTACATCGAGATGCAGGAAAACACCATGTGCTTTGATGAAGTACAAGATGCGACAGTTTGTTTGAAGAACAAAAGACTTTTGTTGGCATCATTTTTCAATCTTGTATGAATTTGTTTTCAAGATTGATGGTTTTCTTGGCTTGTGACAAGATGTTGGAGGAAAGTTTTTGTATCCATTGGAGAGCTGATTGTATTGATGCCAAAGAGTTTGAAAGAGGGACTTGATTCTCAGTGGGAAGGTTGGCATTCTTCCAAGCACAGAGAGAGCAGTGGGTCAGCAGCAGTCAGAGAACAGTGGTTGAGGGACATAGTCAGTTGCAGTGCACGGCATGTCAAAGTATTCAGGTAATTGTCGAAAATATTTTGATATAACTTGAAAGCAGACAGATAATCTTTTGTGGGTCCAAAATCCTTTCAGTGGGAAGGTGTGATCAAAATCTGGACCAGGGGTCAAATTTTAGCTCAAAAATCAACGTTCTCAGAATTGCCTCAAATCGGACGTGAGCGTATCCCTCATCGTCACGAACCCAACGCAACTCGTTTCATCTCAAACGAACATTGGGAGAGAGAGATATCGTGATCTGTTCATAAAGTCAAACAGGCAAAAAAAAGGACGCTGACTGTGCAGTCTGTACGGATGATGACGTGGCATAGACCGTATGCTGAAGTGGCTTGACATGGCACCTGCTGATGTGGCGGTTTGTGATTGGTTGACAGTTGGGCGAGTTATATTGCGACACGTGGCACCCTTTTTATTGGCTAATGGTTTGTGTATCAAAATTAAGTGTGGTGGACCGGATTTGAACCGGTGACCTCCCCACCGTGCATGCCTTAACAAAGTCTGCTAGATCGCTAGACCAAGCATTGGTGCTTGTAATATATATGAGTTAAAATGTATTTAAATTTACATTATGTTATCNGGGCCGGGGCTTAGCCCCGGCCCGCGGTCGTTTGTTGTATAATGTGACCGATATATATATAACGCGGAGTGCGCGCATTTGGTTGTATGTTAAACATAAGTTTAAACCCGCGGTTCTTTGTTTGATATAACATATGACCGTGCATATGTATGTGGCGCGAGAGGTTATACTGTTGGGCCCCGTGGTCCTATGCAACTACCCATAGAACCAGGTGCTAGCGCCAATATGAAAGGGCCAGCGCTTAGCCCGTAGGACTAGTGCTAGGCCATATTGTGTCATATGACCATCTGAAAGGAGCGTGCGCCCAGGAGAGGGGGCTTAAGCCTGAAT
The DNA here is from genome assembly GCA_009831015.1 of Picea engelmannii. NCBI lineage: Eukaryota > Viridiplantae > Streptophyta > Pinopsida > Pinales > Pinaceae > Picea > Picea engelmannii. The sequence goes on along the minus strand of ML777311.1, from coordinate 1,443,780 downwards.
ATAACCAATTTTTAGTTATAAAAGTGGGTTTTATAACCGTTAACCACTTTTCACCATAGCGCACGGTTTTATGAGCCATATGCCCGAGTGCTAGGCGGTTAGGGGCTGGAGGCACCCTAACCGTCCTACAGTTTGCACAGTTATTCGATTGCGCACGTGTGATAGGTTTTTATGCCTTAAATGGTGTGTGTGCCAGGTTCATTTGAAAAGGGTGCGTTTTGGCGAACCAGTTCCAACAAAGTTGAAGGGGGAAAATGGAGGAGGCCTAACTTCTTCATCTTTTGGCCGATTGAGGTGCCGTAAAAGCCCAGCTAGGGGTTTTTGGACGTGCTGGATCCATTGGTGCTGTTTTCAATGCCATTTAAAGACTTCTTCTGCAAGTTTTTCACCATTGAAGTTTCAGCAAGCTCTAGGGAGCTTGAAGCCCTCATTGATCGAGGACATGGTTTGGTGAGCCTATGTTTGTTTTCTATGATTGAATGATCATTTTTGGCTAATTGATATGCTATGAACACATTGGGACAGGTTTCAGAGGCTGTTGAGGACTTTTACAGGTGTTTTTTCCAAAGAGAAGCTCAGGGAAGCTTATGGTCACATGTAGAAGAGGTCATGCCCGAATGAGCCATGATCCGTTTTCAGAGTTCTATTAGTCATTTTTGGGGATTTTATGTGTTCTGATCTCAATGGTACAGTCTGTTTTTCCATTGGAGTTGAGAATCATCTTGTAAAAGAACTTTTGACAAATTAATCCCAGAGAGCCAAGTCCATTGATGGAGGCTTAAGGAGATGTAGCCCGGAGGGGGGTGAACTCCTTTATCAACTTGTTCTTGTTGTGAGTTTGATGGTTTATTTGATGCAAGTTGTGTTGCTGTGTATTTATTTCAAGTACATATTTAACCATCTACAAGAAAAATTCCTCACACATAAACATTTACAAGAAGAAGCATGAACTTAACACATAAGTTTATATTGCATATTTTAACACATGAAGCAAGGTCCTGTAAAGTTTATTTTTAATGAAGTAGAGGGTGCTTGCATAGCAAACGCTGTAGCACTTTGCCTCTGCGTCTTGACACCTTTGCTTTGAACATCAGTTTTGTCCTTGTGCCTCGAACTCGTATGTTTGCGACACTCATTCCTCCTTTGTAATGCAACATTCTTTTATTCTTTTTCCAAAATTATTGAAAAAAGACAAAAAAAAAAATCAAATATACCCCAAAAAGAGGAAGGGAAAAGTATTTTCTTTGTATTGGTAGCACATTGAGTCACCCTTGGATAAAGCACATCCTTCTGTTTTCTCGTCAGGACTTGGGATTTAATATGACCTTAGGAAGCTATTCCCGCTATATTGAGCCATGTCCTCCTCCATTTGGTTATTCTTCCAAACACATGGAGAGTTTGCGTTGCCTCCTGCATCGTGAACTTATGTTAATGCCATGCTTCCTAAGTCTCATCATTTGTCGTACTATTGTCCAAGGGAAGTTTTTACCAAGCCTGAGTCGACCCCTCTACTTTTTGTCTCTTGTCCTCATGCTCGACCATCCCGAAGGTCCAATCAAATCTTTGTTCGCAATCAATGAAGCCTTCAGTCTGATCATCAAGATCCTCTAGTCTATGCCCGACGAGCCATTGAAGACCTCTGGGTAGTGAAGTCGTACACTCATATTACACTCCTACCTGAGTTTTGAATATTTTGAAGTTGTTGCTCGAGTTGTGAAGACCTCATCTCCATCCATCATGCCTTATCAGCTTCTAGAAGATGGATACTATACATGTATATCTTTTTTTGATTTCGAGATGTAGCTCCACTGTGTATTACTCACAGCTACACTTTATATAGTTATATGACATGGATCTACAGTGTATTTGATTGGTATCCATGATTTTATTTCATCTCGAGCATGGGTATGCCCGCCTCGGTGACAAAATTATTATTTTGCAGATGGCACCTCCTGATTTCTGGTCCTTGGGCTCACTTGTTTGGAACATTGGTGAAGATTGATAATGTATTTCGGCCATCAGATGCTCTTCTGACCTCACACATTAGGAGGCATCTTTTATAACCCTAATTTTCACCAGACATGCTTACTTGGCATCAGGCCATCTCAGATTCCTTCTTTTCCAAAACACTGCTGAACAAATCTTCTTAAAAAAACCCCTTTTATAAAGGCCCACGTGCCCTGCTCCATTAATGCACACGTATACATGCTAGCTGACCCAAGATAGCCCGCGTGTACCTACAAAAGCACGAAAAAAGGAAAGTTGCTGACAGAACGCACAACTTTGGGTAAGTTAACTAAACCTTTCGACCATGCATGGCCAGTCATTCGACCAAATACCTAGCTCCTTCTAACCTATAAAAGAAGGGGTAGGGGTCCCATTTGAAAAGAGGAAAATCATAGTAAAGAAACTATAACTGATTGAGCATTCCCTTTGTCCCAACCTTTAGCCATCCTTGTGCAAAGAGAAGTATAGAGAAAAGTAGTTGGTGGACAGTGGAAGAAGATCCCAGGATCAGGATCGAGGAGCAATAGCCGACTTTATCATTGTAAGGCATCATTGTGAAGTTAATAAAATAATTGCTTTTCCCGTTCCGCCATATGAGATTGTCATTATTTGAATATTGATTGTATGATTGATTAAATCTCTAACCCATTAGTTCATAGATCAAATGCATGTGGAGTTCTTTGTTTGTCTTTTGTGAATGCAGGTCAACATTGGGAGGAGAGTTGCAGTCAAAGAATGACCAAGCGCGAAAATGGATTGACATCAAACATGAAAAATAAGGTATGTCAACTTAATCTCTTGAGCCTTGTATTTACACGAGTAATGGGGGTTTACGCATGGGATGATGGCAAGAAGTAAGAATCTTTAGGTCATTTTTGCATGCATGATAAAAAACCTTAGTGCTAGTCAGTAGGAGGGATTTCCCACCCACAACAGGTACAAGCATGACTGTCACTGATTTTCACATTCAGGATGTACTGTTATGCCATCTGGGCCATCTATGTGTTCCTACAAGCGAGCATGAAAAGCTGATTTGGGAGCCCACTACAGTTATATGGCAGGACAGTTTGGCATGGATAAAATTGTGGCCATTCTCTAGAAACATTTATTGGCCAAAAATTTGACAGGACGTCAACAAGTATATCAGATCTTGCACTGCCTGTGTCATTGCCAAGCCCACCACCAAGAAGCAAGGCTTATACACCCCTCTTCCTACCCTAGAGAAGCCTTGGGAATCCATCTCGATGGATTACATGTCTGGCCTTCCATCCACCAAACAAGGCCATGATTGTATATTTGTGGTCGTTGATCGGTTTTCTAAGATGGCCATCCTCACAACTTTTAAGAAGAGCATCACATGGGAAGATACTGCCAAGATATTTTTCGAACGAGTGTGGGTCCATTTTGGGATACCATAGACCATCATCTATGATCAGGAAAATAGATTCGTCAACACATTTTGGTCAAGTCTCTGGTCACTGTTGGACACCAAGCTCACTAAATCCACTACTTTCCACCCCCAAACAGACGGCCAAACATAGGTTGTCAATTAGATGATTGTGCACATCTTGCGCATGTACAAATCTAAGCATCCACATACATGGGATGATATTCTCCCCTATGTTCAACATAGTTACAACAAGGCTCTCCATAGCTCCACCAGCCATAGCCTATTTCAGGTGGGACTGGGATTCCAACCCTTTGGTCCCATTGATGTTGCACAACCTCTCACAACCACACAAACAAACGCTTCCCATGTTTAGTCTGAGACCAACAAAGCCACTAGATTCATTGAGCAGATTCAACACATCCTCCAACAGGTCCATGAGATTTTGCAAAAAGCTAATGCTAAGTACAAGCAACGCCATGATCAACACAGGGTACCACACTAGTTTCAGGTTGGAGACAAGGTCTGGTTACATTTGCAGAAGGAGCGTCTTACATGGCCCCATTATAAGCTCTTCCCACTTTGCTATGAGCCTTACACCATCACCAAGGCTGTTGGTAGCAATGATTTTGAGCTCAACACTCCACCCTTCCTTGGCTTGCACCTAGTGTTCAATGTGGATCTCCTTCGGCCATATTTTCCACCATTATTGGACACCTCAGAGATCACATAACAGATGACACCAACAAATCTCAACCCTGACTGCATGGAACAAGCATCCACTAATCAGATAGTGGACACACAGGTCAAGGGCACTTGCCAACAGAGGATCCAACTTTATCGGGTTGTCAAGGCAAGGAATCTCCTCCACCAAGGTAAGTGGCTCACCCAGGGCCAAATTCAATAGAACTTTCCTCACCTGATGGAGGAACTCAACACAATGGATACCATTGCTTCCTAAGGGGGTAGGACTAATCTAGGTGGATATTGGTGGCCACCCACCTATTCCAACTGGCTCCCCTTGACAGTTTTTAGATCAACACGTTCTTTTGTACTTCTTTGTAATTGCAGGTTCAATACTTTCGGGGATGTCTGAAGCCCTGCACATCTTCCAGGTGGATATTGGTGGCCTCTCACCTAATCCAACTGGCTTATTTTGTATGTTTTCATGCTAGCACATCTTTCTGTAATTCCAGGGCCATTTTGGGGCCCTTAAGAGTGTTTTTTTTTGGCTCGCCACAATCAAACTGTAGATGGGGTCAGAGTTTGACGACGTAATGCATAGTTCTCAAAAAGACCTTTCCAATGGGCTATCACGTGCCTAAAATGGAGGTCGTATGCAAAATATACGACCACAGGAAGTTGAGGTACCAACTTACCCATAGGGGCCCACATAAATTTTGGCGTTTCATCTCCCAAGGGGTTAGGTTTTTGGATGTCTAGGGTTTTGACATTCATGAGTAATGTTAAAAATTCCTCTGGAGCCTCATTGTAATCATTATGCTTAGACGAATGTGCATAGAAGCCACATCTCTTCTCAGAGATAACTACCACCATTCGAGCAAGTGTTTCAGTTTTGCAGTTTTACAATTTCAACCTATTTCATTTATTCAATAGAAGATATTATTCACTGGATATTTGTGGTGTTCTTTATATCTTTGTGTTTATTATATTCAGTGTGTTAATTAGTTCGTTCCGCTCCTAAATCTTGAACAATACGGTAAGAGAGAGAGAGGGAGGGTTATATGCAAGAGGTAAAGAGAGAAGGGGAACAAAGAGCAGAGAAGAGAAGGGGATCAGAGAGCAGAATAGATTGCTGGTTCGCTAGGCTGGGAGAAGAGAGGGGAGTCTAGATTTTGAATTGTGTTTTTTCTTAATTTGTTTAAGCATGACCATGCTTGTATGTGTTTTCAATGTTGCTTGTGTTGCTTTGATTTGTGTTGATATGTATTCCATTTGAAAAAGAAGAAAAACTTAACACTCACTAGTCTCAATATTTTTATATAATGTCCTTATGCCATTCACTATGAGCCTAGATTCAAATAGGAATGAGTATGGATATTCCCTTACATCAATATGTTAGACACATCAAGACTAAGGGTTATATTTGTGAACATAATCTCAAGATTTATTATGTGGAACATTGGTATGGAGTGAAAATTAAACATTTTATAGATGATGCACAGGTTTTTGGCATCCAATTTTTTAACTATTCACTTCTTTCAAGTTGCCTCAAGCACTCTTACATTATAATTTGTATCAACTTCTTTTTCATTGAAAGTTAATTCTTTATGGAAATTAATACTAATTATTATTTTCAACTTAAACCATTATTTATTAAAGAAAAATCTCAACCAATGTAAAAACTAAAATTAACGTAAATCCATTGTAAACCTAAATCTATTAAGCATACAAAGGGATAAAAACCTATAAATACATTTAGTAAATGGAGAGCTTATATGTATGTGATGTTTTCTAAAAATAACTACCTTGATTTTATTAAACAACTATAAGGGGGAAGAAGCTATCTTGACTTAATGTTTTTTATAAGAAAGATCCACAAATTTACTTCATCTTAATTTTTTTTTTTTTACATATTTTAAAGTTCTTTTCTTCTTTTACAAGTAAAAATGTTGAGTATATCCTTCTTTATTCTACGGCTTGTTCTATGATAAAATAACGACATATACACCACCGATCTCCTTTAGATGATGAAACAATTATTTTTATTTCATGGGGATATTTGGATTACTTTTGGAAATAGGGCTCCAAACCCCATTAAATAACTTGGAGTAAAGTGCGTGAACAAAAGGACCTATAATTCAACTCGTGCTTCATATTAAGGGTTGTGGGTACCTTTCAAACTATTGAATAAATCCATTTGAGATGTCTTTTTCACTTTTCTCATTTTAATTCAATCCCATTGTGAGTACGGTTGATCAAAGATTCCAAGACGAAATGACAATGTTTCCCAATCTCCAACGTTTACGTCCGTATCTCCCCTAACACCCCTATCTTGAGTTTGTACCCTTAGGCATGCAACGTAAAGCATGTGTTTGAATATTAAAGTTGGGGTTAAAACTTGAGAATTTTGTTTAGCAAAGGCTTTTATATATATATATATATATATATATATATATATATATATATATATATCATTTTTCTAATATGGTTTTATCATGTGCTTGATTGACTAATAAAGAGCAATGTTATCAATTTATATGACAGATTATTTGTCAAGAGTAAAGATCAATGCTATTAATCTATATGGCAATGGTTATTTGTTTTATTATTTGAGAATTCATTCCACTTAAGAATGTCATTGTTCAAACTAATAAATTTATAAATATAGCTTTTATTAGAAAAAATGGTATTATTACATGTTATTTAGAGAAGAATAAAAAAATTTGAGAGACTAATCCACCTTACTAAGATATAATTTTTTCGAAGTGATTAAGAGGTGTAATTACAAATTTGGTTACAATTTTAGAAAAGATAATGATGAATCAAATGAAACTTATATGTTGGTTGTGATGGATGAAATATATCCTATCAAGGGGTCCTATGTCTTATACATATATGTTGGATTTATATCAGATTGTATTTATTATTAGTTTTCCCAATTTTCTACTTTTCTACTTGTAAAAATTGTTAGATATCAATCATACTTGGTTTATTTAATTTTGTTTCACTATATGTTATTTGATAATTTGGAATTAAAGAAAGTGGATGGTCAAGGTAATCCTAATCCTGTGGCATGGTGGAAACAACCTATCAAACTTTATGCTTATATGGATGGATTTGAAGATTATTTGAACAAATTCATGCATATTGCCTAAGGATATTGTCCATCTATAATGCCTCAAGGATGCAAAAACTTATTGCAACACAATGCAAACATCACAATTGGTGACCGATGTTTGTCTAACGAATGTAATGTAATTATGATTTATGGGGTAGAAATTAGACCTGACAAGCTTCCTATCTTGTTAACTCCAAGGATTTTCATTTTGGAATTTGTGAAGAAAATGTGCAACATTGATGCGTTGCATTTTGTTTGAGTACATCAGAAAACATATTTTTCTCATCCTTTCATTTTTTCTTATTATGTCTTTTCAAATAGGAAAGCATATGTGAAATAAGAGAATATTTTTAAGTTTAGTACTTTTGAGATGGAGGATGTTTGGATTTATGATCCTTACGAAATAATATCTACATAGAAATATGAAATGATTCACAATGCTTATATTCACTAGGAAGGGCCCAAGTTGTAGAATTTAGAACTAGGAAATAAGAAGAGTGTTTGAGGCACACTTTTGAACACTCAAAACATAACCTAATATATTGCACTAGAACAAAACAACTATTTATTACATAAGTGAGTGGATTCTATCCATTGATCTTGATAATAGATCAAGGGATCAAATTTAACCTTATCTTCATTGTTGGCATGCAGTGGGAAGACCCGAGGTTAAACATTAATTCACCAACAAATCCCAAGATACCGGCCCTTTCGACATCACCCGCAAGCAGGTGAAGTCTCACCCGATGTACCTATGGGGACTACAGGAACTAGGTTTCCACAGTCATGGGGGAATATGAGGCATTCATTACTTATAGTTTACTTAACATTCATTACTTACAATTTACTTAAGATTCATTCATATGTTTTGTGTGTGAAACCATATTAGTACTATGATCTATGACATATTCATTTAACCATTCATCATATTTGTAGAACCATTTAATAGATCTAACATATGCATATCAACCATTCATCATAGGTGCACATTAAATAGAATAAGAAAGCACATATGAAAACATGCACATTAGAACACAAGGATTAACGTGGTTCACCCTAGACTGGGTTACGTCCACAATGGTTGGATTCTTATTCATTCATTAATTCATAATCTCCATTACATTCATGCGCACTGCACTCATACATAAATATTCAGTAAAAACCCAAACCTGCCCAAGTCGTTCTATGTTGCAGTGCACACATACCTCTCAACTGATATTCAACTCAACTAACTATTCATTTCTCAACACCCAACTCAACTAGGCTCTTCCTCTCGAATGCTCACCACTTATCATTCGAGATTTTCTTCTACCCAAAACTCGTTACATATTTATAGTTTTACAATAGGGCTTATCCCATTACAATGTGAGAAAAATGTCCCAAAACTCCTAACTAACTTCCGCCTCTTGCACGCTAACTACTTAAAATGTGCTAACTGCTTTCTGCACAAGCTTCTCCTTTGCCAAAATGTCACGCGATCCGCTTCTACGCGATTCCCAAAACTTATCCAAAATAACCTGCTCCAACATGCCCCAAACACTCACATGTGGCTCATCCTGAGCCACTTCAGGCCGACTTCCATGTCTCCAAAAACTTCTGTAATGTACCTCTGGTCGTTGCAACCTTTTCTTTGACTTGGGTTTCCCGATGCAAAATTTCCTCGGCCATCTCTGCAGTGATATGAGTCTTCACTTTTTCAACATTTTCCTAGAATTTATGCTTGACTAGATCTTGAGTAATTGCTAATTTGACTGCCACCTCATAGGATTCTTCCTGCAAGGTCTCGATCTTCTGTGAGTGTGCTCACTTCTTTTCCCTTAGTTGATTCATTCCTGAATATATATTTCAATTTTTTTCCATTGGTGTTACCATCTCTGCTAGTGGTAATGTACTCATTACTTCCTTAAAATTTTGCGCCTTGTCTTGCACAACTTGTAACTTCCGGCCAATCCCTTGCAATTCTATGTATTCAGTCAGCTACGTCCAAACTCTTGTGCTTTCTTCATACAATTTTTCACATTCTTCTTCTAGGCTTATGATATTCTCTAAAGTTGTGGTCACCAACTTCTCTCTTTGCTCCCTTTCCTCCAGGGGAGTGCCTCGTATCTGTCATGCTTCTAAGTCATTGATCTTAGTGCATAATCCCTAAATGGAAACGCTCAAATTTGTCACATGTTCCTCCAATGGGGTGTCTTCCTCCCTAGGTACTTCTGGAATAATGTTATACACCCCATGGAACACATGTTTCACTCTCTCTACTCATTGCATGACCTCATCCTGTTCCAACTTAAGTTGGTCATATTATGCTTGCAACGTGTATTTATATGTGGTTGTCTTTGTCAACACCATCGAGGTTGACACTGTGTGAAATTGAAGTTCCTCTGTCACACTCATATGTAATATGTATAATACTTCGACCGACAACTGAGATAACACTAAGTCAATATGACTTAGTTCCTTGGCTTGATATTTCAACTCTCTCGTGGGGAATTCTAAGGCTCTCGTCACTATCTTCACGACTCGTCTTTCTCCTGATACGATAGATTTCATTTGTTGCACCTCAGCTATCTGCACTGTATTCTTTGCCTGCACGTGTTGTCATGTTTGTACTGGTGCAAGTCTCGTGGTCTCCAAAACTTGTCGCAACGCAGAAATCTTCGCTTGCATATCTGAATGCCTTTCTTCTTGTTGTTTTACCAAGCACTCAAAAGCTTCATTTGTTGCTTCCTTAACTTGGTCTGTAATTTTTTCCAAGTCATCTTATGTGAGGGATTGAATGACGAGTTCCCTTACAAATTTCCTTTTCTTGCACCGTGGGACTGATTTCCCCATGTCTACTTGTTTTCTCTTCTCTCTCATGCACATGACAGTCTTTTGTGTTTTTCCACCTGTTCCATTTCCTTCATTGTCCCATTCTTCTTTTTCTTCGTAATTTATTTCTTCTACCTAGGGGATTGGTTTCATTGATTGATCTATCTTTGTATCTATCGTTGGGATCTTCCAATCATCATCACAATCTGCCATTATGCGTCCCATATATTCCTCAGTTACCCGATATCGTGTAGGCATCCATTCCCGACTTGGATCCTTCTTCGCTTGGATATACATGTGATGGTGCCCTATCTTAAATAAAAAAAACTAACATGTATGCTTATACAACCTGTGGTGGTTTGCACAGTTTCCTATGAATGTTTTCCATAATGACTTCCTTATAGATGTAGAAGTGAATATTGTTGTCTAGTTTTCTCTCCTTGTGCATTGTATGCCACAAGTTCATGTAGTTGCTGCTAAGCATGGATTATTTGTTGCTAAAAAAAATTGTGAGTCTTCCGGCTCCCTCCAAGCCACTAATGCTATTAATATAAGAAACCATGCATTGTGAAACTCCATACCTTTGTCTTGCGCTTCTCTATAGTTTATCTGGAGCTGGTTGACTAGGAAAGTTTCCCAACTCATATGCACACCTTCTACACACTTTTTTGTCACTGCTATCACTCTTGTTGGCACTTGATCTCTTTGACACTTTCTCAGAAATTTTCAATCTAAAACTTGTTTTTTGAACTTGACGCAGTCTTCATCGATGCTTGCTACATTGATTCCATGCGCTGCTCTGAACGTACCAAACTTCTCCTTCATCTTCTCCGACAACACTTTTTCATTGGACTTTTTTCTAAACAATATTGATGGGTCCTCTCCTGTCATGAGAAACCCTGTGATCAATGCAATCAACTCTGTATCGATAGACACGGGTCTATCCAACCATAGGTATCCACCATGAATGAAACTTAACAACATATTCACACATGCATTTATCTCGTTTCTCCTACCAAAATGCAGGATCTATAACAAGTTCAAGATTCCCTATTTTTCCAATCCTGCTTTCCATGTATTTGTCTCGACTCTAATAAATGATGTCTATGGATCGATGATTTTCCTCAAATATTTGTTCGAGGATGATTCTGGGAACTTCTTCTCATTTGACAGGTCATGATCTACAAACTTTAGACTTTACATTGCACCTAACATGTCTTCTTTGACTATTACTCCTAGTGGAATTTCTGGCTCCACGAGTAGATAATTTGCTTCCTTCTATAAGTGGACTGACTTCACTAATTAATTCCTTGATGGTATGCACTCCTTTGTAAATTTGGCTGAACCCGACTCTAATGTTGATGCTCCTAGAGTCTCTGCCTATACCGGTACTATTGGTGTCTTAGTGCATTGTTTATTTGGTGTTGATGTTGATGTCGTTGCTACCTTGGGTGGTGCCATTTTTCTCTGTAATTCGTATCTGCAGCTAACTTCTTTGGCTATTTTCTCCATTTACTTGGCTATATGCTCTATGATTTTGCTCCTCTCTAGGGAAATGCAAATGACAATAACTTTTTCCTGTTTGACCCTTCAACTACTTTTATCCCCTGGTTTCCAGCTATTTTCAAACTCATTCGCGCTCGAACTTACAGTCTAATCCACTTTCCTTAGCGCTTCATTAACTTCGTATCTCCAGTGGATTATACGTTAAATTTTCCAAACTATTGAAATATTCTTGTTGATCTTCATTTATGACTACGTGACACCACTACTACGCCATCATGTTCGCTCTTTATTGTATGTCCTGTCATGGATGGGCTTAAATTATTTTCCTTCCTTATTCATATTCCTTTGTCACATTCCAATCTTCCTTCTTGCACACATATCCTCTCTGTTTACTTTGTCTCTACGACATTATTTGGTTGAACTATTTGAACAATACTTCAATGCTTCCTTCCAACCTTTTGTCTCTTACCTCAAACACTTTTTCTTGCATTTTTTCTTATTTTCCATTTTCTTGCTATAATATACTAAAATACAAGTTCTATGGTACATGTTCTGTGCAGTTTGGACTAGTGCGCAGAAGCACGACTGTCCCTGTACAGTTTCATCCAAATACCATTAACCACTCCTTCCATAACTTCTCCATTCAATTTTTCCAACTGAGAAACACTTGCTTCTGCGACGAACCTTATCATGTATGGTTATAAACAATGCATCTGGAACTTCCCTAGATGTTATTGGACAAATCGGTAAGTGCAGACACAAACTAATCTCCATAACTTTAAGAGGAAGCTAGAACAAAACAAGGTAGAATACAAACTCCACCTTAGACTTCATTGTCATATAAACTAGTTTAGAGAGGGACAAATGACATACCTTTTAAATGATGTTTGATCCTCACTAGTGTCATCCTTGTTGCTCCATATTTGGATTTTCGGGATGGTGAAACCGTTTAAGAAACAAAAACCAACAAAGAGAGAGAACAATGATATATATATTCCAATGAATTTTGTGTATAAGATCAAGGTGTTATACAATAAAAATAAATACACCTTTATAGGGAAGAAAAGTATTGTTGCATTATATTAAATGAAAGTGGAGAATAAAAACCATGCCTTGATGTTGCAAGGTCCCTTCCAATGGCTCTTTTCTTCAACACACACACCTTTGCTCCAATTCCTTTGATGAAAAAGATCCACAATCTGACTTAGAGAGCTAAAGCAAAGCTATCTTCAGTATAATCTATAACATAATTGTTCATGCATAAGCAAGCCTTAGCCTTTTCCATAAGAGATCCCTCTTTATATAGGGTGAAAGAGGGATGAATGAGGAGATTAGGATGATCCCACTAAATCAGAGAAGCGAGTAAGTTCCAAACCAATCGGAGGCCACCTCATATTCTAGAAGATTCCTTTCTATAACCTTCGTGAATTTCACTTTTCCTCTTGTTTAAGCATTGTCGCACCCTATGCACAGACAACCTGCGAAGATGTCGCAGTCTAGTTTGGTGTAACATGTGACGATCAAGCATCATCACACCCCAAGCATAGATAAGGGTGCGACAATCTCCTTTGACATAGTTTTTAAGGAAGAAAAGGTAATCCACTTTTCTCATGGAGAAAGTCTCTTTTAGTGTTTTCAGGGAACATGGAAGTGAGTCATGCACATATCATCAGTTGATCACTGGGGTGACCAAAATAATGTGTAACATAATTCCCCCTAATGTATGAAGTTGGAACTTGTGACAACTGAAATACTTTGTAGAATGTGTGTGTTGAAAACAAGGAGCGCATCAGTTAGGAACCTGCAAACAATCAAGCATGTGCATAATAATATACCATCTTCTGAGGTAGGAATTCTCATACTCAGACTACAAGTGACTCTAATCATAAGTGTCAAGTGAGTCATGGCCACTAAAAATACACTGTGGATCCATGTCATCATGATTCAACATAGCCACGAGAAATACATTATGGATCTATGCTCTTAAATAATTCAAATTTGGACATAGCGACGAGACATACACAATAGATCTATGTGTCAGTACAAACTCATGAATAGTCCACCGTAACCTAGAGTGATATGGTGAGATCCAGGGTCTTCATTTCCATAGTCCCTAAGTATGAATCTATCCATGTGATTACAAGTGTCAAAGTCGAACATGGTAGAAACCACTTGATTACCGGTCATTAATGAAAACCGTTAAAAAGTGCGGGGGAAATCAACATTGATATCAATGAATCCCAAGGTACTCTAGTACAATCCAACGAATGTGAATGAATTATTTGAAGTTGAAAAATCGATGTAATCTTCCAATCAGGGGTCAATTATGTAAACCCATTGTTGAAAGTGAGGAAACCTACCATTGAGGCGTGCAGGCTCTAAGGTAGTAAATGATTTCTAAGTCTTGTTCTCAGATAATGAGTTGAAGTGGACATGAAAAGACTCATCCTAGGAGGGCCTTAATGTATCCCCCATCAATGACATAAAATATGTAACAGATTTGAAGTAGATTAGAGTTTGAAGTGACTCGGAACTGACTCAGGGAAGACCGACATGGTAGAAAATTTAGAATTGCAGATGGCCTACTCGATAGAAGGCTTGTTTAGGTTTGACTTATCTTGAACATATGAATGACACGACAATTGTCTTAGCAACATTGACTCAAGGAGGACCCAAAATATGGACTTGTAGATAGTCAAACGAGAGACGAATGGATTTCCCTACTCGAATATAGTGATGAAGGGGGGTGTCATGTTCAAGAGAGACTTTACTTCCACTAACACAAATACATATACACATTTCTTTCCCAATTTTCCACCACTATTTCTGGCGAGTACCTATTTATTTTTACGCAAGATTGAGGAGGATAACATATGCTTGTAATGTAATCTCATCCTTTAGATGAGTCCCTTAGATTAGTTTTAACGAATCCTAGGAAGGAGTGGTTATATGGGCCTTTCGATGCTTGTTTTACAAGTCCAAAGAAGAAAAATCAGGGGTTTTCATGTTTAGAGGGTCTAAAAAACACTTAAAGAAAACTCCAAAATGTCCTTTTTCGTAAGCTAGTCTGACGAGACCAAAAAAGAGATAATCTACTGCTCATCAAACTTTTTCTTCAAATAATTTTACGAGCGTGAAAAGAACAAGGTTGCTCGGCTATCTTTTCGTGTTTAGGGAGCTTGAAAAGATCTTAAAGGATACTCCATAGGGTTTGTTTTCCATATTACCAATGCGAGTTCAAAAAATGATAAAACGTTACTCGATTGCAGTCTCATGGTTTCACGAGCGTGAGAAAGAATTAAGACCGTGCTCAGAGTTTTTCCTTAAAAAACCTAAAAGTATATGTACATAAGAAAAACACACAAAAACGACCAAAAGTGGAGGATCCATGTCAAACATCCCTTCCTTATATCTTTCAATCTGCAATGGAAACACTTTGCAAAGTTCATTAGACTTAGGGCATAGGTAAAATATTCAAAAAATAATTTAATTTGCAATAAAAAATGGTAAAAAGTAATAAAAAAGGTCAAAATAACCCATTAACCATTTCATTTTGCAATTTCACCCAAATAATTCCCAAAACCCTCATTTTATTCCAAATTTCAAGCGTCGATTCTAGAGCCCCTGGTGGAACATTTCACGAACTGCTTCTATCAAAAAGGTAATATTTTGCCCCTTTCTCTTTTCATGGTTTAAATTTTCATTTTAAGTGGTTTATTTTTGAGTTAAGGTCGATTTTTTGGGAGTCCTTGCACTTTGAGATTGTCACAGACTCACGGTATCGTGAACTGCGACGATCCCAAATCACCACAGGGGATATACGACCAGGGTGCGATGACATCGCTCTGTGTAAAAGAAATCCCCTGTGACGACCATAACTCAATTTTTGAAAAAAGAAAATGAGTTAGGAAAACTTCCAAGTTTTTATTTTTGATGAATCTAATCATCCTTTAATGTTGTTTGGAAGATTTTCCTCAGTCAAAATGCTCGAGTGGAGGGAACGTGAGCATGAGGAAGAATATTACTTTGTCGGGAATGACCCGAGAACTGTCATGGCACTTCGGGAGTGTGGTTTACTCAAATTCTTCAAAGTTCAAGGCATGAGAGCCCAACTGAGGCTATTGGAGTATCTAGTCCACATGTGGGATGTCAATGAACAAGCCTTTCATGTGGGTGCTCATACACTCACCTTGGAGATATATGACATTTACTTTTTGATGGGGTTATCTCGTTGAGGCTCTCAGGTATCACTCTCGGGAAGCAGGGGTGGATGAGAACCCGTAGACTATTACGTTGCACACCACTGCATGCCAGGTACATAAAATCATAGTGGCAAGGTTTCCATTAGGGATGTTTAAGATTTACCATTGAGAACTATCCTTTACACTATCACTCAGATGGAAGGGAGTGAAACTCCCCACATGGATTTACAAATCCACTTTCAGTACGCTATAGAGTGTATGGATCCATGAGTCTTCAATTGGTGCGAGGGTCTCTTGAAGAATATGAAGAAACAATTGACAAAGTGTCAGAATGGTTGGTTGAAATAGTTTGGCTATGGATCTATTTTAGTATCCTTCTTCCTGGAGAGATTCCTCATCTTATGCCTACAGGTGGAGTGGGGAATACCTAATATGGGTGGATTTGATGGCTCATCATGGTGGCGTGCCTACCGTCAAATATGATGAAGCTTTCTTCCAGTGGCTGAGAGATCAACTAATCATGGTGGAGGACTATGCTTGCACCAGGACAGACTTCTGTGGGGATCCTCACTTAGCTCTACCCAAGGGATCTTAGTGGGGGGACATAGGTAAGAAGAAATTTTTGATTATATGATGTTTTTGGTATTTTTATTATAAAATGTTTTTGTCATTTATCCAAGACTAATCAAGTGCTCTCAATAATGTAGATGTGGTGCCTTATCGTCCTCCAGGATCATCTCCCATTCAAAAGAGAGGAGAGATAGGCGTTGTGGTGGGTTGATGAGTGACTGAGCAAGATCTCAAGGAGATTGAATAGAACCTAGAGGGATTAACTTTGAAAATCCCTAATATCACGGTGGATGAACTACCTCGGTGCTACCAATGCCATACAGTTGGTGTATCAACATCTATTAGTCGACTGCTCCTTAGAGTGGCACGATTCGTTGTTTGTTACAACGAGAAACATCCATGATGCTTATATATATGAAGCCATGAACTTCATTGTTTTGACATTTTGGTCTTAGGACAAACACTTTTTGTAACTTTTGACGTATTAATATAAAGTTCTTACCGAATTACTTGTCTTTTTAAATATGTGTTTGGATTTATAAATGGTGCAAATGTCCATCTAAAACATAATTAACCAATGCATGTGTTAATGTGTTTAGACATCTAGGAATATGTTGATACTCAATATAATCAAAATGTTTTTCCAAGAGGCAAATTATTATCAATGTAGGAATTCAGTAAACTCATAACAATGTAGGACTTCAGATGGAATAAACGTTACTCAATTGCAACACTACTAACTGTGAATCAAGTCATACAATAAGATGACAGATTCTAGGTGTTACAAGGAAAAAACTCTCTATGGATAAGGGTAAACCACAATAGATAGGTATGACTGCAGAAATCGACTCAATTCCAACATATGCTATACAAACTAATGTGAAAGATAAGAAAGATGCCTACCTCGATCCAACGTTCGATGATGTTCCATCGTTGAGCACTTTGACCCAAAGCTTTGTACCTGCAACAAATTCTTAACAAACAAGGAGAGCAATTATATAGTGATAATGTAAAAGGGGTTAACACATCAGATAGCATAATCCATTAATAAACATTACAAACATGCCCATGGATAATAATCATATATTTGTATGATACCAATAGGATGGGAAAGGAGTATTTTTATTAATAATTGATCAACAGAAGTGACAACATTACAGACTTCTGTGTCAGCACGGTTCGAAACCAAGAAATCAAGTTCCTTCCAACTGGGCCTCCACCACTTCAATCCTCCACCAAAGGAAAGCTCATAGGAAAGAGATAATGAAGTTCTCTCAAAAATAAGGAAAGAGCTTGGGGGATGAACACCGTGTTTAGACTTGAGGTACAAAGGGATGCAGACTCAATATGAAGCAATTTCTCCAGAGTAATTTTTATCTAAAAGTTGAAGGCTTTGTCCTCTTTTCCATAGCTCGGAATTGTGCTCTTATAGCCTTCAAAATGAAACTGAAGGGTCGATTCAGAATGTTTCTAGTATATGGAAGGCCAAGGATCAGAGATTTCCTGTCGTGACATGGAAACCTGACTCCATTTTTGTATTTTATGGCACAAATCCCGATGTACGCAGGCTGTAGTGGAGCAACCTGCGTATACACATGCTGTATAGTAGATAGGGCGTGCATATGTGGAAAAATGTGTATTTTTAGCTCTGGATTCATCAAAAAGGGATGACAAGTCTGCATAGGGAAATGGAAAACTATGCAAGATAGTAATGGTGAGGAAAATCTTGCTATAAAAGATGCCCCCTAATGTGTGAGATCAGAGGAGTATTTGCGATGGTCAAAATACATTATAAGTAACCCATGAGTGGAGTGGTAGAGAACCAGCTGGACAAACTTGATTGCTCATTACATTCCATTTGACTTTTCATACATGGCTGCCAAGAATAGAATGCAGATCCATGTGGAAAATATACCAAATAAGTGTCTGTGGTCATGAATAGGCAAATACAAATGCGGTTATATGCCAAAATATGTCATAGTCATGAACAAGGCCCAATGAAACCAGTCTCAAAATCAATCTAAAGATATCTGCATGCCATGGAGTACAATCTGATCTCCCATGATCGTTGAAGTCAAATAGGTGTTGGTCCAATGAAAGGGAAGAAATAGCTCAGGAAAGCTGCGACCACATAGTGATGTCTTCAAGTCTTCTACACTATCCGCCAAGGGTGCAAGTCTACATCATGTGAATAAAGGAGTTGAGGTTGAACACAATGAGACATCGTTTGATTATTGGTCATTGAGGCATACCGTTAACAAACGTGAGACAAGCTACCAATAGTGAAAGTAGGTATCAAGGCACCGAGTACATTCCTACATGTGTGAATAAAGGAGTCGGTTTCAAACACTTAAGAAATCCATTGATCAAGAGACATTGATGTATTCTCATCTGTCAATGGAAAGAGATATTTCCACTAATGACTACAAGCCTCTAGGTACTCATAAAACTCTAGGTCCCATATCCAGAATAAATGAGTTGAAGTCGATGGAAAGAGATCCACGAAAAGGAGAGCAATAAGGAATCTCTCATCAATCAGAACGAGGAACAAAGCAGGAGCTTCATGGTTTGGTGGAGATTGGACGAAGAACATGTTCATGAACCAACGACCCTGTGCATCTTTCACGTGTACCAAATGCAAGCAGTATACAAAAAAGACCCTCTGAATAGCAGCCAATGATGAAAAATGTTGACAAAGGCGAGGAAACCACCAATAAGGCTAATGGCATCCAAGACACTGCATGAATCCCAAAGTGTGAATAGATGTCTGTCCATCAAACACAAGGGAAACCACCTAGTCAATGACCAATGATGAAATGTCGATTGTTGGGTTCAAGGTGACCTACCGATGATGAAAGTAGGGCCAGGGTGCATGATAAGACCATAGTATCATGTGATTCTGAGACAAACTGAGGGTATGGCCAACATGCAAAGTCAAGATTTCTGAGGAGTGGTTGACACAGGTTGATAGACTTCCTTTGAACAAGAGCATGAGACATATGGTGGACTTCGACAACATAGAATCAATGATGTGACTATTAGATACAGGAGGCATCAATAACGTTCTCTATAGGGACAGGAAGAGTAACCAATCGGTATAGAAAACTATGTAACGAGATCAACTTCCTAAGGCCATGCTAAACCCAAAATTATGATGAAATAAGGACTCAATAATTTTGTGTTCTGTTCAAAGGCGACACGACTGCTGCCAATTATAATATAGTACTCCCTTCCCGCCTGTATTTTTTTTGTTTTTTCATAAAAAATGAATGTTATGATACAGAGGAGGAAACGAGTGTCACAAGTAAGAAAAACTAGTTCCAACATTGGAACGTACCTATGCTCAATGCAAGGAAATGAATGCGGGAGATGGACACTCGGGGCGATGTTCCCTCCAGGGTATAGTGTGTCAAATTGCAAAGGATATAAACAAGGCTCTGCTTGGTTGAGGATGCAAAAACTGCTTAGGCAACGGTTTATAACACAAAGCGAGAACTGACTGATGGCTCAATACTGCAAGCGAGGGCATGAGATGCAATCACAACTCAACGCCAAAAAATATCCTTTTTTATGTATTTTAGTCTACTTGGTGTGAAAAAGGGGTAAACTTGTGCCAAATAGACATCTTTTCAAATCCAATTTACGAGTTTGAAAAAGACAAGTTCAATCGACAATCTTTTCTATTTTTGATAATGAGTTGGAAAAGATCTTAACTAAGACTCATGACCTTTCAAATACAATTTAACGAGTGTGAAAGGGACAAATCACTCATAAATATTTTTGGTTTTTTAGACGAGTTGGAAGACTTGTTTTTGGGAGTCCGCGGGGAATAAGGTCGCATGTGCATGAATGAGAAATGAGGCTCATCATAAAGTCGTGTATCGAATTATAATGGACTCTTGGTCCTAAGTAAAAACTTGGTATGGGCACCAAATGAAAAAGAGGATCTAACTAGGGTGCCCATGTTTGGTAAGTCTCTACCATTTATTAGTGACATTGTTTATAGCAGACGGGAGGTTCTGTGTCGCAACAAATGGGTTCGTACCTAAGGCGAAAAAGAGGTAGTCAAAGGATAATGCAAAAATGCACGATGGAGTTGATACCTATCCTATACGCTAGGTTATGAAAATACCTACCCGAGGTGACGAATGACCAATCATGATGTTGAAATCCACAAGAAAACTGAGTTAAAACTACAAAATTCAGCTCAAAACCACTCTTGAATTAGTCCATTAGGTGAAAAAATAACATGAAACTATATAAAGTGGGTAAAAATAGCTTATAAATAGTAATAAAATAAAAAACTACTGTATCATTTTGATTTTTACCCAAATAGTGCAATTTGGACCAAAATACCTCCAAGATTCAAATGACGATTTTGGAAGCATCAGGCAACGAAATCATGAACTGTTTGGATCAGATAACTCTTCATCTCATCCTCTTCAAATTCAGTGGATTACATTTTTGATTTAGGTTCTAATTTTTTAGTTTTTGAGGGCGTAAATTAAGATTTTCGGTATACGTGGGATGCCTTCATTTAGTTCGCATGTACGATGAGGTATATGCTCCTGTGTGAACCACAGGGAGCGTGCATTAAGCCCTACACGCGACTGTGTAAAGAAATCCACGTACAGGTATGCAACTGGCCAAAAAGAGGGGTTCTAACTCAAAAATTGATTTGTTTTTTGCAAGATGGTCCTAGAATGGAGAGAGCGAGAGCATGAGGAGGTAGATGCAACTATGGATTGAGATCCGGTGGCTCAAGCAGCTCTAAAAATATGTGGCTTGTATAAATTTTGGGCTCTCAAAGGAATGAGGACCCAAGTGAGGTTGTTGGAGATGTTGGTGGGTTACTGGGACCCTGATAGCGAAAGATTTATCCTTGATGGAAAACCATTGCGGATCGAAGTAGAGGACATCTACTTCTTGACTGGTCTATCATGCCGAGGGGAGGTTGTAAACCTCAAGTCACATGGAGTAGGGAGTGGGATGAAAATCAAGGAGTATATCGATGCCCACTGTGTAGCAGGGACTCCCAAGGTGGGAAGCCAAGTCCCCATCCGGGAAATAAGTAACTTCAGTTTGAAGATCATTTTGCTCATGCTTACCAAGATCATAGGTTCAGCCTTGTTGCATAAAGCATCGAGACCACTTGTGTTTTAAGTAGTAGAGTGTGCTAGACCCACTGTCTATGACTGGTGTACCTCACTGCTGACCAATATAAAAGGTCAGTTGACAGAGTGCAAACAGGGGAGTAAGCGAAACTTCGGGTTTGCCTCTATTCTTTGCAACTTCTTTTTCGAGTGGATTCCAGGTCTGGGACCTAGAGTGGAGATCCTTCCTATATAACCACGTGATCCAACCATGGTGCGGTGGATCGAGGTCATGAGACGACAGGGGAGAGGTAGGGTATCAACACCCTACAACGATGATTTTTTCTTCTGGTGGCG
>ML777311.1:1370918-1421945 GCA_009831015.1 Picea engelmannii | reverse complement strand
ATGAAAACATGCACATTAGAACACAAGGATTAACGTGGTTCACCCTAGACTGGGTTACGTCCACAATGGTTGGATTCTTATTCATTCATTAATTCATAATCTCCATTACATTCATGCGCACTGCACTCATACATAAATATTCAGTAAAAACCCAAACCTGCCCAAGTCGTTCTATGTTGCAGTGCACACATACCTCTCAACTGATATTCAACTCAACTAACTATTCATTTCTCAACACCCAACTCAACTAGGCTCTTCCTCTCGAATGCTCACCACTTATCATTCGAGATTTTCTTCTACCCAAAACTCGTTACATATTTATAGTTTTACAATAGGGCTTATCCCATTACAATGTGAGAAAAATGTCCCAAAACTCCTAACTAACTTCCGCCTCTTGCACGCTAACTACTTAAAATGTGCTAACTGCTTTCTGCACAAGCTTCTCCTTTGCCAAAATGTCACGCGATCCGCTTCTACGCGATTCCCAAAACTTATCCAAAATAACCTGCTCCAACATGCCCCAAACACTCACATGTGGCTCATCCTGAGCCACTTCAGGCCGACTTCCATGTCTCCAAAAACTTCTGTAATGTACCTCTGGTCGTTGCAACCTTTTCTTTGACTTGGGTTTCCCGATGCAAAATTTCCTCGGCCATCTCTGCAGTGATATGAGTCTTCACTTTTTCAACATTTTCCTAGAATTTATGCTTGACTAGATCTTGAGTAATTGCTAATTTGACTGCCACCTCATAGGATTCTTCCTGCAAGGTCTCGATCTTCTGTGAGTGTGCTCACTTCTTTTCCCTTAGTTGATTCATTCCTGAATATATATTTCAATTTTTTTCCATTGGTGTTACCATCTCTGCTAGTGGTAATGTACTCATTACTTCCTTAAAATTTTGCGCCTTGTCTTGCACAACTTGTAACTTCCGGCCAATCCCTTGCAATTCTATGTATTCAGTCAGCTACGTCCAAACTCTTGTGCTTTCTTCATACAATTTTTCACATTCTTCTTCTAGGCTTATGATATTCTCTAAAGTTGTGGTCACCAACTTCTCTCTTTGCTCCCTTTCCTCCAGGGGAGTGCCTCGTATCTGTCATGCTTCTAAGTCATTGATCTTAGTGCATAATCCCTAAATGGAAACGCTCAAATTTGTCACATGTTCCTCCAATGGGGTGTCTTCCTCCCTAGGTACTTCTGGAATAATGTTATACACCCCATGGAACACATGTTTCACTCTCTCTACTCATTGCATGACCTCATCCTGTTCCAACTTAAGTTGGTCATATTATGCTTGCAACGTGTATTTATATGTGGTTGTCTTTGTCAACACCATCGAGGTTGACACTGTGTGAAATTGAAGTTCCTCTGTCACACTCATATGTAATATGTATAATACTTCGACCGACAACTGAGATAACACTAAGTCAATATGACTTAGTTCCTTGGCTTGATATTTCAACTCTCTCGTGGGGAATTCTAAGGCTCTCGTCACTATCTTCACGACTCGTCTTTCTCCTGATACGATAGATTTCATTTGTTGCACCTCAGCTATCTGCACTGTATTCTTTGCCTGCACGTGTTGTCATGTTTGTACTGGTGCAAGTCTCGTGGTCTCCAAAACTTGTCGCAACGCAGAAATCTTCGCTTGCATATCTGAATGCCTTTCTTCTTGTTGTTTTACCAAGCACTCAAAAGCTTCATTTGTTGCTTCCTTAACTTGGTCTGTAATTTTTTCCAAGTCATCTTATGTGAGGGATTGAATGACGAGTTCCCTTACAAATTTCCTTTTCTTGCACCGTGGGACTGATTTCCCCATGTCTACTTGTTTTCTCTTCTCTCTCATGCACATGACAGTCTTTTGTGTTTTTCCACCTGTTCCATTTCCTTCATTGTCCCATTCTTCTTTTTCTTCGTAATTTATTTCTTCTACCTAGGGGATTGGTTTCATTGATTGATCTATCTTTGTATCTATCGTTGGGATCTTCCAATCATCATCACAATCTGCCATTATGCGTCCCATATATTCCTCAGTTACCCGATATCGTGTAGGCATCCATTCCCGACTTGGATCCTTCTTCGCTTGGATATACATGTGATGGTGCCCTATCTTAAATAAAAAAAACTAACATGTATGCTTATACAACCTGTGGTGGTTTGCACAGTTTCCTATGAATGTTTTCCATAATGACTTCCTTATAGATGTAGAAGTGAATATTGTTGTCTAGTTTTCTCTCCTTGTGCATTGTATGCCACAAGTTCATGTAGTTGCTGCTAAGCATGGATTATTTGTTGCTAAAAAAAATTGTGAGTCTTCCGGCTCCCTCCAAGCCACTAATGCTATTAATATAAGAAACCATGCATTGTGAAACTCCATACCTTTGTCTTGCGCTTCTCTATAGTTTATCTGGAGCTGGTTGACTAGGAAAGTTTCCCAACTCATATGCACACCTTCTACACACTTTTTTGTCACTGCTATCACTCTTGTTGGCACTTGATCTCTTTGACACTTTCTCAGAAATTTTCAATCTAAAACTTGTTTTTTGAACTTGACGCAGTCTTCATCGATGCTTGCTACATTGATTCCATGCGCTGCTCTGAACGTACCAAACTTCTCCTTCATCTTCTCCGACAACACTTTTTCATTGGACTTTTTTCTAAACAATATTGATGGGTCCTCTCCTGTCATGAGAAACCCTGTGATCAATGCAATCAACTCTGTATCGATAGACACGGGTCTATCCAACCATAGGTATCCACCATGAATGAAACTTAACAACATATTCACACATGCATTTATCTCGTTTCTCCTACCAAAATGCAGGATCTATAACAAGTTCAAGATTCCCTATTTTTCCAATCCTGCTTTCCATGTATTTGTCTCGACTCTAATAAATGATGTCTATGGATCGATGATTTTCCTCAAATATTTGTTCGAGGATGATTCTGGGAACTTCTTCTCATTTGACAGGTCATGATCTACAAACTTTAGACTTTACATTGCACCTAACATGTCTTCTTTGACTATTACTCCTAGTGGAATTTCTGGCTCCACGAGTAGATAATTTGCTTCCTTCTATAAGTGGACTGACTTCACTAATTAATTCCTTGATGGTATGCACTCCTTTGTAAATTTGGCTGAACCCGACTCTAATGTTGATGCTCCTAGAGTCTCTGCCTATACCGGTACTATTGGTGTCTTAGTGCATTGTTTATTTGGTGTTGATGTTGATGTCGTTGCTACCTTGGGTGGTGCCATTTTTCTCTGTAATTCGTATCTGCAGCTAACTTCTTTGGCTATTTTCTCCATTTACTTGGCTATATGCTCTATGATTTTGCTCCTCTCTAGGGAAATGCAAATGACAATAACTTTTTCCTGTTTGACCCTTCAACTACTTTTATCCCCTGGTTTCCAGCTATTTTCAAACTCATTCGCGCTCGAACTTACAGTCTAATCCACTTTCCTTAGCGCTTCATTAACTTCGTATCTCCAGTGGATTATACGTTAAATTTTCCAAACTATTGAAATATTCTTGTTGATCTTCATTTATGACTACGTGACACCACTACTACGCCATCATGTTCGCTCTTTATTGTATGTCCTGTCATGGATGGGCTTAAATTATTTTCCTTCCTTATTCATATTCCTTTGTCACATTCCAATCTTCCTTCTTGCACACATATCCTCTCTGTTTACTTTGTCTCTACGACATTATTTGGTTGAACTATTTGAACAATACTTCAATGCTTCCTTCCAACCTTTTGTCTCTTACCTCAAACACTTTTTCTTGCATTTTTTCTTATTTTCCATTTTCTTGCTATAATATACTAAAATACAAGTTCTATGGTACATGTTCTGTGCAGTTTGGACTAGTGCGCAGAAGCACGACTGTCCCTGTACAGTTTCATCCAAATACCATTAACCACTCCTTCCATAACTTCTCCATTCAATTTTTCCAACTGAGAAACACTTGCTTCTGCGACGAACCTTATCATGTATGGTTATAAACAATGCATCTGGAACTTCCCTAGATGTTATTGGACAAATCGGTAAGTGCAGACACAAACTAATCTCCATAACTTTAAGAGGAAGCTAGAACAAAACAAGGTAGAATACAAACTCCACCTTAGACTTCATTGTCATATAAACTAGTTTAGAGAGGGACAAATGACATACCTTTTAAATGATGTTTGATCCTCACTAGTGTCATCCTTGTTGCTCCATATTTGGATTTTCGGGATGGTGAAACCGTTTAAGAAACAAAAACCAACAAAGAGAGAGAACAATGATATATATATTCCAATGAATTTTGTGTATAAGATCAAGGTGTTATACAATAAAAATAAATACACCTTTATAGGGAAGAAAAGTATTGTTGCATTATATTAAATGAAAGTGGAGAATAAAAACCATGCCTTGATGTTGCAAGGTCCCTTCCAATGGCTCTTTTCTTCAACACACACACCTTTGCTCCAATTCCTTTGATGAAAAAGATCCACAATCTGACTTAGAGAGCTAAAGCAAAGCTATCTTCAGTATAATCTATAACATAATTGTTCATGCATAAGCAAGCCTTAGCCTTTTCCATAAGAGATCCCTCTTTATATAGGGTGAAAGAGGGATGAATGAGGAGATTAGGATGATCCCACTAAATCAGAGAAGCGAGTAAGTTCCAAACCAATCGGAGGCCACCTCATATTCTAGAAGATTCCTTTCTATAACCTTCGTGAATTTCACTTTTCCTCTTGTTTAAGCATTGTCGCACCCTATGCACAGACAACCTGCGAAGATGTCGCAGTCTAGTTTGGTGTAACATGTGACGATCAAGCATCATCACACCCCAAGCATAGATAAGGGTGCGACAATCTCCTTTGACATAGTTTTTAAGGAAGAAAAGGTAATCCACTTTTCTCATGGAGAAAGTCTCTTTTAGTGTTTTCAGGGAACATGGAAGTGAGTCATGCACATATCATCAGTTGATCACTGGGGTGACCAAAATAATGTGTAACATAATTCCCCCTAATGTATGAAGTTGGAACTTGTGACAACTGAAATACTTTGTAGAATGTGTGTGTTGAAAACAAGGAGCGCATCAGTTAGGAACCTGCAAACAATCAAGCATGTGCATAATAATATACCATCTTCTGAGGTAGGAATTCTCATACTCAGACTACAAGTGACTCTAATCATAAGTGTCAAGTGAGTCATGGCCACTAAAAATACACTGTGGATCCATGTCATCATGATTCAACATAGCCACGAGAAATACATTATGGATCTATGCTCTTAAATAATTCAAATTTGGACATAGCGACGAGACATACACAATAGATCTATGTGTCAGTACAAACTCATGAATAGTCCACCGTAACCTAGAGTGATATGGTGAGATCCAGGGTCTTCATTTCCATAGTCCCTAAGTATGAATCTATCCATGTGATTACAAGTGTCAAAGTCGAACATGGTAGAAACCACTTGATTACCGGTCATTAATGAAAACCGTTAAAAAGTGCGGGGGAAATCAACATTGATATCAATGAATCCCAAGGTACTCTAGTACAATCCAACGAATGTGAATGAATTATTTGAAGTTGAAAAATCGATGTAATCTTCCAATCAGGGGTCAATTATGTAAACCCATTGTTGAAAGTGAGGAAACCTACCATTGAGGCGTGCAGGCTCTAAGGTAGTAAATGATTTCTAAGTCTTGTTCTCAGATAATGAGTTGAAGTGGACATGAAAAGACTCATCCTAGGAGGGCCTTAATGTATCCCCCATCAATGACATAAAATATGTAACAGATTTGAAGTAGATTAGAGTTTGAAGTGACTCGGAACTGACTCAGGGAAGACCGACATGGTAGAAAATTTAGAATTGCAGATGGCCTACTCGATAGAAGGCTTGTTTAGGTTTGACTTATCTTGAACATATGAATGACACGACAATTGTCTTAGCAACATTGACTCAAGGAGGACCCAAAATATGGACTTGTAGATAGTCAAACGAGAGACGAATGGATTTCCCTACTCGAATATAGTGATGAAGGGGGGTGTCATGTTCAAGAGAGACTTTACTTCCACTAACACAAATACATATACACATTTCTTTCCCAATTTTCCACCACTATTTCTGGCGAGTACCTATTTATTTTTACGCAAGATTGAGGAGGATAACATATGCTTGTAATGTAATCTCATCCTTTAGATGAGTCCCTTAGATTAGTTTTAACGAATCCTAGGAAGGAGTGGTTATATGGGCCTTTCGATGCTTGTTTTACAAGTCCAAAGAAGAAAAATCAGGGGTTTTCATGTTTAGAGGGTCTAAAAAACACTTAAAGAAAACTCCAAAATGTCCTTTTTCGTAAGCTAGTCTGACGAGACCAAAAAAGAGATAATCTACTGCTCATCAAACTTTTTCTTCAAATAATTTTACGAGCGTGAAAAGAACAAGGTTGCTCGGCTATCTTTTCGTGTTTAGGGAGCTTGAAAAGATCTTAAAGGATACTCCATAGGGTTTGTTTTCCATATTACCAATGCGAGTTCAAAAAATGATAAAACGTTACTCGATTGCAGTCTCATGGTTTCACGAGCGTGAGAAAGAATTAAGACCGTGCTCAGAGTTTTTCCTTAAAAAACCTAAAAGTATATGTACATAAGAAAAACACACAAAAACGACCAAAAGTGGAGGATCCATGTCAAACATCCCTTCCTTATATCTTTCAATCTGCAATGGAAACACTTTGCAAAGTTCATTAGACTTAGGGCATAGGTAAAATATTCAAAAAATAATTTAATTTGCAATAAAAAATGGTAAAAAGTAATAAAAAAGGTCAAAATAACCCATTAACCATTTCATTTTGCAATTTCACCCAAATAATTCCCAAAACCCTCATTTTATTCCAAATTTCAAGCGTCGATTCTAGAGCCCCTGGTGGAACATTTCACGAACTGCTTCTATCAAAAAGGTAATATTTTGCCCCTTTCTCTTTTCATGGTTTAAATTTTCATTTTAAGTGGTTTATTTTTGAGTTAAGGTCGATTTTTTGGGAGTCCTTGCACTTTGAGATTGTCACAGACTCACGGTATCGTGAACTGCGACGATCCCAAATCACCACAGGGGATATACGACCAGGGTGCGATGACATCGCTCTGTGTAAAAGAAATCCCCTGTGACGACCATAACTCAATTTTTGAAAAAAGAAAATGAGTTAGGAAAACTTCCAAGTTTTTATTTTTGATGAATCTAATCATCCTTTAATGTTGTTTGGAAGATTTTCCTCAGTCAAAATGCTCGAGTGGAGGGAACGTGAGCATGAGGAAGAATATTACTTTGTCGGGAATGACCCGAGAACTGTCATGGCACTTCGGGAGTGTGGTTTACTCAAATTCTTCAAAGTTCAAGGCATGAGAGCCCAACTGAGGCTATTGGAGTATCTAGTCCACATGTGGGATGTCAATGAACAAGCCTTTCATGTGGGTGCTCATACACTCACCTTGGAGATATATGACATTTACTTTTTGATGGGGTTATCTCGTTGAGGCTCTCAGGTATCACTCTCGGGAAGCAGGGGTGGATGAGAACCCGTAGACTATTACGTTGCACACCACTGCATGCCAGGTACATAAAATCATAGTGGCAAGGTTTCCATTAGGGATGTTTAAGATTTACCATTGAGAACTATCCTTTACACTATCACTCAGATGGAAGGGAGTGAAACTCCCCACATGGATTTACAAATCCACTTTCAGTACGCTATAGAGTGTATGGATCCATGAGTCTTCAATTGGTGCGAGGGTCTCTTGAAGAATATGAAGAAACAATTGACAAAGTGTCAGAATGGTTGGTTGAAATAGTTTGGCTATGGATCTATTTTAGTATCCTTCTTCCTGGAGAGATTCCTCATCTTATGCCTACAGGTGGAGTGGGGAATACCTAATATGGGTGGATTTGATGGCTCATCATGGTGGCGTGCCTACCGTCAAATATGATGAAGCTTTCTTCCAGTGGCTGAGAGATCAACTAATCATGGTGGAGGACTATGCTTGCACCAGGACAGACTTCTGTGGGGATCCTCACTTAGCTCTACCCAAGGGATCTTAGTGGGGGGACATAGGTAAGAAGAAATTTTTGATTATATGATGTTTTTGGTATTTTTATTATAAAATGTTTTTGTCATTTATCCAAGACTAATCAAGTGCTCTCAATAATGTAGATGTGGTGCCTTATCGTCCTCCAGGATCATCTCCCATTCAAAAGAGAGGAGAGATAGGCGTTGTGGTGGGTTGATGAGTGACTGAGCAAGATCTCAAGGAGATTGAATAGAACCTAGAGGGATTAACTTTGAAAATCCCTAATATCACGGTGGATGAACTACCTCGGTGCTACCAATGCCATACAGTTGGTGTATCAACATCTATTAGTCGACTGCTCCTTAGAGTGGCACGATTCGTTGTTTGTTACAACGAGAAACATCCATGATGCTTATATATATGAAGCCATGAACTTCATTGTTTTGACATTTTGGTCTTAGGACAAACACTTTTTGTAACTTTTGACGTATTAATATAAAGTTCTTACCGAATTACTTGTCTTTTTAAATATGTGTTTGGATTTATAAATGGTGCAAATGTCCATCTAAAACATAATTAACCAATGCATGTGTTAATGTGTTTAGACATCTAGGAATATGTTGATACTCAATATAATCAAAATGTTTTTCCAAGAGGCAAATTATTATCAATGTAGGAATTCAGTAAACTCATAACAATGTAGGACTTCAGATGGAATAAACGTTACTCAATTGCAACACTACTAACTGTGAATCAAGTCATACAATAAGATGACAGATTCTAGGTGTTACAAGGAAAAAACTCTCTATGGATAAGGGTAAACCACAATAGATAGGTATGACTGCAGAAATCGACTCAATTCCAACATATGCTATACAAACTAATGTGAAAGATAAGAAAGATGCCTACCTCGATCCAACGTTCGATGATGTTCCATCGTTGAGCACTTTGACCCAAAGCTTTGTACCTGCAACAAATTCTTAACAAACAAGGAGAGCAATTATATAGTGATAATGTAAAAGGGGTTAACACATCAGATAGCATAATCCATTAATAAACATTACAAACATGCCCATGGATAATAATCATATATTTGTATGATACCAATAGGATGGGAAAGGAGTATTTTTATTAATAATTGATCAACAGAAGTGACAACATTACAGACTTCTGTGTCAGCACGGTTCGAAACCAAGAAATCAAGTTCCTTCCAACTGGGCCTCCACCACTTCAATCCTCCACCAAAGGAAAGCTCATAGGAAAGAGATAATGAAGTTCTCTCAAAAATAAGGAAAGAGCTTGGGGGATGAACACCGTGTTTAGACTTGAGGTACAAAGGGATGCAGACTCAATATGAAGCAATTTCTCCAGAGTAATTTTTATCTAAAAGTTGAAGGCTTTGTCCTCTTTTCCATAGCTCGGAATTGTGCTCTTATAGCCTTCAAAATGAAACTGAAGGGTCGATTCAGAATGTTTCTAGTATATGGAAGGCCAAGGATCAGAGATTTCCTGTCGTGACATGGAAACCTGACTCCATTTTTGTATTTTATGGCACAAATCCCGATGTACGCAGGCTGTAGTGGAGCAACCTGCGTATACACATGCTGTATAGTAGATAGGGCGTGCATATGTGGAAAAATGTGTATTTTTAGCTCTGGATTCATCAAAAAGGGATGACAAGTCTGCATAGGGAAATGGAAAACTATGCAAGATAGTAATGGTGAGGAAAATCTTGCTATAAAAGATGCCCCCTAATGTGTGAGATCAGAGGAGTATTTGCGATGGTCAAAATACATTATAAGTAACCCATGAGTGGAGTGGTAGAGAACCAGCTGGACAAACTTGATTGCTCATTACATTCCATTTGACTTTTCATACATGGCTGCCAAGAATAGAATGCAGATCCATGTGGAAAATATACCAAATAAGTGTCTGTGGTCATGAATAGGCAAATACAAATGCGGTTATATGCCAAAATATGTCATAGTCATGAACAAGGCCCAATGAAACCAGTCTCAAAATCAATCTAAAGATATCTGCATGCCATGGAGTACAATCTGATCTCCCATGATCGTTGAAGTCAAATAGGTGTTGGTCCAATGAAAGGGAAGAAATAGCTCAGGAAAGCTGCGACCACATAGTGATGTCTTCAAGTCTTCTACACTATCCGCCAAGGGTGCAAGTCTACATCATGTGAATAAAGGAGTTGAGGTTGAACACAATGAGACATCGTTTGATTATTGGTCATTGAGGCATACCGTTAACAAACGTGAGACAAGCTACCAATAGTGAAAGTAGGTATCAAGGCACCGAGTACATTCCTACATGTGTGAATAAAGGAGTCGGTTTCAAACACTTAAGAAATCCATTGATCAAGAGACATTGATGTATTCTCATCTGTCAATGGAAAGAGATATTTCCACTAATGACTACAAGCCTCTAGGTACTCATAAAACTCTAGGTCCCATATCCAGAATAAATGAGTTGAAGTCGATGGAAAGAGATCCACGAAAAGGAGAGCAATAAGGAATCTCTCATCAATCAGAACGAGGAACAAAGCAGGAGCTTCATGGTTTGGTGGAGATTGGACGAAGAACATGTTCATGAACCAACGACCCTGTGCATCTTTCACGTGTACCAAATGCAAGCAGTATACAAAAAAGACCCTCTGAATAGCAGCCAATGATGAAAAATGTTGACAAAGGCGAGGAAACCACCAATAAGGCTAATGGCATCCAAGACACTGCATGAATCCCAAAGTGTGAATAGATGTCTGTCCATCAAACACAAGGGAAACCACCTAGTCAATGACCAATGATGAAATGTCGATTGTTGGGTTCAAGGTGACCTACCGATGATGAAAGTAGGGCCAGGGTGCATGATAAGACCATAGTATCATGTGATTCTGAGACAAACTGAGGGTATGGCCAACATGCAAAGTCAAGATTTCTGAGGAGTGGTTGACACAGGTTGATAGACTTCCTTTGAACAAGAGCATGAGACATATGGTGGACTTCGACAACATAGAATCAATGATGTGACTATTAGATACAGGAGGCATCAATAACGTTCTCTATAGGGACAGGAAGAGTAACCAATCGGTATAGAAAACTATGTAACGAGATCAACTTCCTAAGGCCATGCTAAACCCAAAATTATGATGAAATAAGGACTCAATAATTTTGTGTTCTGTTCAAAGGCGACACGACTGCTGCCAATTATAATATAGTACTCCCTTCCCGCCTGTATTTTTTTTGTTTTTTCATAAAAAATGAATGTTATGATACAGAGGAGGAAACGAGTGTCACAAGTAAGAAAAACTAGTTCCAACATTGGAACGTACCTATGCTCAATGCAAGGAAATGAATGCGGGAGATGGACACTCGGGGCGATGTTCCCTCCAGGGTATAGTGTGTCAAATTGCAAAGGATATAAACAAGGCTCTGCTTGGTTGAGGATGCAAAAACTGCTTAGGCAACGGTTTATAACACAAAGCGAGAACTGACTGATGGCTCAATACTGCAAGCGAGGGCATGAGATGCAATCACAACTCAACGCCAAAAAATATCCTTTTTTATGTATTTTAGTCTACTTGGTGTGAAAAAGGGGTAAACTTGTGCCAAATAGACATCTTTTCAAATCCAATTTACGAGTTTGAAAAAGACAAGTTCAATCGACAATCTTTTCTATTTTTGATAATGAGTTGGAAAAGATCTTAACTAAGACTCATGACCTTTCAAATACAATTTAACGAGTGTGAAAGGGACAAATCACTCATAAATATTTTTGGTTTTTTAGACGAGTTGGAAGACTTGTTTTTGGGAGTCCGCGGGGAATAAGGTCGCATGTGCATGAATGAGAAATGAGGCTCATCATAAAGTCGTGTATCGAATTATAATGGACTCTTGGTCCTAAGTAAAAACTTGGTATGGGCACCAAATGAAAAAGAGGATCTAACTAGGGTGCCCATGTTTGGTAAGTCTCTACCATTTATTAGTGACATTGTTTATAGCAGACGGGAGGTTCTGTGTCGCAACAAATGGGTTCGTACCTAAGGCGAAAAAGAGGTAGTCAAAGGATAATGCAAAAATGCACGATGGAGTTGATACCTATCCTATACGCTAGGTTATGAAAATACCTACCCGAGGTGACGAATGACCAATCATGATGTTGAAATCCACAAGAAAACTGAGTTAAAACTACAAAATTCAGCTCAAAACCACTCTTGAATTAGTCCATTAGGTGAAAAAATAACATGAAACTATATAAAGTGGGTAAAAATAGCTTATAAATAGTAATAAAATAAAAAACTACTGTATCATTTTGATTTTTACCCAAATAGTGCAATTTGGACCAAAATACCTCCAAGATTCAAATGACGATTTTGGAAGCATCAGGCAACGAAATCATGAACTGTTTGGATCAGATAACTCTTCATCTCATCCTCTTCAAATTCAGTGGATTACATTTTTGATTTAGGTTCTAATTTTTTAGTTTTTGAGGGCGTAAATTAAGATTTTCGGTATACGTGGGATGCCTTCATTTAGTTCGCATGTACGATGAGGTATATGCTCCTGTGTGAACCACAGGGAGCGTGCATTAAGCCCTACACGCGACTGTGTAAAGAAATCCACGTACAGGTATGCAACTGGCCAAAAAGAGGGGTTCTAACTCAAAAATTGATTTGTTTTTTGCAAGATGGTCCTAGAATGGAGAGAGCGAGAGCATGAGGAGGTAGATGCAACTATGGATTGAGATCCGGTGGCTCAAGCAGCTCTAAAAATATGTGGCTTGTATAAATTTTGGGCTCTCAAAGGAATGAGGACCCAAGTGAGGTTGTTGGAGATGTTGGTGGGTTACTGGGACCCTGATAGCGAAAGATTTATCCTTGATGGAAAACCATTGCGGATCGAAGTAGAGGACATCTACTTCTTGACTGGTCTATCATGCCGAGGGGAGGTTGTAAACCTCAAGTCACATGGAGTAGGGAGTGGGATGAAAATCAAGGAGTATATCGATGCCCACTGTGTAGCAGGGACTCCCAAGGTGGGAAGCCAAGTCCCCATCCGGGAAATAAGTAACTTCAGTTTGAAGATCATTTTGCTCATGCTTACCAAGATCATAGGTTCAGCCTTGTTGCATAAAGCATCGAGACCACTTGTGTTTTAAGTAGTAGAGTGTGCTAGACCCACTGTCTATGACTGGTGTACCTCACTGCTGACCAATATAAAAGGTCAGTTGACAGAGTGCAAACAGGGGAGTAAGCGAAACTTCGGGTTTGCCTCTATTCTTTGCAACTTCTTTTTCGAGTGGATTCCAGGTCTGGGACCTAGAGTGGAGATCCTTCCTATATAACCACGTGATCCAACCATGGTGCGGTGGATCGAGGTCATGAGACGACAGGGGAGAGGTAGGGTATCAACACCCTACAACGATGATTTTTTCTTCTGGTGGCGGTGACAAGTCATTTCTATAGATGACTATCCCTATGTGGGGATCTATTTCAGAGGATATCCAGATATGCCACTTCCACCAGGGGCTGCCTACGGTGATATAGGTAACAAGTTTTTAAATATTTCATCATTTTGTTTTTTGTATTTTTGTATTTAAAGAACATTTTTTTTTTGATGGTACTCAAATATTAACTAGATACTTGTGTAATCGCATACATGGTTCCACGATGGTCAGAGGGATTCCTTTGACATAGACGGAGGAATTGGGGAGATGAGGCGGCGGGAGGAGAAGCAGAGAGAGTCCTACAAAATGCACAGGGAAACCTGTCTCGTTTGACATAGAGGATTCCTATTGTTCAGGTAGAGGATCTACCTGAAGCCATGCAACGACAGGTGGTTGGTGTACCTAGAGCATGGGTATGACTCTTTCGACATCTTGAAAATGCCATGGTTTTCTACCATGACACACATCCGATGCCACAGGCGTAGATGTCGTGGGATATGTATACCGGTTGTATATGTGTATTGCGGGTTTTAGCCCCAATTTTGTAATATAAACACCATATTTTGAAATATATAAAAAGGGATCTTTGACTTTACTTATATCTTACAATGTGTACATTGATTTAATGGTTTTATTTGTTTTATTAATGTGACAAATGCAAATCTAAAACATAATTAGCGTAGGCATCAGATACATGATTATAACTCCTAGAAATGTGATAATATGTAATAAAATCAAATTTTCGTTCTAAAAGATGTACCCATAGGAATCGACAGAGTAAAGTAGGATCATGCATGCGGTGACGACCATTCAACTGACATACTACTAACTGAGAATCCAAATGAACTTCTAAAGAGAGAATACCATGCGAGATAGAATTGCACAAAATTTCTATGACGACGCTATATTCGGCCACATTATTCTTGGATGGCCCTAGGCATACGCCACTTGAAGGCACTAGTAGACCCTCGGGTGAGTAAACCACCCAAGCGACGGAAGCCATGTTCCATGTATGACGACTGGCTCCGTCTGTGAATCCTAGGTAGACCAAAGACTCCATTGACATCTGCCAACAAAGGGAAAACTCAATAAGCAAGACGAAGACAAAAGAAAAGGGGAAAATATATGTATATACACTAGATTTACATTAGTATACAAAGAGTTCCACCCAAACCTAGGGCTCACGCATAGTACCTTTTCAAGTAGAGCCCATTTTTGGGCTCGACCAATTTATTCCTTTCATAATCTTCTAACTCATAGGCTCCTTTTTCTAGAACACGTCACACGATGTAAGGACCGTGCCACATGGGTTTAAACTTGTCTGCCCCTAGTGGTTCTTTGTCTTGGTCATACAAGAGGACCAAGTCACCCTCAACATACAACTGGGGATAGACAGACTTGTCATACTGAACCTTAACACATTTCTTGTTTGCCTCGATAGCCGTAAAGGCATCCCGAAGCTCCTCGTCAAGACTCTCTAGGTGCACAAGGCGTCGCTCTAAATCTGAAGTGTCAGATAGGAGCTCGACTGCCAACTTGAGAGAAGGGATTTCACATTCAATAGGAAGGATCGACTCCACATCGTTCACTAACTGAAAAGGGGAAAAATTGGTGGCAGTCTTAACCGAGGGTCGGTATGCCCAAAACGTGGGATATAGCATGATGTGCCAATTGGAATTACTCTGACTAACAATTTTTTGCAAAATGGTCTTGAGAGACTTGTTGACGGCCTCTACTTGCCCATTTTCCTGGGGGTAATAAGGAGATGAATGACCATGTCTAAACCCTAGCTTAGATTCTAGTTCTACCATCATTTCATTCTGAAAGTGACTGCCATAATCAGTGACAATATCACTCGGGAAACCGAACCGGGCGATAATTTGTTTGAGCATGAAGAAGGTTGTAGTCTTCCCATTGGATTTTACTGTAGGCATGGCCTTGACCAACTTAGTAAAGTAGTTGACGACCATGATAATATGTTGATGCCCCCCAGCTGAAGTTGGGTTGAAATCGATGAAATCTACCCCCCGCTTGGTGAAGGGACAAACGATAATGACTGGGTGAAGAGGGGCTGGATGCGAGCACATTTTTTGAGTGAACACCTAGAAGGGGTGACACTTCTTAACCACTTCTATACAATCTTTAAAGATAGTAGGCTAGAAATAACCAGCTCGCAATATTTTTTGGGTTGTCACAAGGCCGGATAGGTGACCACCACAAGCCCCTTTGTGGCAATCATTTAGGGCTGACTCGGCCTCCTCATGAGTTAAGCAATGATGCAAGATGTCATATATTCCTCGGTGATACAAAGTGTCAATGACAATGGTATAGTTTTTGGCTTGGTATCTAATACGTCGTCGATCATCTCGTGAGAGATGCTGAGTGAACTTCAAGGTTTGAAGATATAAAATGATGTCTCCATACCAGGGGTCAGACTATGAGACAAGGAAAATGTGTTCGTCCACAAATGAATCAACATGGATAACATCCTCATCTAATCATGGAAAATCAAATATTAGCTCTGCGAAGACTAGTGATTTCTTGGACTTGGCCGAAGCGAAGTCGATATCAAACTCTTGTAATATGACAATCCATTTATTATATTTCCCCCCGATGATACATCTAGTAAGGACATATTGAAACGGATTGAGATCAACAACCACCATAGTCTTGAAAAGTAATATATAGTGACGTAAGCCTTGGACTACATGAACAACAACCAAAGCTAGCTTTTCAACGTGAGAGTAATTAAGCTCAGGACTGACTAAATTTTGACGAAGATAGTAGATGATGTGCTCATGGAGCTCATCATCCTCCTGAACTAGAACCATACCAATCGTCTCTTCAGACACAACAATATACAACAAGTAATCTCTACTGTAATCAGGAGACTTCAGTAGAGGGGTTGATACTAAGGCTTTCTTCAAAGCATCAAAAGACTCCTGGGCTCGCTCATCCCAGATAAAAGGGGTGTCTTTCTTCAAGAGGTGCATGAAACCCTTAGTGATATTGGCATAATTCACTATGAACCGACGTAGAAAGTTAGCTTTCCCCTGTAAACCTTGAAGTTGTCTAATTGTGCGTGATGAAGGCAACTGAACTATTGCCTCAACCTTAAGAGGATCTATCATGATCTCGGTCTCGGAAACTAAAAATCCTAAGAGATGACCAGACTTAACGCAAAAGATGCATTTGTGAGGGTTTAACCAGATTCTATAG
Organism: Picea engelmannii; assembly: GCA_009831015.1. Classification (NCBI taxonomy): domain Eukaryota; kingdom Viridiplantae; phylum Streptophyta; class Pinopsida; order Pinales; family Pinaceae; genus Picea; species Picea engelmannii. The sequence continues at coordinate 1,405,198 of ML777311.1, read as the reverse complement.
TAACGACATCTTTCAAAAACTAGCTGAAGGTGTATAAGATGATCCACTCTCTTGAAAGAGTGAGCAACAATATCATCAAGGTAGGCTTCGACTATGTTCTTGAGATCGTGAAAAGATAAATTCATGGCATGTTGGAAGGTTACTCTGACATTTTTAAGGTCGAAAGGCATTTTATGGTATGCAAAAGTACCCCAAGGACATATAAATGTTGTCTTGTGTTGGTCCTCAGGTTTGATCTAGATTTGGTTATATCCTAGAAATCCTTCCATAAAATAAAATAGCTTGCTTCCCACACACTCATCAAGAATCTGATCAATGAAAGGTGTGGGGAAGTTATCTTTAGGACAAGCCTTTTTCAGGTCGCGAAATTCCATACACATGCGGATGGTTCCTTTCTTTTTATTCACAGAAACGGAGTGGATAGCCATTCAGTCAAGGGAACCGGGTAGATGAAGCCAACATTAAGTAGCTTCTCCACTTCTTCCTTAATAGCAGGGGCCTTCCTGGGATTTATAGCTCTAAGATGTTGTCAAACAGGTTTAGCATCCGGGTAAGTTCTAATCTCATGTTCGACAATACAAGGGTCGATCCCTAGAATCTCTTCATATGACCAAGTAAATACATCTCAAAATTCTTTGAAGAGTTCAGTGTAGATCAAAATTTATTCTGGCGAACAATCCGCACCTATATTTACGTTCTCAATCTTGCTAGGGGTACGAGAGATATCGATCGATACAGGAGGAGAAATACTCACCATATTTCCTTTGGCATAAATGACGTGCGTATCAAGTGGAACTATGATGTGATCGGCTATCTCACTCAAGGTAGACCGAAAGTTATCTTGATCGATTCTTTCAAGACTTGGGAGAAAATAAGATTGATGATGCATATCATCCCAAGGTTTCTCGGAACCATTCATGGCTTCGAGGATGGATTCATTTGAAGGCAAAGTCTCATCTAAGAAATCATGTGAAGAAGACAACGAGGTGGCCCATACATGCCTAAGAACATGATATTCCTCGTCCGTCTATGAGGTAACAAGATCGAGATCGGCGGAAGAGTCAAGAACAACTTGATACACAATCTCTACTGCCAAAAGTGGCATATCCATGTCAGCATGCAACTAACCTTCACTCGATGAAGTCGAAGAAGGTAGGGTCCATGGTGTTATCAGATAAATCGGTATATGAAGACACTAACATATCTCCCTAGATCCACCTGGATCTAGAACAAAATAGGATAGGACATGACTCTTTCTCTAAGTTGCAGTCATTGAATCTACTACCGAGAAGGAATGAGTGACATACCTTTATATCGTTTCCTTAGGTCTCTGTTGTTCCTACTTTGCTCCGGTGCTCTTATGAGATCAGGTCTAAGACAATACAAACCAACCAAAGTGAAGATAACAAAGTATATTCAATGTCAACCTATGCATATGATCAAGGAGTTATGCAATAAAATAAGAGTGATTTTATGGGAAAGGGACATGCCGCTTTATTATATTAAATGAAAGTAGAAGATACAACCAGATCGCCTTGATGTCACAAGCTTCCTTTCAGTGGTCCTTGGTTCCAACACACACACTTTCTCTACACTTGTGTGAAGAAGATCCAGTACAACTTGACAGACAAATAGAGTCTTCAAGCTTCAATCCAAACAGGGTTCTTCACACAATTCTTTCATCAATTATCAATTCAATCTTGCTTAACCTCTTCCTTGAGAAACCTTTCATTATATAGGAGAATGAGAGATGGTTAAAGGGATGAGGATGATCCCACTAAATTTGAGAATTCAGTAGGATGCCAACCATGCGAATGCCAACTCATTTTCTAGAAGATTCTCTTCTAGAACCTTCGTAACCTCTTCTCTTTTCCAAGATTTGAAACAGGTTCGCACCCTACCTATAGAGTAGACTGTGAACAATTCACACTCCAAGTATAGGGTTTCCTACGAGAATGAAGGATATTCTCACCCTATAACACAGGCAACCTGCAAACTCATCTTAAAAATATGCTTTTTAGAAGAAGACAACAATCACTTTTCGCAGGAAAAAGGTCTTCATGAGAGCCTAGACACATAACTTGTAGAGACATCACTAGAGTGACCGAAATAATGTGTAACAAAATGTCCCCCAAAGTATGAGGCTGGAACTCGTGACAACCAAAATACTTTGTAAAATGCGTGTGTGTGTGTCAGAAACAAGGAGTGCACCTAATTGGAAACCTGTAAACAACCAAACATTTGTAGAATATAATACTAGATCTAAGGTAGGCATTCCCATGCTCAAATCACAAATGAATGAAATCATAAACGTAGGCCATGGCCACCAATCATACACTGTGGATCCATGTCGTCAAAATGCTACATAACCACCAGTAATACACTGTGGATCTATGTTAGAATACTCAAATTAAGACATATCCATGCGACATACAAAGTGGATCTATGTGTCGATACAAATCATACATACTCCATCACAGCCTGAATAAAAAAGATGAGACCCAGGGTCTTCAATCCCATCACCTGAAAGTATGAATCTATCCATGTGATGTGTTGAAGTCGAACATGGTAGAAACCACTCGATTACTGGTCATTGATGAAAACTGTTAACAAGTGCGAGGGAAATCACCATTGATGTCAATGACTCCCAAGGTACCGAAGTACAATCCAAATGAATGTGAATGAATGAGATAAAGTTGAACACTCGGTGGAATCTCTCGATCAGGGACCAATGATGTGAAACCCTTGTCGAAAGCAAAGAGACCTGCCATTAAGGCATGTAGGTTCCAAGGTACTAAATTATTTCTAAGTCTTATTCCCAGATAATGTGTTGGAGTCGACGGAAAAAGACTCGTCAAAGGAGGGCCTTGATGTATCCCCCATCAATGACATGAAATAAGTAACAGATTTTGAGGGTGAATCAAAGTATGAATATGAGTTGAAACAGACACAGGGAAGGCCAACATAGTAAGAATGGACAACTACAGATGGCCGACTCAATGGAGGGCTCGTTTGAACTTATCTTGAACATATGAATGATACGATGAAGGACTTGGCAACACTGACTCAAAGATGACCCAAGATATGACCTTGTAGCAAGTCAGATGAGAGACAAATGGATTTCCCAACCTGAATTCAAATGACGAATAGGGGGTGTCATGTTCAAGAGCGACGCTTACTTCCATTAATACGAATACGAAAACACACCCCTTTCCCAAAATTTCCCCCACCATTTCTGGCGAGTACCTCTTTATTTTTACACAAACTTGAGGAGGATAACATATGCTTGTCGATGTAAGATCATCCTTCGGACGAGTCCCTTGAAGTACATTTAACGAACCCTAGGAAGGAGTGGTTCAGTCCCATTATGGGTCTTTCGATGTTTATTTAACGAGTCCAAGGATAGAAAACTTGGGGGTTTTCATGTTTTGAGAGTCTGGAAAACACTTAAAGAGAACTCTCCCAGTTCCTTTTTTGTAAATAATTTCGACGAGACCAAAAAAGTGATAAACTATCGCTCGTCAAACGTTTTCTTCAAATACTTTAACGAGCGTGAAAAGAACAAGATCGCTTGACAATCTTTTCATTTTTATTGAGTGTGAAAAGAGCTTAAAGGATATTCTCTTACGTTCGTTGTTTTCGTGTTACCATAACGAGTATGAAAAGATGAGAAAAAGTATACTTGACTGCATTTTCATGTATTTTTGAGTGTGAGAACGAACGAAGATTGACCTCGAGGTTTTTCCTAGAAAACCCCTAAAAAAGTAGTCGTACATGTGACAAAAAAAAGAAAAAATACCCATACACCATTGTTCGGACTTCAAAGTCACTCTATCTATGAAAAACCATACTCACAAGGCTATTAGGGTATTAGGGTTTTTAAGCAAAGCAACAAAAATAATATAAAAAATCAACAAGAAATAGTAAAAAGTGAATAAATATGGGTGAAAAAGCCTTTTTTACCATTTCATTGTTACTTTGCCAAAAACTTGTCCAACATACCTCATTTTTCCTCAAATTTCTTTGTTCGATTGCGGGAGGTACAAGCGATCATTCGGAAAATGGTTTCGGCCAACGAGGTAATCTCCTGATTTTCCAACTTTTTCACGAATTAAAATTGATTTTTATGGGTAATTTTAAGTATTTGAGTCCATTTTAGGGCCGGTGAATGCACTCAGGCATTCTCGCAGGTGAACCATTCGGGGCCTGCGAGAACCTAGGATTCTCGCATGTGAGCTTCATATCACCTACGAGAATCTCGCACTGTATGTAAGCTTCACCTGCGAGGGCCGAAAGATAGATTTTTATGCAATTTTTCACCCAATAAAAAATTATGCAAGAGGTTAAAACAAGTTGTTGACTTCCTTCTCATGGCTCCATTGCAGGTGTTGAACATCACGATGTTGGAATGGAAGGAAAGAGAACACGAGGAGGATGATTCCATTGCCGAGAATGATCCGGGTACAGTCGATGCCCTCTGGGAATGTGGGCTCTTAAATTTTTTTAGGATCCCAGGAATGAGAGCCCAACTCAGATTGTTAGAGTACCTGGTCCACATGTGCGATGTGGATCAACAGTTATTTCATGTAGGGGTCCACACGCTGACACTAGATATCAAGGATATCTATTTTCTGACAGGGTTGTCACGATGTGGATACCATGCTACTCTGACCAAAGGTAGAGGCGACATACTTTCTATGAGCGAGTATGTTCGCCGATATTGTGTTCCCGAGGTGGAGAGAAGAAAGGGTAAGGTCACCATCTGGGGTGTCCAAAATATGACCTTGCAGACTATCTTGCTTACCATTTCACGCATGGATGGGAGCGTTGCTCTGCACATGGCTCTCTAGAGCTATTTCTAGTATGTAATAGAGTGCACAGAGCCTCAGGTTTTCAACTAGTCGAACGTAGTTCTCTGTAGTATGAAGAGGCAACTGACAAAGTGTAGAAGGGGTGACCTGAAGCAGTTCGGGTACGGGTCACTTTTGGTGTCATTCTTCCTCGAGAGGGTCCCACTGCTGCTACTACAGGTAGATTGGGGTTTACCGACCCCACACGATTCGAGGATGCTGAGGTGGTGTAACCTCATGGCTTGGCACGTAGCAGGGCCTATAATAAAGTATAATGATTCATTTTTTGACTAGTTGAGGCCCCAGATGTTGATGATCGATGACTACGCATATGTCGGTTTGGATTTCCTAGGAGATCCAGATTTGGTCCTGCTTGAGGATGCTCAGTGGGGTGACTTAGGTGAGAAGTACACATTTTGTTCTTTTTTAATGTTTTTGAAAATTTTATTATATAATTTTTTTTTATGTTTATCCAAGGACTAATAAAAAAAGTTCTTTTTGATGACACAGATGTGGGGCTGTATCGACCTCCAGGAACGTCTCCCATTTAAAGGCGAGGAGAAGCGGCTCCAGTGGTAATATGGGATGTCGAGGACTACGAGGAAGTGGAACATAACTTAGAGGGGTTGACTGCGGATGCCCCAGACATCGCTATTGGGGAGATCCCAAGGCGTTATCAGTGCCATATCGTGGGTGTGTCTAAGTCTCTTAGTAGACTACTCTGTAGGGTAGCTCGAGCAGTTGTATGTTAGCGTGAGTGTCATCCGTGGTGGCAATTTGTAGAAGCCATGGGTTTTATATATTTTGATATTTTGGTCCTGGACAAAAACTTTTTGTAAAACTTTTGGTCGTTATATATATATATATATATATATATATATATATATATATATATATATATATATATATATATATATATATATATATGCGGCCTCTACCGACTTATTTTGTTTTGTATAATACATGTGATGTGTGATTGGTTTTATAAAAAGTCTCACATATCTGTCTAACACATAATTAGCTAAAGCATTAGTCAATGTATTTGGACATCTATGAATGTGTTGATACTCGATATAATCAAAATGACGTTCCAAGAGGCGAATTCGTAGATATACCCGCAATAAAGTAGGACTTCAGATAGCATAGACATTACTTAACTGTAGAACTACTAGCTACGAATCAAGTTGTATAACCAGGTGGCAGATACCAAGAGAAATAGCATTAGTCAACAACTCGATGATGACGCTATATTCTACGATATTATTGGTCACACGACCGAGGCACACACCTTGTAGACTGATAAGTTCATTTGTAGGTGCGTAAATTGCCCATGCAGCAGAAGCAAGGTTCTGAGTACTACGACTAGCGCCATCAGCGAAGCCAATGTGGGGTAGAGAAGACTCCAACATATGGAAACCAAGCACAATGCAAGATAAGCGATCGAGGGCAGAGACCAAATAATGAAAAAACATACTAAAGTAACAGACAAAAGGTATGATACAATAAAATACAAGTACTCATGCACAGGTGATATTAAGCATAGTACTTCTTTAAGTACAACCCATTTTTGGGTTCAATCAAAGGGATACCGTCATAGTCCACCAACTCATAAGATCCTTTCTCCAACACTCATCTGACGATATAAGGACCTCACCACATAGCTTCAAATTTTCTGGCTCCTAGCATATCTTGATCTTGTTGGTAAAGGAGAACTAGATCACCTTCGGAGAAAACACGTGGCTTGACATGTTTTTTGTATTGGGCTTTGACACGTTTCTTCTGGGCTTCTATAACTAGGGTGGCATCACAATGGGTTTCGTCTAGTTGCATGAGCTACAACATACGCTCTTCTTCGACAGAAGTGTTTGGGAGAAGTTCGACGGCTAGTTTTAGAGAAGGTATCTCACATTCAATCGAAAAGATAGCTTCTAGACCATAAACTAACTGGAAAGGTGTAAACTCGATAGTAGATTTAATGGATGTCTGGCAAGCCCACAATGTTGAAAACAACATTGTGTGCCAAATTGTTTCGTGAATCCCTATCATTTGTCGAAGCATGGTAATGAGAACTTTGTTTATTGCTTCAACTTGGCCATTGTCTTGTGGGTAATAGGGTGTTGATTTTTCATGGTGAAGACCCAACTTTTTAATGATTTCATATATCATGAAGTTTCTAAAGTGGCTACCATGATCAGTAACGATAGCTTGAGGAACACAAAACCGAGAAATGATGTGATTGAATATGAATAATGCTGCAGTCTTTCTGGTATTCTCGAATGTTGGCATCGCCTTGACCCTTTTCGTAAAATAATCTACGGCTACAATAATGTATCCATGCCCCCCGGTCGAGTGAGGGTGACATGTCATGAAATCGATACCCCATTTCACAAAAGGACCAATGGAGACCACAGGGTGTAGAGAAGCAGGGTGTGATCATATTTTGTTGTTGTAGGTTTGGCAAGCGTGGCATTTTTGGATAGCGATTATACAATCGTTGAATAAAGAAGGCCAAAATACCCCACTCGTAAGATCTTCTGGGAAGTAGCATACCCAGACATGTGACCACCACATGCTCCAGAATGGAATTCATTTAGGGATTTCTCAGCTTCGTCAAACGTGAGGTAGCGTCGAAAAATGGAGTCAATCCCACAATGATAAAGAGTATCATCGAGGATAATATACTGGCGGGCTTGGTAGCGTATGCAACGACGGTCAGTGCTAGACAAATCAGGCCAAAAAGTCTGAGTCTAGAGATATATGATGATATCCCCATACCAAAGGTCATCAAAACTATTCAAAAAAAGGGATTCATCGGGTAATGAATCCTCTGCTACATTTTCCGTCTCAGAACAGGGAAGGTCGCATATCAACTCGGCAAACACCAAGGATTTCTTGGACTTAGTGCGTTCTAATTCTAAGTCAAACTCCTGGAATATTACGATCCATTTGGAGTATTTTCCCCCTAGAAATTGGTGTGTAAGAATGCGACGCATAGGGTTGCAATTGGAAATCATAGTATTCTTGTCTAAAATGATATAGTGTCAGAAACGTTGAACAACTTGGATGGTGGCCAAGGCCAGTTTTTCAACATGTAAATACTTGACTTTGGTAGTCGTGAGACTTCAACTCAAATAATAAATGACATGTTCATCATGAGAATCATCCTTCTGAACGAGAACCATAGTGTTATCGGACTAATCGGTAGGTGCGGACACTAATTGATCTCCCTAGATCCACCTGGATCTAGAACAAAACAGGATAGGACAATACTCTTTCCCTAATTTTTGACTATTGAATTAACTAGGAGGAAGGAACAAATAACATACCTTATTATCGCTTCCTAGGGTCTTTGTTGCTCCCGCTTTGCTTCAGTGCTCTCATGAAGTCAAGACCAAGACAACACAAACCAACCAAAGTGAATATAGCATAATATATTCAACATTTAACCTATGTGTATGATCAAGAAATTACACAATAAAGTGAGATTAGCTTTATGGGAAAGGGACATGCCACTGTATCATATTAATGGAAAGTAAATATTACAACCTGAGCCTTGATGTCGCAAACTTCGTTTCGATGGCTCTTGGATCTGACACACACACTTGCTCAATCCTTGTATGAAGAAGATCAAATTCTCTTGATAGACTTGCTAGAGTCTCCAAGCTGATGTTCAAGCTTCAGTCCTTCACACAATTCTTTCACCAATTCTCCAATGAATATTGCTTAACCTTTTCCATGAGAATTCCCTCAATATATAGGAGAGAATGAATTAGTTACTTGGATAAGAATGATCCCAAAATATCAGGGAATCCAATACTAGGATAACCATTCGAATGCCAACCCATCCTTCTAGAAGATTCCATTCTAGAAACATCGAGAATTCATCTTTTTCCATGCTTTAGGAAGAGTTCGCACCCTAGCAGTTCAACACAGTGCGAGATGTTCACACCCTGGCTTAAAGCAGCCTGCGAGAATGGGTCATTCTCACACCCAAATGCACTAGTAGCTTGCGAACCTTCTTCAAAAATAAGTTTTCTTGGAAGAGATGAAAGTAACTTTTCTCAGGAGAAAGTTCTTATGAAGAGCCTGAGTACACCATCATCAATACATCATCATGACGACCAAAATCATGGGTAACACATAGTGATGGTATAGTCTGAGGCTGCAAGATAAAAGAAATAATCCCGACTGTAATCAGGTGGGAAGAGTAGTGGGGTATGATTTAAAGACAGTTTCAAAGATTCAAAAGATTTGTTAGCAGTGGTATCCCATATGAACTCAGAACCTTTCTTGAGCAGTCGAGTAAATCCAAGAGTTAGCTCAACATAGTTTGGGATGAAACGACGGAGAAAGTTTGCCTTCCCTTACAAACTTTGTAGCTGGTGAAGTGAGGAAGGAGGAGGAAGATTGAGAATCGCCTCGACCTTCAAAGGATCTACTCTGATCCCTTTATGTGAAATAATAAAGCCCAGAAGTCAGCTGGATTCTACACAAAAAACACATTTGTGCGGGTTTAAGTGTATACGATAGAACCAACATCGGAGGAAAATGGCTCGGAGGTGTGTGGGATGTTTGACACGGTGCATGGAATGAGCCTATAGGTCATCGAGATATGGTTGTACAATGTGATTTATATCATGAAAGGCATAAGAAATAACACGTTGAAAAGTCGCACCAACATTCTTTAAACCAAAGGGTAGTTTCCGGTAGGCGAAAGTGCCCTAAGGAAAATTAAAAGAGGTCTTCTGTTGGTCGGCGGGTACAATATTGATTTGATTATATCCAGAGAAACCATCCATCAAAGAGAATATTTCACTCCCGACGCAATCGTCGATGATTTGGTCAACGGAGGGGGTGGGAAAGTTGTCTTTAGGACAAGCTTTGTTAATATCCCTATAATCGACGCACACGTGGATCATACCTTGTTTTTTGTTAACCGGAACAAGATTGGAAACCCAATCAGTTAGAGCCATAGGGTAAATAAAGCTAGCTTTAAGAAGTTTCTCAACTTCAAGCTTGATAGTAGCTACTTTACATGGGTGGACTGGATGAAGTCATTGCCAGACGGGTTTAGCGCTTGGGTATGTCTTAATTGCGTGAACAACAATGTCAGGGTGAATACCTGGCATTTCTTCATAGCTCCAGGCGAAGACGTCACAAAATTATTGAAAAAGAGATTTATAGGTGACACTTTCTTCATTGGAACATGAAGCTCCGATGTGCACATTTTCAACAACTCCAGGTTTAATGGATATGTTGAGGGGGATGGTGGGTGAGATATTACTTAAGTTCCCTTCATAGAACAGATCGTGTGTAGACTTGGGAATGGTAGAAATGACCACAACGGTTGACAGAGTCGAGATCCGTTGGTAACTCTCAATGGTGTGTTGTTCCAGGAAGAGAATGGAACGATGATGTCCATCATCCCAAGGAGTATCTTCAATGGACATAGAAGACATAATCATCTCATCGGTAGGAAAAATGACGCAGAATGGATCTGGAGATAACTGACCAAGAGATGAGGTAGAAGGGGTGGCCGATGGAATGGCTTGATAAGTGGACTCGATTGGACTCAAAGGCATTTGGTCACCATAACGAAGATGATCACCAGGGTTGGGTACTATCAACGGGTCATAAGACACAGGGGTTTCGCGAACAAAGCTGGAGATCATGTTGATCGAGGTGAAAAACGGATGTGGAACATTGGGTGGTGGAATGGGGAAAGTACCCATCAAAGAGGAATATTTAAGAAGACCCACACCAACGTTCTCATATCCAGTGGGGGTTTTGCAATGAAAGGGACGTTGCCGGTACATGTATCAGAGTTGAAGAAGGCCAATTGGTCCACTGTAATGACTTTTCCTTGATGTGGGAAACATACGACACAGAAAAGAGTGGACACAACTATGTGCATGGAGTCGATCCAACTATGGCCAAGTAAAAGGTTGTAATCGAGAGGAGCGTCAAAGACTTCAACTTCAATGTTGACTGTTTTTCCTTCTAACGTAATAGGCAATGAAGGGAGGACACCGTAAGGCTTAAATCCAGATTCATTAAAGGCTTTGAGCGTGTTGTGGGATTCAGTTAAAGGAGGAGATCCAATGGCTTTCTAGTAGGTATTTGACATGACACACATTGAGGAACCCTCATCAATAACTGTTCTACAAATGTTATTGTCGGAGACAATAACTTGTATTTGGAATGCGAGTTGAGGGGGTAACCTTGGAATGTGATCTTCCAAGTCGAAAACTATTAAATTTGTATCGATAGGGTTGATTCCACCAATAGCTTTCAACAATGCCTTCCGTTGTATAGGAAAACTCTAAAGGACTTCGAGGGTTGACATCGTGGACGATGCTTGGGCCAGATCTTCAACATTACTATAGTTTTGGGTAGCACATGCATGAGGATTGAAAGCAGATTTTCGGACAACACACTTTGGGGGAGGGTGAAGAACTGTATCTAGGCTCGGTCGTTCGAGATGAAGAGGACCATTGGTAGGTGGAGTCATAGGAGATGGTTGGACCAACGAAGGAGGTATTTTATCAACCTTCTCTTTTGAGGAGGACTAATCTTTAGCTCGAGTGGTAAGTGTGATGCCATTCTTCTTGGAATCACCTGTACACGTTAAGACATAGGATGTAGTGGAGGGGGAAGGTTGGTTATGAATGACCAATTGGGCCTGTTGTTGAGAAGGGAAGGGTTGTGAAAATACAGCCAGCGTAGGCGGTTTCGTGGTCCCTTGAAGGAACTTAGTAACCTCGGCTCATCTTGGACAATCCTTAGTGTAGTGACCATCACCATAGATAAGACGAGGCTATCGGGGTTTGCACTTATCCTTATCGTCAACAGGTTGTGTTTTGGTCTTCTCAGATTGCGGATTATTTTTATCCTTCTTGTTCTTACCCTTCCCTTTTCTGGATTTATTTTTTCTGGCGGGGGTAGATTGAACAGAGTTCACCTCAAAAGTCTTGTCAGTGGGAGGGGTAGGAGATGGAGCATTTTGAAAATTAGAAGCAACATATTTGGGGTTGTTTCTAGAGGCTTGGATGGAATGGGGTTGGGCATGGAAAGTGCCAATCACACCATCAACTGCATGAGAAGCAACAGGAGTAGTTGAAGTAGCAGAAGTAGAAGGACGAGGTGCATTAAGGAGTAAGTTGTAAAGAGTACCCATTTGTGAGTAAACGAGGTCGAGATATTGAACATGACTAATCTCTTGTTCTTCTGTGACAAATCCACCCATGGAGATGTGACGAGCGATGTCATTCATGAATGATTTCGTGAACCACTCTGCCAACAACTGATCGGGAAGTTTGAGTTTGATGAAACGTCGTCTCCGTCGCCACTCATGAATGTGATCAAATATATGAGTGGCTTTGGTTTGTTTGAAAGAACTCAAAATTTCAGTTCCCATTTCATAACGGATTGGTAACTGATAGTGGGTGAGAAAAACCATAGCGAGGGTGTTGAAGTCGATGAAGAAGCCTCGTGGTAATTCTATATACCACTTCGTGGTGGAACCTGTGAGAGTTCGTTGAAAAAGGAGTAAATGAATAGAGTCATCCATCAAAGAGTTGGATGAAAACCAAAGGTGAAAAGTCATTACATGATTTTTCAGGTCCTCTCCTGGTTTACCATCGAATTTAGGGATGTCGGATGGTAGTTTGGCCGGTATCGCGGGCCATTGAGGAGAGTGATGGATCAGATCATTTAAAATTCTCAACAGATCAGGGAGGTCCAGGGTGGCTAAGAAGGGTAACTGTCTATTCATGTGTGGGTACTGGTGACTTTGGGGAGGGAGTCCCATCGGTAGACTAGTAGGACCATAAGCAGTTGGCATATAATGCGAAGATCCGAGTAGATTCGGTTGTAGGTGTGGAGGCAGATAATTTATAGGGTTGTATTGGTGAGGGATGTTCCCTTGAACAGGGGCGTGGGGTTGAGCATTTGAGCCCCAAATAGGATTGGAATGACCTAGATATGGTTGGCCTATACTAGGGGGTATGAAAGAGCTAACTTGAGGTGGTTTCCCCCCAGTCGAATGAGGGTTTTTTTGGATAAGATGGTTCCAATACTGGGCCAAAGATGGAGGTATGTTTTGTCCATAGGGTGGGGTAGGTGGGGGTTTCCCTCCAATCGGGGGTTGTGTCCCAATTGGTATTTGTCCCTCAAAAGGGGATTGGGTTTTGCCTCCTTGATGGAATTGTCCACCGGCAGGAATCTGGTAATTAGGTGTGAAAGATGGGATGGTGCCACTAGGATTGATGCCTCCGATAGAGGATGGAAGAGGTCCTCTGAAAAGGGTTCAGGGAAGTGTTAGAATGAAACCAAGAATGAGATGGTGCCCAGAAGGAGTGGACATGCTAGGAGTCCCGGATGGGATTTGTGTAGGAGTGGGAATAGAAGCATTCAACGCATGATATCCGGGGTGAAGTGTTTGGATGAATCTAGGCGAAAGTGGCATGCCAATGGGATCTTGGCTAGCCACCATAATCTCGGTGTGAGAACGCATAGTATCTGGGACCATTGTGTAATGGACAGTTTGTAGGGGGATAGTCAAGATGTGTTCGGCTGGCGGAGTGTTTGAACTAGGAAAATAATAGGCAGTAGTAAAAGGTATTGCATCTAGATCAGATGTTTCGGGCAACTCAGGTGTGACATTGATATCAACGCCTGCTCCTGAGCCAAATAGATCTCGTCTAAAAATTCCAATAGTCCAAAAAGGATCTTGATCCTCAGGTCCTATGAAAGGTCTGATTGGTAATCCAGAAGACTCAACAACTATTTCTCTAGAAGAATTCACTCGAGCAATACGTCTCATAGAGTCGGGAGGAAGTCATAAGTCCTCTCGATAATTGGTAATTCAGAACTGTTCTAAAGAGTTAGTTCTTTCCACTTGTGGAGTGGAAACATCTTGGACTTCACTCTGTTGAGGAGAGCCCTCCGATGAGTTGGTAGGAAAGGGTTGATAACCTTCCAGATATTCTGGAGGTAGGCCTTGAATTCTACGTGAACGACATGGAGGGTCAATTGTGATTGAGTTAAAATCTTATGAAAGAAATTCTATGGCCAACTTGGGTAAACAAACAACACGCGCTAGTAAAATCTAGGAATCAAAACCAAGCAAACAAGACCTTCCAATTCTGAAGTCACTAGTTGGTGATGAAATCCAACGTCATGATGACGAGACAAGATGGGGATGGGCTAGGGTGGAAAAGTTATGTTGATGGCCTGCTTAACGGATTTACATCCTGGTGCAATCTCCCACACATAATCGTGGGTATACCCTCCAAGGAGCCCGAGTGAGTCTGGCGAACATCGATTCCAGGTACTGTGAAGACTTACCCCTCCACAGCCACCTTGTGTAAGATGCTAAGAAGATAGGCTAATAAAGTTACCACAAACAACAATGATGCCTGGGGGAATAGTCAATAGTCTGATCCATATGCAAGGGCAGGGTATCTAGCCTGAAATCAACTTGAGAGGCTTCCACTCATCATTGTGGGTATACCTTCAAGTGACCCTCATAATACGTGCAATCTCTACACCAAGATCAACAAAGTAGGGTGAGTAACTCTATCAATATCAATGCGACCTCAGGTTTGACCCTTGTGTGAGAAGGGCTTCCCAGGACAAAATGTTGCAAATGGAATTTGACACTCCTTATCAAAATATACTATTGTGTGTTTTGTGCTTTGGAGAGTGTGTCTCACTGCCTATTTCAAATCTCTAGCCTAGCTAATGTTGGTGCAAACGAGCCCTAGAAAAATTTACTAGTTGAATTTTAAAGTTGCGCAATATTATTAAAGGCGGTTGTTACACAAAAAGGGAGACGAAAATGAAACCAATGTTGTGTAAGACGCTGACCCAAAAATGCGTAAATAGATATGAATGATACAAATTTTCGTTCGATGAATTCTATCTACAGGAGGGAAAGAGGAGTTTTCTGGAACAATGCGAACTACGATGTATGATCTTTCTTGAAATGTAATATCAAACAATCATGAACAATGCAAATTCCCTATTCGTTCTCTTTCAATATTTGAATGCCAATATTTTTCGAATAAATGATTGCCTAAAAAAAGAAAAGAAAAGAAAATCTTTAATTTTTTATTAGAAACCAAGAAGTAGGGATGGAACTCAGAAAAAGTAAGCAACCAATGAAAATGAAATACTCAACAAACACCCAAATCGATCTTTCAATGAAGATAAAAATAACAAACTGACAAGACTAGTCTCTTCAAATGCACATGGACAACAATTTTCCAAGTAGTAAGCAATCGAAAAAGACAATTAATCCCAAATTTTAATCAAATCAAAGGCTCTCGACCAAACAAGCCCTCATATTTCAGAATCCGATATTACACCCTTGTTAAGAAAAGGTCAAGAGGTAAAAATTGAGAAAAAAATGATCAAGAAGAGTTTTCGATTTCCGAAAACTAATCATTCACAAGATTTGAAGTCAAGAAATAGTTAATCACTAGCAACAGAAGTTCTTCCCAGATAAACAAACAAATCTGGGTATCTGAAGACACAAAAAGACCTAATCCAAAGTTTTTACATGTGAGTTCGTAGTTTGGTAGTGGGGTATGGTGCGAGAATTAGGGATTCTCACAGCCTAGACATAGGCAGGGTGCGAGAAGGTCGCACTAAACTGAACACTATCTCACAGGCCATAGAAAGGTACAGTGCAAGAAGGTTTGTAAATTATGAATATTTGGAAAAGGGACAAAATTTTTGAGTGAACTTCTAGGTCCAGAGAGTCTATAAGGGTCTCCTTCAGACCCAGAGACTGGTTGGCAATGAAAAAAGTAGACCAAGAGCGAATGGCCAACAAAAAACCACAAAAATGAGTTGTATCCCCAGTGGAGTCACCAATTTTGTTATCGGATAAATCGGTATATGCGGGCACTAACAGATCTCCCTAGATCCACCTGGATCTAGAACAAAATAGGACAAGACATGACTCTTTCTCTAAGTTGCAGTCATTGAATCTACTACTGAGAAGGAATGAGTGAGATACCTTTATATCTCTTCCTTAGGCCTCCGTTGTTCCTACTTCACTTCAGTTCTCTTATGAGATTAGGTCCAAGACAACACAAACCAACCAAAGTGAAGATAACAAAGTATATTCAATGTCAACCTATGCATATGATCAAGGAGTTATGCAATAAAATAAGAGTGATTTTATGGGAAAGGGACATGCCACTGTATTATATTAAATGAAAGTAGAAGATACGACCAGATCTCCTTGATGTCGCAATATTCCTTTCAGTGGTCCTTTATTTCCAACACACACACTTGCTCTACACTTGCATGAAGAAGATCTAGTACAACTTGACAGACAAATAGAGTCTTCAAGCTTCAATCCAAATAGGGTTCTTCACACAATTCTTTCATCAATTCTCCATTCAATATTGCTTAACCTCTTCCTTGAGAAACCTTTCATTATATAGGAGAAGGAGAGGTGGTTAAAGGGATGAGGATGATTTGAGAAGTTAGTAGGATTCCAACCATGCGAATGCCAACTCATTTTCTAGAAGATTCTCTTCTAGAACCTTCGTAACCTCTTCTCTTTTCCAAGCTTTGAAACAGGTTTGCACCCTACCTATAGAGTAGTATGCAAATAGTTCACACTCCAAGTATAGGGTTGCCTGCGAGAATGAAGGATTTTTGCACCATATAACATAGGCAACCTGCAAACTCATCTTAAAAATATGCTTTTTAGAAGAAGACAACAGTCACTTTTCTCAGGAAAAAGGTATTCATGAGAGCCTGGACACATAACTTGTAGAGACATCACTAGAGTGACCAAAATAATATGTAGCACATGGATCACTAATATAGGAATTATGGAAAGGAATGGACCTCCTTGCTGAAGAAGGCCTACTAGACATGGCGTAAACATGGTGAATCGATGTTGAGAAGTCGAAGGTACCCATGAGGGAAGAATACATTACGACACCGATATTCTCAGTTGTCGGCTGAGAATTGTCGATCACAGGGATCGATGGTCCAACAGATGCATTAGGACTAGAGTAATCAAAGGATAACTGGTCGATGGTCATGATCGTCCCTTGATGAGGAAAACAAAGTGTACAGAAGACGGACGATACGAAAATGACCATAACATAGGTCCAATTGCGTCCTAGTAAGAGGTTATAATCAAGAGGCGCATCAACTACCTCTACCTCCACCTCTACCATCTTCCCACCTAACTGGACCAGAAAGGCATGGATAATACCATGAGGGCAGAAGGAATGACTGTCAAATGCAGTCAACATGTTCGATGACTTGGAAAGGGTCAAATAACTGAGAGCTTTCCAACAGACCAGGGACATCATGCAGGTGGCAGGACCTTCATAATCAACTACACGTTTAATGGTATACTTGGAATACTCCATGTGGATTTGGAAAGCCACATGGTAAGGTAAGAGAGGCTTCACATCCGTGACATCAAACTTGATAAATTTTGAGCCACAAGGTTGAAGAGCTCCTAAGGCAGAGAGTAAGGCATTCCTCTGTGAGAGACATGTATGGAGTACCTCCAAAGCCAACATTGCACAAGGGGTTTGGCCCAGGTCCTCAATAATAGAGTAGTTCTGAGAGGCTCTAACATTAGGATTGTGTGTAGAGCACTTAAGTACTCCTTTCGGAATACGAGGCGGTGGCTATGGTTTCTCAATATGTAAGTTCATCTCCGGAGGAAGAGGGGGAGATTCTAGACCAGCGTTAGCTTGCAAAGAGCTATAATCTTGAGAGTGGGTGGCTATATCAATCTTTGCATTGACCATGTTGATACATACGTGATCACCATCTTGTGGTGGTGGGGTTTGAATCCCACCGGACACATTTCTGGCATTTGAAGAGCTCAAGGCTAAGTGTTGGTTATGTGGGAATGGATTCGTCATCACAGCCGGAGGTAGATTTAAAAGCCTCGTAGCCTCTGCAAGTTTGGGGCATAAATGTGTAAGGTTGTCATCGGTACAAAGTTTACAAGGAAACTTCACCTTACGTTTCTCTTTCTTTCCCTCTCCAACATTATCATTCTACTTCCCATTATTATCTTTTTCCTTGAGTTTGTTACCATTTTTCCCACCCTTATGATTATTTCAACCTTTCCTTTTATTCCATTTGGTTGTTGGTCACCATTTGGGTCTTTTGACGATTGCACATAATGTAAATCCATTGACTGGGTGGGTTTGGAGGATGCAGATGAAGCTGATCCTCTGGCAGAATTCGTCACTGAGTCTATGGATTTTACATTGGCGGACCCTACAATGCCATTGGCATGAGGTCCGGGTTTTCCTAGGATTGTAATTTGACCGCGGTGCTTCTGGAAGAAGGTAATATAACATCCTAGATTGAGCATATATTAAATCTAATTGTTGGGCTCTAAAGATAGATTATTCCTAGTTGGAGACCCTGGAAGTAGAAACGTCCTTCGAGATAGGAGGGTGCAAAGACTTTAGGAACCATTCTAGGAGAAAGGTCAGGGGTATAACAGTCTTAATCAACTGCCTTCATCTACGCCACTCCTGGATATGATCCCAGATGTGAGTAGCGGTGTCCTGTCGTAAAGTCGACAAAAGTTCGAGGCCAACATCATAACGAATGGGCAATTGAAAGTGGTTGAGAAAGACCATCACCAACTGAATAAATGACCCGTATGTCCCCCTAGGTAGCTCAATGTACCATTGTGAAGCAACTTCAATGAAAGTGCATTGAAACATTTGTAATCTAAGAGAATCATGGTTCAGGGAATTCGATGAGCACCAAAGGTGAAAGGTATCGACGTGTTCACTAGGGTCCTCTCCATTCTTACCCTCAAACTTTGGAATGTCTTAAGGAAGTTTGGTGGGGATGATTGGCCATGTGGGATAATGAATCACCGAGTCGTTCATTAGCTTAGACAAGTCTAGCAGATTGAGCATGGCCAAAAAAGGGAGATGGGGTTGCGACATATGGCCCCATCCTCCTGCTAAATATTGTGTGTTGGGAAATGCATTCCACCCATGATTCTGGTAAGAACCAAATCCCTGTCCAGAATTATAAGGCCCTCCTCTGGGCTGATTCGTATAAGGTGGGTTGGGCATCATTCCGACAGGAATGTTCTGATAAGGATTGTGAAAATTGCCCCCAGTCGGATTGGATCTAGGTTGGGGGTTTCCCAAAGTGTAAGACTAAACTCCTCTAGGTGGAAACCCGGAGGATTGAAGTGGACTCGTCATGCCAAAAGTATTGGTTGGAATCGACACCGAGGAGGTAGGGATATAGGGAGAAACTTTTCCACCAGCTGGGTTGTTCCATCCAACTGTATACGGATTAGAATCGGGGTTAATAACAAGGACACTTCCTACACTAGGATTCGTTTGGGGGATATGAGAACCACCAAATGGAAAATGAGTGTAAGGAGGTGTAGTACCCCCAAGTCCAAGGCTAGCGTTAGGGCTAGCAGCTGGGATGGAAGTCGAAAACTGCGAAGTGAAGTTAGGTATACCATAAGAAAATGGACTAGAAGCCATAGGGATGGATTGAACATTGTAACCCGACGAATGACCAAGACCCCCAAAACGGTTCAAGGAAAGAGAGGAAGCATTAACTACAAGCCAAGCCATAGTACCGGTATAAGCCTTTGACACTGCAACTGTAGCGGTTGTAGGAGTCAAAGGGGTGCCTTTAACTATAGTGGGTATGGGAGTCTAAGAACTCCCAATGTTCTGAAGACTAGACTCAGTACTCATTCTTGTGGAACCACAAGTCTAAAAGGTGGATGTGTGTGTACCACTTCTAAAAACTCTATGCCTTTTAGAAGGAAAGAACCCAAAATCTGGTGGTAACTGTAACAACCGACGGGACCGGCGGGGATACTAGTCCGACTCCACGACGACTTATGACTAGACAAAACAAAAATAAAATAATAAATCCTAAGGCCAACTAGTAGTCAAAGAGCATACCTAAAATTCAAACGACCAATATGCATGCAGACGAGCTAAAGTGGCTGAGTGGCCTCCCTCACTAAAGAAGGTATGTCTCATCCAAGAGGGACTTGGGACTCCTCGCTAAAGTTTGGAGGTAACAAAATCAGTTATAGGGGCCCTCGTGGGCTTAATAACTAGTCGGTCAGATCCCCTCGGAGAGGTAATCCTCCATAAAGGTTGTGTGTTTTCTGACCCCTATCTGACCCAGGGTAAAAGTAGAATAACCCCTGTAAGTAACCTATGAGATACCTAAGTCAAGAAACTAATAAACCACTGTATAACCGATGCACAAACAAGAAGTCGTAAGTCCAGATCACCGTATGGGCAGGGTAGAAAAGCCCGAAACCTTGAAAGAACCGCCTCTCACAAAGGTATGGGTACTAGCAAGATCCCCAAATACGAATAAATCCACAAAAATATCTCTGACGCTAGGTGAGTATCGAGGGGTTATCCCTTCAACTAACTTCGCATGACCATGTGATTAACTCCGGTGTGAGTGGAGCCTCTGGATGTTACCAATTATACAATGGAATTCTCAACTCCTTGTCTCAGACACATATGTTGATTTAATTTCCTTGGAGAAGTTTACTCAAAAAATCCTATTCCAAGGCACTAAATCCTAGACTAGTTTGTGCACCCTAAAAATAAAATCGTGACTAATCAATTTTAGTTTAAAGCGTAAATTTTATTGGCCGTGATTACTCAAAATGGTGTGGAAGTGAAACTCATGATGTTATGACTCTGCAAGAACATAAATATGAATATAATACAAAGTCTGTCTTTAACTTTTTTCAATGAATGATATGCTAATAAAAACAGTGCAATTTTCAATTTCAACTCTGCAATTCAGAAGTAAAATGCAATCTTTCGCTAAATGCACTAAGCTAATGATGAAGGTTCAAAGACAAAAATGCCAACCAATGCAAAATTCCTATTTTTTTATTATTTTCAATATATTAAAGAGAAAATGCATGGACTAAAAAGCAACCTGATATATAAATTCTACAGTGTATAAAAAAAATAACTCAAGTAGAATACCAAGCAACCAAGCAAACATCCCAGGGTTCAAGGAAAAACCAAAAATGAAAAACAACGAGAAAGTCTGCGCCCAAAAATTCAACTCCAAACAAGTTTCCTGTCAATCTAGAGAAACTCAACACGCACTACAGACACCTAAGAAGGCTCAACAAACATCAAATCCCACCCAACAGTCACTAAACCAAGAAAACAAGCAAGGGAAAGTGGTATACATGACTGTTTAAGAGAAAAGTGTGTATATACAGAGCTTTCAGTGAGACAGAATGCGTCTATATGCTACTGTCAAGGAAAAATGAGCATACATGATTTAAAACAAGGCCAGGCAAGAGAAAAAGGGATGAAAACTCAGACCCAGAGTGAACAGAATCTGTCAAGTATTGATACGACAAGAAACACAAAGGAAAAAGAGCAATGTAAGAAGAAAAAGTACTTCAACCCTTAGAAGGAAGATCTCTCCCCAGTGGAGTCGCCAATTCTGTTACAAGGGAAAAACTCTCAATGGCCAAGGGTAAACCACAACAGACAGGTATGATTGTAGAAATCAACTCAATTCCAATATATGCTATACAAACTAATGTGTAAGATAAGAAAGAGGCCTACCTCGATCCAACGTTCAATGATGTTCCACCGTTGAGCACTTTGACCGAAAGCTTTGTACCTGCAACAAGTTGTTAACAAACAAGAAAAGCAAGTATATAGTGATAATGTAGAAGGGGTTAGCACATCAGATAACATAATCCATTAATAAACATTACAAACATGCCCATGGATACTAATCATATATTTGTACGATACCAATAGGATGGGAAAGGAGTATTTTTATTAATAATTGATCAACATAAGTGACAACATTACAGACTTCCGTGTCGGCATGGTTCGAAACCAAGAAACCAATTTCCTTCCAACTGGGCCTCCACCACTTCAATCCTCCACCAAACGAAAGCTCATAGGAAAGAGATAATGAGGTTCTCTCAACAATAGGGAAAGAGCTTGGGGGTTGAACACTGTGTTCAGACTTGAGGGACAAAGGGATGTAGACTCAATATGAAGTAATTTCTCCAGAGTAACTTTGCTCTTAAAGTTGAATGCTTTCTCCTCTTTTTCATAGCTTGGAATTGTGCCCTTATAGCCTTCAAAATGAAACTGAAGGGTCGAGTCAGAATGTTTCTAGTATATGGAAGGCAATGGATCAGAGATCTTCTATCGTGACATGGAATCTCGACTCCATTTTTTTATTTTTTGGTACAAATCCCGATGTACGTGTGTTGTAGTGGAGCAGTCTATGTATACCATGTTGTATAGCAGATAGGGCGTGTAAATGTGGAAAAATGTGTATTTTTAGCTTTGGATTCATCAAAAAGGGATGACAAGTCTGCATAGGGAAATGGAAAAGGGCCTTCTGTGCAAGATAGAAATGGTGAGGCAAATATTTCTATAACACAAGGTGAAATGGCATTAGTTAATAACTCGATAACTGCACTATATTCCACAATATTATTAGTTGCACTACCAAGGAAAACACCGTGTATACTGATCAACTCATCTGTAGGTGCATAGATTTCCCTTGCAACAGATGCTAGGTTTTGAGTACTGTGACTAGCACCATCAACAAAGACGATATAGGGTAGTGAAGACACTGACATATGGAAACCAATCACAATGAAAGGTAAGCAACTAAAAGGCGGAACAAAAAATGAAAAAAACACACTAGAGTACGATACACTAAAAATGCAAAGAACTCATGCAAAAATAGTTTAAGCATACCACTTCTTCAAGTAAATCCCATTTCTAGGTTCACTCAAAGGAATTCCATCATACTCTTCCAACTCATAATCCCCTTTCTCCAACACTCATTTAAAGATATAAGGGACACACCACATGGGCTCGAATTTACTGACCCCTAATAATTCACAATCTTGTTCGTAAAGGAGAACTAAATCACCCTTAGAAAAAACACGTGGTTTGACATGCTTGTTGTATTGATATTTGACATGTTTATTCTAAGTTTCAATGACTAAGGAAACATCATGGCGAGTCTCATCTAATTGCATCAAATACAAGAGACGTTCCTCTTCGGCTGAGGTGTTAAGGAGAAGTTCTACAACTAGTTTCAAATATGGGATTTCACCTTCAATTGACATAATAGCTTCGATACCATATACTAAATGGAAAGTTCTGAACCCTATGGTATATTTAACGAATGTCCGATAGGCCCATAATTCCAAGAAGAGCATCGTGTGCCAGCTTGAATTGTGAATTCCTACCATCCGTCGAAGCATAGTAGTGAGAACTTTCTTAATTGCTTCAACCTGGCCATTGGCCTATGGATACTAAGGTGTTTAGTTTTCATGTTGAAGACCCAACTTCGCAGTAAGTTCAGACATCATGAAATTTAGAAAATGACTACCATGGTCAGTGACGATAGCTTGAGGGACACCAAATCTAGTAACACTATGATTGAATATGAACAATGTTGCAGTTTTCCTGGTATCATCAAATGTAGGCATCACCTCAGCCCATTTAGTGAAATAATCCATGGCTACGATAATGTATCCATGCCCCCCAACCGAGTGAGGGTTACATGTCATGAAGTCAATGCCCCATTTAGCGAATGCACCAACATAAACTACATGTTAAATAGGAGAAGGATGATATTGGATCTTATTGTTATACATTTGACAAGCATGGCATTTCTGAACGACAATAATGCAAGCCTTAAACAATGAAGGCCAGAAGTAACCAACTCGTAAGATCTTTTGGGCAGTGGCATATCCATACATATGACCACCACATGCTCCTGAATGATAGTGATTTAAATATTTCTCACCTTCATCATAGGTTAGACATCATCTAAATATGGAATCAATACCACGACAGTAAAGGGTATCACCAAGGATAATGTATTGACGGGCTTGATACCAGATACGAAGATGATCTACACTAGAAAGATTGGGCCAAAAAGTTTGGGTTTGGAGATAAATGATAATGTATCCATACCATATGTCGTCAGAACTGATCAGGAAGAGAGACTCATCAAGAAAGGAATCCTCTTCCACAGTTTCTGTCCTAGTAGAAGGAAGGTCACATATCAACTCAGAAAAAACCAAATATTTCTTTGATTTGGCTCGCTCAAACTCCAAATCGAACTCTTGGAGAATCACTATCCATTTGGAGTATTTCCCCCCAAAAAATTGTCGAGTAAGGATGTTTTGCATAGGGTTTCAATCAGAAATGATTGTGGTTTTGTGCAATAAGATGTAATGAAGAAAACATTGTACAACTTGAATAGCTGTCAAGGCCAGTTTCTTCACATGCATATATTTGGTTTCGATGGTCATGAGACTCCAATTCAAACAGTATATACCATGTTCATCGTGTGAATCATCCTCTTGGACTAGAACCATAGCTATGGTAGATTCTAAAGAAGCTAAGTATAATAAATAATCTCGAATATAATCGAGAGGAAATAAGAGTGGTGTACAAGTTAAGGTAAGTTTCAAATCTTCAAAGGATTTGTTGGAAGTGTCATCCCATACAAAATCATGACCCTTCTTAAGAAGTCGAGTAAAACCTTTTGTTAGTTCAACATAATTGGGGATGAATCGACGTAAAAACTTTTCCTTCCCTTGCAAACTTTGGAGTTGGAATAAGATAGAAGGAGGAGGAAAATTGAGAATATCTTCAACCTTCAGAGGGTCCACCCTAATCCCGTGTTTAGAAATGATAAAACCAAGAATTCGTCCAGAATCCACACAAAAAATGCATTTATGTGGATTCAATCGTATGCAATAATAGCGATAGCATAGGAAAATGTCTTGTAAGTGTGTCGGGTGATATTGGCGAAGCATGGAATGCGACGATAAATCATGTAGGTAAAGTTTTACAATGTGATTAATATCATGAAAAGCATAAGACATAGCGCATTGAAAATTCGTGCCATCATTCTTGAGACCAAAAGGGATTTTTCGGTATGTGAAGGTTCCCCATGGGAAAATAAAAGAAGTCTTATGTTGATCCGCGGGTAGAATATTGATTTGATTATAGCTAGAGAAACTATCCATCAAAGAGAAGATTTCACTCCAGACACAATCATCAACAATCTGGTCAATGGAAAGGGTTGGGTAATTATCTTTGGGACAAGCCTTGTTGATATCCCTATAATCTACACAAACATGGATCGCGCCTTATTTCTTGGTATCCAGAACAAGATTGGAAACCCAATCAGTCAAAGCCACAAGATAGACAAAACTGGCTTTAAGAAGATTTTCAACTTCGAGTTTAATACCAACAACTTTGTGTGGATGTACTGGGTGAAGTCTTCGTCGAATGAGTTTAGCATCCGGTTAAGTCTTAATTTCATGTACAACAATATCTGGATCAATTACAAACATCTCTTCGTAACTCTAGGAAAAAACGTCACAAAATTCTTGGAAAAGGGCCTTGTAAATTTGGATCTCATCAACATAACATGAGGTACCGATATGAACATTTTCCACGATTCTAGGTTTAATCGAAATATCTAGAGGGATGGTGGGTGAAATATTGCCCAATTTCCCTTCGGAAAAAACATCGTGTGTTGGTTCAGGAACACGTGGAGTAGTAATGACAATAGACGGATTCAAAATCCGTTGGTAACTCTCTATGGTCTCGGGCTCCAGGAAGATGATAGAATGATGATGCTCATTTTCCCATGGGGTATATTCCATAAACATAACTATCATGATCATCTCATCAGTGTGAAATACCATGTGAAACAGATCCAAAGATGTATCTAAGAGAGAATGAGGAGAAGGAGTTGTCGATTGAATAGCTTGATAAGCCAATTCTATCGAACTTAAAGGCATTCAGTCGCTGGAACGAAGACAATCGTCAGAGCTAGGTACTATCCAAGGGCCATGAGATGTAAGGATTTCACAAACAGTGTTCAAGATCATGTTAATTGAAGCGAAAAAAGGAGGAGGAATATCGGGTGGTGGAATGGGGAATGTACCCATTAATGATTAATCTTTTAGAAGACCCACACTGACATTCTCATAATCGGGAGGTGTTTTCACAATGAAAGGTACATTACTAGTACGTGAATCAGAATGAAAGAAGGTGAGTTGATCGACAATAACAACTTTTCCTTGGTGAGGGAAACATATCACACAAAAAATAGTAGAAACAACTGCATGCATAGAATCAATCCAACTATGACCAAGTAGAAGGTTGTAATCGAGAGGTGCATCAAACACCTCAACCTCAATAGTAACCGCTTTGCTTTCTAATGTAATAGATAATGAAGGAAGAACACTATAAGGTTTAAACTCTATACCATTAAAATATTTTAGAGTATTGTGTGACTCGGTGAGGGAAGGAGAGCCAATGGCTTTCCAACACGTAACAAACATGACGCAAGTCGAGGCCCCTTCATCAATAACGGTTCAACAAATATTCTTATTTTCCACAATGACTTGTATTTGAAACACTAATTGAGGAGAGAGCCTTTGAATATGATCTTCCAAGTCAAATATTATCAAGTTCATATCGGTAGAATCAATTCCACCAATAGCCTTTAACAATGCCTTCCGTTGCATAGGAAAAAATTGAAGGACTTTGAGAGCCGACATCACAGAAGGTGCATGTGCAAGATCTTCTACAATACTGTAGTTCTGAGCATCATGTGCATGAGGATTAAATGACAAATTACAAATAACGCCCTTAGGAGGAGGACAAAGAACTGTATCTAGACTTGGTTGTTCAATATGAAGAGGACCATTGGGAGGTGAAGTCAATGGAGGAGGTTGAACCAATGGAGGTGGTGAATCATCAAATTTCTCTTTCGAAGGAGAATAATATTTGGCTCGAGTAGTGACTACAACTTCGTTCTTCTTGGAGTCACTAGTACACATAAGTACATAAGATGTGGTAGAGGAAGAAGGTTGGTCATGAATAATCAATTGGGCCTGCTATTGAGAAGGAAAAGGTTGTGAAAAAATGACGGGTGTAGGAGGTGTCCTGGTCCCTTGCAGGAACTTAGTAACCTCATCACATCATGGAAAATATTTCGTATAATGATCCTCACCACAGATAAGACAAGGATAACAAGGTTTTCACCTTTCTTTTTCATTAGCAAGATGAGTCTTTGGTTTATCAGATTATTGATTATTATTTTTATCCTCGTTATTCTTACCCTTCCCTTTCTTTTTATTTTGATTTTTACCAGTAGGCGTAGATTGAACCGAGTTAACCTCAGAGGTTTTACTGGGAGAAGGGGTTGAAGGAGGAGTATTTTGTACATTAGTAGTAGTATATTTGGAATTGGAATGAATGGCTTGTTTAGACTGAGTCTCAACGTGAAAAATTCCAATCACACCATCAACAACATGAGAAGCAACTAGAGGTGTTGGGGTTGGATTTGTAGACGGGCGAGGAGAATCAGAGATCAAGTCATATAGTGTGCCCATTTGTGAATAAATGATATCTAAGTATTGAGCACGACTAATCGCTTGTTATTCAGTGACGACACCATCCATGGAGACATAACAGGCTATAGGACTAATGAGTGACTTGGTAAACCACTTAGCCAATAGTTGATCAGGAATGGGAACTTTGATTAAGAATATTCTCCTCCTCCACTCGTGAAAATGATCGGAAATGTGAGTAGATGAAGATTTTTTAAATGAACTCAAAATTTCAGTTCCTATCTCATATCGTATAGGTAACTGGTAATGCGTTAAGAAATCCATAACTAAGGTGTTGAAATCATTGAAGAATCCTCATGGAAATTTGATATACCATTTGGTTGCCAAACCCGTAAGAGTTCGTTGGAAAAGACGTAATCTAATGGAGTCATCCATCAAGGAGTTGGATGAATACCAAAGATGAAATGTCATGATGTGATTATTTGGGTCTTCTCCTAATTGATCATCAAACTTAGGAATGTCTAATGGTAACTTAGAAGGTATGACCGACCAATAAGGAGAATGCAATATAGGATCATTCAAAATCCTAGATAAATCCGGTAAATCCAAAGTAGCAAGAAATGACAACTGTCTGTTCACTTGAGGAAACTAGTAATTTTGAGGAGGTCATCCCATAGGTATACTAGTAGGACCATAAGCAGTCCATAGACAGTTATAGGGTCCTGTCAAATTCGGTGGTGGAGGGTTTTGAGTCAAATAGCCAACATGAGTTGGTTTATTGGGTAAGCTTCCTTCGAAAGGAGCATTAGACTGGAAATCTTGACCCTAGGTAGGATTCATAGAACCTGGATATGGTTTCCCGGGATTAGGGGGTAAAAAATAATTTACTTGAGGAGTTTTCCCCCAAGGCAGTTGTTGATTTCCTTGGAAAGGAAAATTCCAAGGTTGAGATTGTAATCCATGGATATATTTCTCGTACATTGGGTTATGACCCCCAACTTGGGGTTTCCCCCTAACTTGAGGTTTCCCCCCAACTTGGGGTTGGAACCTAACTTGAGGTTGGCCTCCAACAGGAATTTGAAAATCAGAAGTGACATAATTAATTGTGCCTCCAACTTGATTGGATATATTGGGGCCAGGATGATTAAATACTCTAGGTGGAGGTGGAGGAGGAATGCTAGGTCTTCTAGAGAGAACCCAGGTAAGTGTAGGAACAAAAATTCTAGCAGCTTTATACCCAGGAGGAACAAAAATATTAGGCCCTCCGGATGGACTCTGGGCATGATTAACAATAGAAGTATTAAGAGCGTTATACTCAGGTGGAAGTGATGGATTTGATATAAGAATAAGTGGTGTTCCAATAGGAGCTTGAGTGATTACCAGACTTCTAGAAGAAACATGCGTAACTTGTGGGACCATGGTAGAGCTAGTGAGATGGAGAGGAAGAATTGTATGATAACCAACCAACAATTGGTCTGAAATCATGACAACATTACTGGTCATGCCAGTAAAATGATCTAAAGGTACTATATAAGTAGTGGAAGTCACAGGCTAATGTGATGCCATGGATTGATTAGGACACATTCCTAGTTTATCAAAAATATCATGTCCCGAAGAGGTCCTCCAAAGGGAACATGCAGGGACGGAGCTAGGATTAGAAATTCCAGCGGTATGAACCAGATTTCTAAACGATTCACTCTGGAAGGGTGGATTGTCTACACCAGACTCTGCGTAAGGTCCATGAGGTATTCTAGTATAATCTTTAGCACTAATGTCTCCCGATGAATTTATCCAGAGCAAAAGTGGATCTTGTATAACACTCAATAACATATTTACAGGAAGTGTTGATTCCTCCAATGGAGTAGAAATTCCAATCTTGGAGGCCACTTCATTATTGATTTCTCCTTCAGGAGAACCCTATGGTGATTTAGGAAGCAAAGGAGTGTATTCTTCTGGCCCTTCCAGAGGTAACCCTTGCATCCTACATGAACAATGAGGGTCGATGTTGGTCACACCAAATAAAGAATGAAAGAAATATATGGCCAACTATAGAAACAAATAACACTCATTAATACAATATAGATATCAAACACGCAAACAAACCTTCTTATTTCGAAGTCACTAGTTGGTGATCAAATCCAACATCGAGAAATCAAGACAATAAGGGGATAGAATAAAGTGGGTGGAAAAGTTACATTGATGACCTACTTAACAGACTTACACCTTAGTGCAAGCTCCCATAGATAATCATGGGTATACCGTCCAAGGATCCTGAGTGAATTTGGCTAATGTCGATTCTAGGTATCATGAAGACATTCCCCTCCACAGTCACCTCGTGTAAAGACTCTAAAGAGATATGCCACTAAGGTTACCAATTACGACAATGATACCTGGGGAAGTAGTCGACAATCCGATCCACGTGCAAGGGCATGGTATCTAAGCCCAAAATCGACTCGAGACAGTCCCCCAGGATTTTCTTCTCAAGTGACCCCCAATAATACGCGCAATCTCTACACTAAGACCAATAAAGCAGGGTGAGTAACTTTTTCGGCCTTAATGTGACCTCGTGATTGACCCTTGTGTTATAAGGGCTTCCCAGGACAAAATGTAACAAGTGGATTTGAACTCTCCCTATCACAAGATACTATTGTGCGTTTTGATTCTTTGGAGAGTGTGACTCGCAACCTATTCAAAAGTGCTATCCTAACTAATGTTGGTGTATAAAAATTCTAGAAAACAAAATTCGCTAATAGATTTTAAAATTACACTAAATTTTAATGGTTGTTTCTTACTCAAAAAGGGAAATGGAAATGAAACTGATGATGCATTTGACCTTGACCCAATAAAATGAAAAAAGAGATGATATGAAATTGTTTCATTCGATGAAATCTAATTACAATAGGGAGAATGTTTATCTTTCTAGAATACAAAAGTTACAAAGCACAACTTCTCAATATTTGAATGATATGGATTCCAAACAATCAAAGATACTAAATCTTCCAATTTCTCTTTTCAACAAATATTTGAACGAAAAATATTTCTTACAAAGACTACTAAAAGAAGAATAAACTTCACACCTTTCCTTTTCAAACCAGAACAGATACATAATCCAAAAAAGAAAGAATGGTCAAAGAAAATTAATGCATTCTCAACACTATTTCCCAAACCAAAATCATAATGTAAGTAAAAATGAAACGATAAGAAAACTATTTGTTGAATGCAAACAAAAATTGTTTCATAATCAACAACAATCCAAAACTTAAAATCAATCCAAAACTCAAAGAGATAAAGAAAAACTTATCAAGCAAGCACTTAGGAACAAAGCATTGAGATTATACCCTTGCAATAAGAAGTTAGAGATGAAACTTACAAAGCTTATGAAGAAGACTCTCAATGCTTGAAAATCAATCAAATTCAAGCTTAAAAGATGCAAACCAATCATTTGCCAAGACTAAAAGTTCATCCCAAGTAGTAAAGACAAATCTGGGCAAAGAAAAGAAAGTTGATTGTCACTCCAACAATTCCTACATGAATCGTCACCGGCTACAGAAGGGTACAGTGCGACGATGAAGGATCATTGCAGGCTGAAAGCTACACAGTGTGACATCGTCACTCTGGTTCTCATAAGCAGGGTGCGACGATGTATGAATATAAGGAAATTTGAAAGGATGACAAAGTTTCTCAATGAACTTTCAGAACCAGGGAGTCAAGATGGATCACCCACAGACTCAAAGAATGAAATTGATCAAAAGTAGGCAGGATAAAAGAAAATAAGAAGAAAAAAATCAAAAGAAGTTGTTCTCTAGTATGGTCGCCAATTTTTTTATTAGACAAATCGGTAAGTGCAGACACAAACCAATCTCCCTAACTTCAACATGAATCTAGAAAAAAACATGGCAGAATACAAAATCCACCTTAGACTTCATTGTCATATAAACTAGTTTAGAGAGGGACAAATGACATACCTTTTAAATGACGTTTGATCCTCGCTAGTGTCGTCCTTGTCGCTCCATATTTGGATTTGTGGGATGGCGAACCTATTTAAGAAGAACAAACCAACAAAGAGAGAGAACAACGATATATATATTCCAATGAATTCTATGTATAAGATCAAGGAGTTATACAATAAAAATAAAGACACCTTTATAGGGAAGAAATGTATTGCTGCATTATATTAAATGAAAGTGGAGAATACAACCCATGCCTTGATGTTTTAAGGTCCCTTCCAATGGATCTTTTCTTCAACACACACACCTTTTATCCAATGCCTTTGATGAAGAAGATCCACAATCTGACTTAGAGAGCTAAAGCAAAGCTATCTCCAGTATAATCTATAGAAGAATTCTTCATGCATAAGCAAGCCTTAGTATTTTCCATAAGAGATCCCTCTTTATATAGGGTGAAAGAGGGATGGATGAGGATATTAGTATGATCCCACTAAATCAGAGAAGCGAGTAAGATCCAAATCGATCAGAGGCCACCTCATCTTCTAGAAGATTCCTTTCTAGAACCTTCGTGAATTTCACTTTTCCTCTTGTTTAAGTATCGTCACACCCTATGCACAGGAAGCCTGCGACACCGTCGTAATCCAGTTTGGTGCAAAATGTAATCCAGTTCTTCTAATTCCATAAGTCCTGGTAGTCTCTTTTCTAATGCACATGAATTTGTAAGCTCTGTCATCGCAGCAATGTGCAAAATCGATACTATGAATTCCATTGACATAACAACTTCTTGTCCATATGTCAACCTGAATGGAA
This sequence comes from Picea engelmannii, assembly GCA_009831015.1. Lineage (NCBI taxonomy): Eukaryota > Viridiplantae > Streptophyta > Pinopsida > Pinales > Pinaceae > Picea > Picea engelmannii. The sequence goes on along the minus strand of ML777311.1, from coordinate 1,373,165 downwards.
TCTGTCATGTTAGCTTCTTACTTGTAGTCCTATATGCCCATAATATTTCTGGAATCTTCAAGTCCCATTCATCTCGACTTATATTACAATTTTTTGTCAATGCATGTTCCATGATCTTATTGAAAGATTCTACTGTGTCATTTTCTTGAGGATGGTATGGTGTACTCTTCTGATGATGGATATGAAACTCCTATGTTAACGCTCAAGTTTCCCTATTTAGGAAATGAGTTCCCTAATCAATCATAAGTATCCTTGGGCATCCAAATCTTGTTACTATATTTTTAAACAAAAATCGTGCAAGTGTCTTTGCGCTATAGTCTCTCACTGGTTCTACCTAAACCTAGCTGGTTAACTAGTCTATCACAGTAATGATGTACCTAGCTCCCGACCTCTTATCTAGTGGTTAATCATCACAAAACATTACACTTCCCATTTGTCAAATTATTGGGTTGTCACTTGCGGAACTAAGGGAATTTCATCTCTCCTGGAAGGATTTCCAAGTCTCTGACAAGCATCACAACTTTGGCATAATTCCTTAGCATATTTGTGAAGGGTAGGCCACCATAGTCCTACGCAAAAAATATTTTGTGATGTTTCCCTTCCTGCATAGTAACCTCCTACAATCCCTTCATGTTCCTCTGAAGGTACCATATTTATTTTATGCTCCAATACGCAACATCACATAATACCGCCTGCACCTAACTTGTACAAATTTCCTGCTATCAACTAGTAGTTTTTTGCCTTCACTATAAGTTACTTTTTCTGCATCACTGTAAATTATGGAGGGGTCACTCCCATACTAAAAAACTGAACTATGTATGCAAAATAGTCATCAACCATATGAATTGCAAATAAGTGCACATATGGTAAACTATCATCCAAGTTCCCTGCATCTTCACCTAACAATATACACGATAAGTGATCCGGTGCTGAATTAAATTTCCCTGGTATCACAATCACCGCAAAGTCATATTCCTGGAACATTAATAACCATATGCATATTCTTCCCCCAAACACTAGCTTGATAACTAGGTATCTCAGTGAAAAATGGTCTATATACTTTTGGAAATGAGATATAAGTAGGTAATGTCTGAACTTTTGCAAGGCATACACCATCTCCAAACCTCCTTCTCGTTCTTTCATAGTATAGTTATTCTCTATAGATGATAACTTCCTAAAATCTACACAATACAACATAGACATAGATATGCGTGGTTCACCCAGTGTGGGATACCTCCACTAGAATCGTCAGGTCCTTCCTTATTGTTATCCAACAAATGAAGGGATACAACCTACAACACACCCGTTGTAACTTCCTCTTCATTCTCTCATAGTCTCCTCACTCAGAATACAATATTCTCCATGATACATAGTCGCAATGCATTTCCCTCATAAAAAAGGGTTTCCTTCTAAGGAAAAAAACCCTAACATAACTTCTACCGTCAGATCTGGGAACTTAAAATGAACGGTCCAAATTTAGTATGAAATTACAATATACATTTACAAGGCAATTTTTCCTTCAGGGGAAATACCCCACTGCACTCCCCGCGTAGAGGGGTGTACATTCTTCCAGGGTGTAAAGTCATCATGGGGTATAAACACTATTAAAAACAAAGACCTCTTAATTAGGAAGATAATCAGGCTCCACTACCAACAATCTCCCACTTGATTACAAATCTCAACAACTCCACCGCTACAATATTTGCTAGACTATGACACTTCTTGGACCTAGAAAATTTCTCATCTTCACCTTCATGCTTGAAGACCAAATGAAACTGATCAGAAACTCAATTTCTCCCTGGTTACTCCCTTTGTTAAAATGCCTGCATGATTCTGGCTAGTGTGTATCTTTTCCAACTTTAAATGTCCATCTTCCAAAATGGATCATCTGAAATGGTACCTCAGTTGTATATTCTTATTATTCAAATGGAAGGATGAGTTCTTTGAAAGATGAATGACACTCTCACTTTCACAATACAACCTGCTATTCTTCTGCTTCTTTCCCAATTCCTCCATAAACCTCTGTAACCAAATCATTTCTTTACTAGCCTCTGTAGCAACGACATACTCTACTTCTATTGTTGAAAGTGAAACTACCTTTTGCAGTTTCAAAATCCAACTTACTGTTGTTCCACCTATAGTAAAAAAATACCCCGTGGTGCTCCTCCTGCTATCTTTAACACTTTCCATATCTGAACCAACATATCCCTGTAGAATAGTGTCTGAACCTCCAAAACATAATGCATG
>ML777311.1:1338500-1358800 GCA_009831015.1 Picea engelmannii | reverse complement strand
AGAGCATGATGTATACTATCCATCCATGGGTGTTTTATCTTCATTTTCATTTTCCTTCATGTCCAAATAACTTCATCAATATTCTGGTCCAAAACCCATGACTAGGGTTGACATCAATGACAACAACCAATCTTCCAACAACTTAATCCATTAAACTTCAGCATGACACTTTCATTCTTTGTTCCAAATCTAACTTGTAATAACCTTTTGAACTGCTTCTAGTTTCTTATTCCATCCCTTTGTGTAGCCCACCATCTTGCAGGGGTTGCTTTCATCGCAACATCCAAAGAAAGTATTATTTTTTGATATGATACCTGCAACTCAAACTCTTTTATAAAAGAAACTACATCATTTAATCCATCATACCTTGGAGGTTCACATATCTCAGTCCCAATCCATCATAACGCATAGGTAATCCTAGCACATTTTCTTGTCGATACTTCATGCAGTCTTTGTTGCCAATTCTTCGGAGCCTCTTCTAAGTCTGACGCACATGAAATAATAATCCTCCAACTGAGTACACCTTCAGCTATAGGATTTACATAGACGTCCATATGTGGAGTCATATTATACATATTATCAAGTTCTTTTCTCTTTGTTGGTTCTACAAATATTCTTCCTTCAGCGGGATCCAATGACGCAGTAAAATTCAAGTCTTCTACTTTGAACAAGTTCCAATAGTGTTGGATATAGTGTGATACCATCTACTATTTTGACATTGAATCCTATCAACCTTCCAACTGGAACGATCTTATGTTGGTTCTCTAATATCAACTGAATCGGTGACCAAATAAGCTTCAACTGGCCCATCATCTCCCAAGTCTGTCTCGGGAAAAAATTTACATCGGACTCTAGATCCATAATTATATAGTCCATTTTTTAAGCTCATATCTGTGCATTGAGCGACAAATCCCTATTTGTTTGCTTCTTACTATGTACATGGTTAACTTCTCTATGTGCGATAGGTTTCTCTTTCGTGTGGACACAATGATCAATCATTCCACACATACTACTTAATGCAGATTCATATTTCATTAATTTTAAACAACTTCTTAAGAAACTTTGCAAAGTGTTTACCTTTTAAACTTTCTTTTCTGAATGGTCATATACTGGAGGCATATCAAACACTGGTGGTATGTTATAAAAGGGTGGTGCATTCAAATTTGATTATATCCAGTCTTATCCCATCAATTCTTATCTTGCATGATGGTAGTTCTCCTTCTCTTTCCTTGGATCAAACAATGGTAATGGATTTTTTGCTTTCCTTACCCATGGGTTAATTCTATTCCCTTGATATGTCGCATCCACTCCGGTTCTCGTCCCTCCACACATAACTGATGTTATCTTATGTTTCTCATCGCATGCCTCTACTGCTATCATCTGCACATTTGCGTTCCTCTCTTCTTTCCATTTTTCTATCAACTTTGGACAATCCTTCGTCACATGGTCTAGTGCTCTGCAATAAATACATGTCGTGCAAGGATTCGGGAAGTTGCATGATAAATGTCCATGATGATTGCAATTATAACATATGATAGGTCCTCTTAATTGACCAAAGCCTCCTCTTCCTTGGCCTATGAATCCTCCTCTACCTCCTTGGTTATAACCTCCTCTGGGAATATTAAACTGTGGGACTCCCCTTTCTTCTTCTTCACCTTGGACTCTATAAGCATATGTAGTGCTCTCTCTTATTAGTTCCAATCCATGACAATCCTTCTCGTCTTGTTCGACGGACTTACAAAAATTACAAAAAAAATTCCTCACAATGCTCTCGTATTTCTGCATCAATGGAAAACTATGAGGGTGGTGACCCATTGTCTTGAAAATTTCACACCATAACCCTAACAGATTTGGGGCTCTAGTATTCAAGTATTGCTAGAATGTTGGAAATTTGTATTTATGATGACCTTATGTTTTACAAGTGATACACCAAACTCCCTCATGCTTTTATTTTCCTTTCATAATTTACTGTAACTGAATAGTTAGTGTGGAAATCTGTGATTGGAATTGATCCATCCCTACATTATTCTCTCCTATAGGGGACAATTCCAATTTCATCGTAGTTTATAGAGATTCTGACTGCATCACAATCTTTTTTTGTGTCAAAGGGAAACATATATGCGACAATACACCTGCAATAAACCATTCTCTATGATATTAATCTAGAATATGGAATATTAATCGATCTTTCAATATCTTAAACCTTTGATCATAGTCCCATATAGATTTATTGACTATTTTCTTGATATCCTTCAACTTCGTAATGCACTCCGAATGATACTTTGGCTTCTGGAATTATTTCAACAAGGATTGTCTTACCTCTACCAATGTTCTCGTCTCACTCGCAGGTGTGATATTTTGATATTTCATATACCATAATAGTGTGCGATCTCTAAAGGTTGTTTCCAACTGCACAATCTTCACATCATTGTCCTGGACATTCTTCACAGTCCATATCATGTCACAAATGAACAAATGATGTTCCGGATATTCTAAACTGACCCCTTGGAAGAGAGGCATCCTTAAGGTGGGATCTACCCCCTCCATCGTGTTCTGCATGATATTCTTTCCTGATACCACTAATTGATTCTGACTCAATGTACTACTTCCACTACTATCTTTACTTCCTTTAATAACTATAATTGACAAAGCTTTAGATCTTACCTTGGTTCTTGACAATGCACATCGGGTCATGGGTTTGACGCATAGTCTAATCTGAGTGGGATATTATTCTACTGGACTGAGCTGACGAATCTTTTCTTTCATGCACAAACTCCCTTTGATCTTGAATATTGCACCAATGTCTCTTTCCTCAATCTCACTGTGCCACCCTTCTCTCTTAGCCACAATCCTCTTCTTATTCGATCTAAATCTCTTACCACTGCATAATACTTCGATTTATTCATTTTTCACACATGCTTCTTCACTTGACGTCCTCATCCCATTCGTTCCTCAATCCTTCTTTTCATCCCTTTCTATGCTCAAATCATTCCCTGTTTAGCCCCCAGTTCCCCTATGTGCATGAAGATGTTTAGCAATAAAATTCCATTGTCATCACTCCTTTTCACACAAAAACATCTTAATCCACATAGATATTGACTTCATGTATATTTCGTGTGGTCCCTTGAAGAATTATCTTTCAAAAACACTATATGCTTGAGTACAATCTATGGAAAATTCAGTAACGTAGCCTCCGAGCACACTATCCAACCAATATTCAACTGTGTGTGATGTCTTATTTCTTACTGCATTAACTTGTCAAATCAATTTAGGAGTCCAATTCCTCAAAATTGTAGTATTATATCTTCCTATTTGTTCAAAAAATCTCTAGATATACTCTGCTAACACATTCAAAAACTCAACAAAGAAAATTTCATGTAAATATGTAAAAACATACCTTTGTAACCATTCTTCTGCGTTGATCTGTAACACCCCTGTTTCCCCCAAATTGTAAATATTATTATTATCATTATTGTGAACAAGAATATGGACAGATCTATCATGAGAATGTTGGACAAATAATGAACCTTTCCATAGAAGATAATGTATATATATTGTTAATTAATAAAAGAAAACTGTGGCATGATTGTTGAAAAAGGGTTGCTTGTATAGATCATGATGCATGAGAGGGGATGGTAAGGGGAACCCATAAGGGTTTATATGACCCATGCCAGGCCAATACTCTACTAGATATAAATTGTTGAGAACCATAATAGTCTTCTGGCCCATAAAATTTAATTACTAGTCAGGCTAGTAGTTGGGAAGTCTTCCTCAAGAGTTAATGAGGAGATGGGTAGAGTACCATTTGAAACATTCTTGATATGACCCATAAAATATTGTTGGGTAAGGAAAGAAAAGGAAGTAAAATAGTGGGGGGAGAGAGAAGAAGAAGGAGATACATGAATGGGTTTGGAGACCATTCATAAAAAGAATTGAAGAGCGCGTGGGGCTCTCTGGTTCTAAAAATAACTGAGAAATAAGTTGTTCTGGATATAGGAGATTTTAGACAATGTTTTCTAATCAAGATGGTAAACAAAGTTGCAGTGGTTGAGTGAGTGATCACGGAAGGCTCCCTTTCTTGGTGAATAGAAAAATGGACTGCCAACTTCCTGTGGGAAAAGGAGAATAACCTTTGTCCCTTGCTGAGAAAAATAAAAATATCTCTCATGGAATCATGATCTAGCCAGGGGGAGGCCAATGGAAGAATACTCCAAGATAAACGTTTCCTATGGTTGTGTGGAAAGGGAACCCCTTTCAGCAGTTTCCAACTAATTTCCAAGTTTCATATAAGTGAAATTTTGAGTTTATGTTGTATTGATTTGTTTTGTTAATAAATGAGTTTTCTTGCACTAGATGATGGCATAACTTGTTTATCTTGACTAAATGGTAAAGTTTGTAACCTTGATGGCCTAGTGGCCTAGGAAATTTGAAGTAGAATTTTAATATCATATTCTGTCAATGGATTTTATTGAATTATTGTTTAGCAGAGGAGGACTGTTAGTAATGGATTTTAAACGAATTTGGGGAAAACAACGAGTGACCCCCTGTCTAAATATATTTAGGTGCCAATCCTCCAAAACGTTGTCCAAGGATAAAATTAGTGAATATAGAGTCGGGACGAACTCCACAGTAGTTTTTTGAACTTTTCTATCTCTCGAAATTACCTTTTTCCCGTTATAGATTTCAAGTTATGTAAATGGAAGACACTTCCTTCAAACCATTCCTTCAAGTGACCATAGGCTCGATTTCACAGAATTAACCAAATCTTAGTTAATATTTAAGAGTGTATCCCTCTGGGGCTTGTCAAAGTCTCATATGACTAGGGTTCTAGAACCTTTCGCTACGCTCAAAAGTAGTTAATATTTTAGAGCTTTGGGAATTCAAAGGTCTGTGACTTCAGGATGTTTGAACTTCACAACACTCCAATCCTGTCGAAGGAAACCTACTGACACGGTTACCATATGGTTCAACCAACAAATTGTGGTATCTTATTTGTTACCATGGGATCCACTCTATCATTAAATCCTGACCAACCTTTCGGCCATGAAGTAACGTGAGTCATAGATCTAAGGACCCTTAGTATCTTCCTTGACCGTTGGATATACACTACAGTCAATTCAACAATGACCTACTCCGGGAATAAAAGGGTGTTAAATAACCATAACCCTAAATGTTGAAGTCATGAAGTAATGCAAACTGTATATATAAAGACCCTTTAGGATCCTTCTCAACTATTAGATCGAGTATAGTGGAAGGATAGAGTAAGTGGTACTATTACCGACAACAAGTAGTTGTCTCCCATTTTTGACCTCTTCAACAAGTAAACCTTTGGGGAAATCAAAGGTTTAAGAATAGGAAAGGTAATGAAATCGTGAAGCCCCTAAGTGGTGAAATCCTTCCAATCGTCATATAGAGGGGAGGAATTCAGGAGCGATGTGGATCATTGATATAGGGATTTGTTGGGAACCTTTCTCCACCATTCGATAAACTAGAGAGGGGACAACGTGATTACTTCAGTGAGGTATTGCTATGGGAGTTCTAAGGTTCGAGTGGTGAAATTATCATGAAGGCCAAAGGCTGAAGCATACAGGGAAAGGAACTTTGGGACTTCGGGACTTCAGGAAAACTCGAGGATGTAGGAAGGTGGTTTAAACACCAAATTGTCAAAGTGCCAAAGCATTGGATTTTCCTATGTTGTAGTGTCCAACTCCATTTGGACAGGCCTGTATACGCCATTGTGATGTGGCGTGCTTGGATAATTCCATGTGGCATCATGGGATTAGTCGCGAATTAGGTGTGAGACACCCCCCTTGTCAATTATAAACTATGTGTTAAGTGTGAATGATCTCAACCATCAAATCCAAGGGTGGATATATCTCCAACATAAATCCTGGAGTGGAAAGAGACTCTGGGACTTAGGGTCTCTATGAAATTTTTAGATCTATACAAGAGTGATGAAGAGTCGAAGGCCCGTTATTCATGAAGACTGAGAGATACTCCCTACAACCAACTTCCACGTCATCATCAGGGGATTATGACCTAGGTCATGACCGTGCTATGTCAGATGATAGGAGAGAGGTGAAGCTACGTGGATTCCACATGGCGAAGGGGATGGCCATTGGCCAATGACGCCTCAAAATCTTTGGAAGGCTATAACTTTCAAATCGGAGCTCAATTTTGGGAAATTTTTTAGTCGTTGGAAATCTCTCAGTGAGTACACAATGATGGCGTCGTCATTCGAGGAATTCAAGGATTTGTAGGAAAGTAGAAAATTTATACCCCCATCCCTTAAAAGGATACGTAGGAGGTTGGGTGTGTGACAGAGTTCTATTAGAGCAGGTAACAACACTTGGCCTGCTTGGTCTCATGAAAGAGTGGAATTAAATTCTAATAGAAAACCTATAAGGGGCATGGAATCTTATCCTACCCATCTCTAAAATATTATTTAAGATTTACCAATAAAAAGAGTGAGCCCTTTTGTTATTTTTACATGTTTTAAATATGAACTGGATGTTGATATTATATGTGGAATATTGAAGCTAATTTTATCTTACAAAATTTCCCGTGTTGTCCATAAAATCTGGGGACAACTGACTAACATAAAATGTTGTTATCAACACTCAAACAATCAGTGAAAACAAGGAAACTACAATGTAAAGAATGGTGACACACCATGAGTTGGGAGAAATCTCCCATAATAGAGAATATGAATTTGATGAGAGGAGATTGGTGGAAACCCCTCCAGATTTAGTTGAAACTGTAAGAAGCTTTATGGTAGAATTACAAAGTTGTAAGGAGGACAATGAAAGGATGATAAAAGAACAAGAGAAACAAACTGAAATTAGTGCATTCCTTTTGCAAATCCTATCATACATACAAAGGAATCTGCAACATGGGCCAATGGATAATAATGTGGACGAACATAATACTAAGAAAAACCAAAGTCCACTTGAGATACAAAAGCATGGCCTTGAAAATAGAAATACAAGAAGAAGCAACTCAAAGAAGGCCATACATGGATCCAAGAAGCATGCTAATGTAGAGAGTTCACCCAAGAAGAAAAAGGAGAAGAAAAAGGAGAAAATGAGCTAAGAGCCATGGCCCTGAAGAGTTTAAGAAATCCAAGCCACCCACTTTTGATGGGGATATTAAGAAGGGGGAAGAAGTAGAAGCTTGGCTACTTTTCCTAAATAAGTACTTCAGAGTCCATGACTACTATGAAAAATTAAAGGCCCGAATATCCATTTTCAACTTGAATGGAAAGGCCTCCATTTGGTGGGAGGACCTTAGCAATGTGAAAGGAATCCATGAGAAGGAGTTGTCCTAGAAACAAATTGAGAAATATTTCAAGAAGAAGTACCTATATGAGAGGTACTATGACAAAAATAAAAGGAGGTCTATGAACTCAAGTTAGGATAGCTCACCATGGATGAGTATGTCAACAAATTTCTTGATCTAATAAGGTATGTACCTTACATCAAGGACGAAAATACAAAGATACAATGATTCGTTAGTGGAATACCTAAATCCTTTTGAGACATAATCGAGTTTGATGTACCTAATACCTTAGAAGATACCATTAGAAAGGAAATGTACTGCTATGAGCAATTCAAGCACAAGGCATAACCTCATAAAGATTGGAAAAAGGAAAGAAAATTGGGATTTAAGAAGAAGGGGTTTAAACCCTCAATATTTAAGAACACTGGTAAAGGCTCTAAGATGAAACTTCCTACTAAAAGTGTGTATCAAAAAAAATTTCTATCCCAAAGTGGAAATAAACCCTTTGGATCAACCACAGGAAAGATTGATAATACAAAGAGAGAACCCTTGAAGTGTTGGGGATGTAGAGAAGAAAATTTGTTGAGGATATTTCCATATAGGAAACAATATAATAGAAGAGTCTAAAACATCCAGGAAGCTACCACAGTCAATGATGCGGCTAGGAGCATTCCACAAATCTATGCAACCCTACATAATAGACAAGATGGCCACCAAACTTTAGTGGTGGAAATGTAAGGTATGGTTGCCAACCATCCTATTTCTATTTTTATTTGACCCTGGTTCTAATATGAATTATGTTTCCCCTCAAATTGTTGATAAATGTAAATTGCAGCTAGTAAAACATGTTAATTCATGGTTGGTACAACTAGAACAAAAAGAAAGGTAACAAAGGTCTTACCGACATGCCAATTCATTTTGAATGGGCTAGCCACCAAACAACACTAAACATACTTCCTCTAGGATATTATGACATGTTGTTTGACATGGAATGGTTGGATTCTCTTAAAGATAAGTTAGACTATTACAATAAAATGTTAGAATGTGAAGATAAGGAAGAGGAGAAAATAATTCTACAGAGAATTCAAAAACTTGTCTCAGCGAGACAAGTCTCAACCCTTCAAGTGAAGAACTATTGTAGAAAAGGATTTCCTTTGTATGCAATACAAGTACTGAACTCTGTTGAGAATATTACAACAAGACTAGAGGGCCACCCTATATTAAGAGGGTACACATATGAGTTTCTAGAAGAGGTACTGAGTCTACCATTTATTTGTCAATAGAACTTATACCTGGGGCAGTGCTAATGTCTAGAGAACCCTATAGAATGAGCACTCCAGAGCTAGTTGAGCTCAAACTGTAACTGAAGGAGATGTTGGGAAAAGTTTACATCCGACCCAGTGTGTTCCCTTGGGGTGGACCAAATTTGATTGTAAATAAGAAGGATGGCACACTTAGGTTGTGCATATACTATAGACAACTCAACAACATGACCATTAAGAATAAGTATTATTTTCCATGAATTGATGACCTATTTGACCAGCTAGGGGGTGCTACAATATTCTGCAAAATTTACTTAAGGTATGGGTATCATCAATTCTGAACTAAGGAGAAACACTTCGATAAGACGACCTTTAGGAAAAGATATGAGCACTATGAATTCGTGGTGGTGCCATTTGGGCTTACCAATGCACCAACCACCTTTATGTTCTTGATGAATAATGTACTTAGTAAATTCCTGGACAAATTTGTGTTGGTATTCATAAATGAAATTCTGATCTAACATTCTAATAGTAGGGAAGAGCATGAAGAACACCTCAAGTCATTTCTTCAAGTGCTAAGAGAACACAAGCTCTATGTAAAGTTTATTGAGTGCGATTTATTTCAAAAAGGGTTAATTACTTAGGCCATGTCATCATTGAGGAAGTAGTGACAATTGACCCTGAAAAGATAAAATCCATCATGGATTGGCCTACACCAAGGGATGTCTTTGATATCAGGTCCTTTATGGGCCTAGCAGGATACTATACGAGGTTCATAAAGGGGTTCTCTAGGATTGGTTGTCCAATCACCTCCCTACATAAAAAGGGAGTTAAATTTGTTTGGACAACAAAGTGTGAGGAGATTTTTCACCAACTAAAACACCTTTTAACCAATGCACCAATGCTTAAAATTGCAGACCCAAACAAGGAATTTCTAGTGTGTACAGATGCCATCAAGGAAGGACTCGGAAGACTCTTTGTGCAACAAGGGCATGTAATCTGTTATGAATCCAGAAAATTAAATGGACATGAAATCAACTATGTGATCCACGACTTGGAATTGGCTGTCATAGTACATGCTTTAAAAATGTGGAGGCATTACCTCCTAGGAAGAAGATTCATACTTATAATAGACCAAAATGGTTTGAGATACTTATTTGACCAACCCAAACTCAATGTTAGGAACTAGGAGGATGGATCTTCATAGTGAAATTTATTTTGAAATCAAACATATTAAGGGGAAATAAAATAGAGTGGTTGATGCCCTCAGTAGAAGTATGAAAGTGAATTAGTTGGAAACTGTGAGTACCTATGAATCAAACATCAAGGAGAGGGTCAGAAGTGCACAAGAAGTAGACGAGTTCTTCAAAACTGTGAAAGCATTCCTATAGAAAGATCCCATAGGGATGAAGAATGAGAGCTATCAACTATTGAATGATGTCTTGCTAAATTACAACGGTAGGTTGTATATAAAAAATAGAGACAACTTAAATAGGTTCATACTGGATGAACTACATAAAATACCATACACTGGTCACCCTGGTTATCAGAAGATGATCACAACCACGAAGAAACTATTTTATTGGCCGAGAATGAAGAAGGACATAGCTGACTACTTGGATAAATTCTTAGAATGTCAACAGGTTAAGGTGGAACACAGGCACCCAACAGGGTTGTTGCAGCCCCTGCCAATTCCAGAGTGGAAATGGGAAACCATCTCCATGTATTTTATCACCGGATTGCCAAAATAAACCAAGTAGAATGATGCCATTATGGTAGCTGTGGATAAACTGAGCAAGGATGCTCACTTTATTCCCATAAATTCATCATGCAAGGAAATAGATATTTCCAATATATTCATGATAGAAATCTTTAGACTGCATGGTATGCCTAAGGAAACCATATCAGACAGAGATACAAAATTTACATCAAAATTTTGGAAATATTTGTTTGTTGGTTTTGAAGCTAAATTGCTATTTAGTACGACCTATCACCCTCAAAATTATGGAAAAACATAGAGGGTAAATCAAGTATTAGAGGGAAGGTTAAGGATGCATGTTATGCATCATCCCAAGAAGTGGGAAGACTACCTACCATTGGTAGATTTTTCTTCTAACAATGGCTATTAGGAGTCATCGAAGATGAGCCCTTTTGAGGCTCTCTATGGTAGACAATAAAAAATTCAAATTAGAAGGAATAGCCCAGTAGATAGAATAACACTTGGAACATACCTACTAAAATAAATGGAACAAAAGGTAGTTTGAATAAAAAAAAATCCGAAGATAGCTTAGGATGGGTAGAAGAGCTATGCAAAAAAAATAGGACTCCTAGGGAGTTCAAAGTAGGAGATCATATGTATCTCTGAATCAGACCAAGGAGAAGTTCCTTGAAAATGGGAACTTGTGCTAAGCTGGCACCTTGGTTTTGTGGACCCTTTGAAATTATGGACAGAGTGAGACATGTACCATATAGACTAGCACTTCCTCCCACAGTAAAAGAACATAATGTTTTCCATGTTTCATTATTGAAGAAATATGTACATGAGTCTAATCATATAATTGAATGGTCTGTGATCCAGGTGGAACCAGAGGGAGAATTCCTACCAGAACCACAATGCATACTAGACAGGAAATGAATTTCATGTAGGAACATAACCATTTCCCAGGTCAAGGTGTAGTGGAAACACTTTGGTCCAGATGAAGCTACATGGGAATTGGAGGATGCCATGAAACATGCATACCCATTTTTGTTCACTGCTATACATAAAAACCACAACGATTGATAAAACATTGGGGCAATGTTCCTTTTTAAGGGGGAGGGAATTGTAACACCCATGTTTCCCCTAGATTGTAAATATTATTATTATTGTTGTGAACAAGACTATAGATAGATATGTCATGTGAATGTTGGACAAACAATGAACCTTGCTATATAAGATAATGTATATATTTTGTTAATTAATAAAAATAAATTGTGGCATGTCTGTTGAAAGATGGTTGCAAGTACAGATCATGATGCATGAGAGGGGATGGTAAGGGGAACCAATAATGGTTGAGATGACCCCTGCCAGGCCAATACTCTGCTGGATATAAATTGCTCAGACCTAGAACACTCTTATAGCCCATAAAATTTAATTACCAGTCAGGTTGGTAGTTGGGAAGTATTCCTCAAGAGTTAATGAGGATATGGGCAGAGTACCATATGAAAACTTCATGATCTAACCCACACAATATTTTTGGGTAAGGAAATAAAAGGAAGGAAAATCTTGGGGGAAGAGGCTAGAAGAAGGAGGCACATGAATTGGTCTAGGGACCATTCAGAAAAAGAAGAGAAGAGTGCATGAGGCTCTCTGGTTCTGAAGAGAACTGAGAAATAAGTTTTTCTGGTTATAGGAAGTGTTTTCTAATAAAGATGATAAACGGAGTTGCAGTGATTGAGTGAGTGATCACAGAAGGCTCCCTTTCTTGGTGGATAGAAAACTGGACTGCTAACTTCCTATGGGAAAAGGAGAGTAACCTTTGTCCCTTTCTGAGAAAAAGAAGAATCTCTCTCAAGTAAACATGATATATCTATGGGGAGGTCAGTGGAGGAAGACTCCAAGAGAAACTGTGTCTATGGTTGGGTGGAAAAAGAAACCCCTTTCAGTAGTTTCCAACTAATTTCCAAGTTTCGGATAAGTGAAATTTTGAGTGTATGTTGTATTGATTTGTTTTGTTAATAAATGAGTTTTCTTGAGATAGATGATGGAATAACCCATTTATATTGATTTAATGGTAAATTTTGTAACCTTTATGGCCTAGTGTCCTAGGAAATTCGAAGTAGAATTTGAATATCAAATTCTGTCAATGGATTTTTTTGAATTCCTGTTTAGCAGAGGAGGACTATTAATAATGGATTTTAAATGAATTTGGGGAAAACAATGAGTGACCCCCTATCTAAATATATTTATCTACCAATCCTCCAAAAGACCGTCCAAGGATAAAATATGTGAATACAGATTCGGGAGGAACTCTGCGGGACTGTTCTGAACTCATCCATCCCTCAAAATTACCTTTTTCCTGTTATAGATTTCAAGTTTTGTAAATGGAAGGAACTTCCTTCAAACCATTATTCCAAGTGACCATGGGCTTAAGTTCACAGAATTAACCAAATCTCGGTTAATATTTAAGAGTGTAGCCCTCTGGGCTTGTCAAAGTCCCATATGACTAGGGTTTTGGAACCCTTCGCTACGCTCAAAAGGAGTTAAGATTTTCAAGCTTCGGGAATTTGAAGGTCTGTGACTCTGGGATGTTTGAACTTCACAACACTCCAATCCTGCCGAAGGAAACCTACTGAAATGGTTACCAAATGGTTCAACCTAAAATTGGTGATCTCTTATTCGTTATCATGGGATATTCCCTATCATTAAATCCTGACCAACTTTTCGGCCAAAAAGTAATGTGATCCATAGATCTAAGGACCCTCGGGGTCTTTCCTGACCATTGGATATACGCTATGGTTAATTCAATGTTGACCTAATTCGAGAGTAAAAAGGTTTTAAATGGTTGGAACCCCGAATGTCGAAGTCACGAAGTAATGCAAGCCATAGATATAAGGACCCTTCGGGATCCTTCTCAACCATTACATTGAGTATAGTGGAAGGATAGAGGAAGCGGTACTATTATAGACATCAAGAAATCGTCTCCCATTTTTGACCTCTCTGGAAGGTAAACATTTAAGGAAATCAAAGGGGTTAAGAATAAGAAAGGTCGCAGACTCGTGAAGTCCTGAAGTTGTGAAATCTCGCCAATCATCAGATCGAGGGGAGGAATTTGGGAGCAATGTGGATCATTTATCTAGGGATCCATTGGGAACCTTTCTCTGCCATTCAATCAACTAGAGAGGGGAAAATGTGAGTACTT
The DNA here is from genome assembly GCA_009831015.1 of Picea engelmannii. Taxonomy (NCBI): domain Eukaryota; kingdom Viridiplantae; phylum Streptophyta; class Pinopsida; order Pinales; family Pinaceae; genus Picea; species Picea engelmannii. The sequence continues at coordinate 1,345,359 of ML777311.1, read as the reverse complement.
CAACAAGGTCTTACTATGGGAGTTATAAGGTTTGGGTGGTGAAACCATCACGAAGGCTGAAGGAAGAAGTATACAGGGCAAGGAAGTCCGAAACTTCAGGACTTTGAGACTCCAGAACTCCGGGAAAAATCAAGGATATAGGAAGGTGGTTTAAATGAAAAAGTTTCTCATGTTATAGTGTCCAAATCCGTTTGGACGGGCCCATATACGCCATTATGATGTGGCGTATTTGGATAATTCCACATGGCATCGTGGGATTGGTCATGAATTAGGTGTGGGACAACCCCCTTATCAAGTCTAAACTATGTGTTAAGTGTGGATAATCTAAAGTTTCAAATCCAAGGGTGTATAGAACTCCACCATAAATACTGGAGTGGAAAGAGACTTATGGACTTCTAGTCTCCGAGGAAGTTTTATACTTGTACAAGAACGATGAAGGGATGGATGCCCGGTATTCGTGAAGACCTGAAGATACTCCCCGCAACCAGTAGACACGTCATCATCAAAGGGTGATGAACCATGTCACGACTGTGACATGTCATATGATACGAGAGAGGTGAAGCTACGTGGATTCCACGTTGTGAAGGGGATGTACATTGGCTAATGACACCCAAAAAATTTCTGAAGGACATAACTTTCAAACCAGAGCTCGATTTTGGGCAAGGTTTTAGTCATTGGAAATATATCAGTGAGTACACGATGATGTTGTCCTCGTTCAAGGAATTAAGGGAGTTTTAGGAAAGTGGAAAATTTATACCCCCATCCCTTAAAAGGCTACTTAGGGGTTTGGGTGTGTGACATGATATATGTATTATGATTCTTATATACAACAAAATCGATCTTCTTAGTATTCAACATGTTATCGCTCAGTTTGTAGTCTAGGTCAGGTAGCTTTAAAAGTAGAGGTCAAACTGGCGTAACAGGAGCTTCCCCACCCACTGTCACCTCGATGGGGGGCTCTTTCTATTCAGGGTGGCTAATCCTAAGGGAGACGTCCCTAGTAATCTGGGGTATTGAAGGAAAAGGATCAAGGGGCTCCTGCAACCTGCCACACATGCCAAATAGTCCCAACACACTGCCACATGCTCCAGAAAACGTCCAGCCTACACTGGGTGGCATCCTGTCCATCAAAAACCATCATCTCATCTGCAATGGGTGATCCCCCTAGGTCGGGCTCTGCCAAAGCGTCCTGGGTGAGGACATCCTTCTTCTTCTTCATGCAAGGGCTCATCACAACGTTGTCCTACCTCTGCCATCCCAGCAACCATCTGATGGGCTCTTCAGCCCCATGGAGGTCCGAACTAATCATATCCCCATGTGTACCGGTCCACTGGTACCTGTCCGTCGGGTATGGTCCTGCACATCAAAGACTACACCCTCCATGGGATCATCATTCCTAGGGATCATAGCAATGCCAATCATATTTCATCATTAAATTTGTCAAATACATGCATGAAATTCCTAGCATATCATTTAAGAGCTCAAAGAAATTACACAGATCTACTATACAAAGTTGAAGAAACCGACAGAATAACCTATTGGGCTATCACCCACAAGATAAGGAAAGTTCCCTCAGAAGATCATTCAAGCCATGTTTTATGAGGTGATATGGTTCAGGGATGTCTAGTCATAGTAAGACCAAGGGCAGGTGTTGTCTGTGGGTGCCTTTGTAGGAGGCGAGATGCACCCGTCATGGATGCATTTTTTCCAAGCCCTTTATTGCCTTTATTTTTCTTTTCTTTCTTTTCTTTTATTTTTTACTTCAAGGTCTAACCAGAGGACACTGCTTTGGCATGGTGACCAGAGCTGACAGTGTTACCCACTGGTATCTTCGCAGAAATGATAAGGCTGGCTCGTGATGAGACCCCCTTTCCCTTGGCCATGCAACCAAAGGTCACTGCCCTGGCATGGTGACCAGATGATGGGAATGTCATACTGCTGGATACCTATGAACATAATGGGCTGGCTCATGATGCGACCTCCCATCCTCTTGGTTAGGTCTTGTTTTATTATTTTTCTTAGGGTCCCTTTAGTTTCTTATCGAGAGGCCTTTTATTGCCTTCTCGGGGATCCCCTGGGCAAAGCATCTATAGGTTTCATTTCCTATGGATTTTATCTTTTACCAGCTGCTTTTACCCCCTGGGCCTTTAGCCCCTTCTTCCCACAAGACAAAGTGTAACCCTCAAAGGTCATCCTAATGGCTGGACTAGGGGAATGGGATGGATGTGCGAGAGACAAGATGTAAAATGATAAAATGGTGGGAGTGGACAATGGCTCTGCAAATCCCCCTTGGTGGCTAACCAAAACCCATGAATACAAGCTTTCTAAGTCACCCCATCAATCACCCCAACAATGGTCAAGTGGGTTAGTGGAATATCCAAGCAGTCATCAGAAATGAAAGGAACCTAATGCATATATAAGAAAGTTATAACGATCAAACATGACACATACCATGATACCTCAGACCAATTACCTCATGGAGCAAGGGTCCTCTCCGATGCAAATCCAAGCCGGTGGTGATGGAAGCTATTGCTAATGACAGGACAAATCTAGAAAAGAAGAAGAAATATGGGCCCTCCAGGGCCATGACCAGGTCAATCCTGCACTCGGTACTCCATGTCTAGGACCTGTGGGCCTCGAGACATGATCTCCTAGTTATCCCTAGATATCGGGGATAACATCTGGCTCCAACTCGGGGACATGTGCTAACTATAGAGTGCATGAGAACCTCAACAATATCTGACATAAACCTATAGACCTGCTCACACTTAACAAGAAAGCATCAACGACAAAAGGTGGGGTGGTATTTCCACCCCGCAAAATATACATAAGCATATATGAGATAAAACAATCAAGATGCATATATAAGGGAAACAAACAATAAATGCATACGATATAATACACGGAAGTGCCTACCTACTCATACTTACCTGTATAAATCATGTCCCACCACCCTGGTGGGGTTTGAGGAGGCGTCCGCTGATGGGTAATGGGCGCCTTCTTCCTTCTAAGGTGGAAAAATAATAAGAGTTATCTACTGATTCCATTCCGACCTTGAAGGGTCTGAGCCATGATTGTATACTTCCATTTACATTAGTAGGCTCTCCTTTCTGAATATACCACATCCATACTAACTCCCCCTCCTTGTATTTTCGGATCTTGCGTTTTTCAGTTCCTTGAAGAACCCTCGTGTATTGTACTGAGGGAGGTGGGTGGGATTCTGGAGTAAAGGGTTCTTGTTGGGACGGATGTATCTACACATCATCTTCATCCTTTGGTCTTTTCAATATTTTGACCGTCCCTACTTCTTTACTTTGAAATTGGTCTAGAAGTTGTTGATATTCTTCTTTCTTGGGCCACTCAATCTGGTCAAAGTCTTCTTCCGTAGTAAAAGGCATATCTTCCGGAGAGTATTATTGAAGAGTTTGTATCACATCCTTTTGCGGTTCATTCTCAGCAGGGGCAACATCATGTACATGAGTTCCAGTTAGTGGCACATTAAGTAATCGTCCAATTGTCCCATCCTTCAAAGGTAATCGCAGAAAAGTGAGATCCATTTCAAGGGACCCGCCTATCATTCATTCCCCACACATCCGTGACATCAGCAACTATAATGTCTATGTGAACTGTCTTCTCAGGGAATTCTTTCAGTCGTACTTCGATATTTTCAATTACACCATGTGTGGGTATATCTTTGGATTCAAATCCACACACATTTATGTAAGGTCTGGTTACCTTTAGGCCCATCTGCTGCATGACGTTGAGAGACATCATATTTGCACCAGCACTTGTATCCAACATGCAGTTGTTGAGATATTTATTGTTCATTGCAAGAATCATGAAGAAAGGAGGATTTTCCCCGTAGTGGATTCTGAAATGATTTGCTTGCAACATAATTGGGGGGTCCACAGGCTCAGTCGTTCCTGAAAAGAAGTTGTTGAAGCATTCTTTAATAGAAGGGATCTTAATGGCTTCTTTTAGAGGAACATTCACATGCATTTTGGACAAAGCTCCTTCAAGGTCAAAATCAAGGGTAATCTTATCGGCTTCATGATTTTTAGGAGGAGGAGCCTCAGAAGATTTCGATTGATCACTTGTAGATTGGCTTGGGTTCCTTCTCCGATACACTTGGACTTCCTACTTCTTTAGCTTCTCTCGTGATTCTTGATCCAAGTTGTTGATTATTGCTAACCTTGCTGCTCGAGCTGCTTCCTTCAGGGCTTGTTGATGTTCTGCATCAGTGATGTTTATCTGAGGGCAATCTGAGAAGCAATCAAAGTTGTTGACTTGTTTTTGGCTAGAATTATAAGGACACTCGTTCTCCCAATGTGCTTCACTGCACTCCAGGCACCAGGGATTTTCATCAACAACATTTGCAGAGGCCAAAGTATTTGGAACTTCATTTTCATTCTTCGGCTTGTAATTTTGATTTCCCTTTTGAAATGGACCTTTGAAAGGAGGTCTAGGTGACTGGGTCTGGGACTTTTCAAGTCTCACGATCTGGTTCATCATTTCCTCTTGGTTCTTCATGATGCTATCTACTGAAGCTTGTAGCTTACTAATACTGGTGCATAGATCCGAAGCAGGCTCAGCATTGTGGACTATTTTCTGCTTGATATCTATTTTCCCCCTAGGGTTGGCAAAAGGCTCAATCTTGGATGAAAGAAGATTTACTTCAATCTTTGTTGCAAGTTCTTGGGCTTATTGAATGGATTGAGGGCCTTTGTCTATGAGGAGATACCCTAACTAGCCATTGAAAGATCTAGTATAGATGTGAACGAGATAATCATCTTTCGGATGATGGCTTGGGGGAATTCGCTGGAGTAAAGCTTCAAATCTGGTATGAAACTCCCGAATGGATTCATTTTCACGTCTAACAATGCCATATAGTTGGGTGAGCATCATGTTTGGGTCTTCCTTGATGCTCCACCTTCTGAGGAAGAGTTCTTCAAGTCTATCCATGGTCTTAATGCTTCCATCAGGTAGGCCAAGATACCAACATCTTGCAGCATCATAAAGGGTAGCAGAGAAGAGCTTCATGACCAAATCTTTAGCGTCATCAGCAATGGGGTGAAGCTGAAAAAATGCCCAGAAACTACTCCAGAAACTACTCATGTGTTCTTTGGCACTAGTAGCATCAGTGCCGGTAAACTTAGGAAACCACTTTTCATACTTAGGTGGAATTTGCCTAGGGTAACTAGGTATGGCTGACATTTCTAAAGGCTTGAACAAGGTAGATGACCACTGTCTCTGATTGTTGACTCGGTTTGTAGTACCGATCTGAGAAGTAGACATGTTTAAAGGAAGTCTCTTTCCAAAAAGTGACTTGACAATAGGTGAATTAGCAGGAGGCTTCCTTCTGAAAGCTAGAGGAGGGTTATTGAACCTCCTTTTGGTTTGTGGAGTCGCCAGATAGTTTCCCTGAAACTGCCAAAGAATAGGGGAAAAAAGGTAGTGGAGTCACCAGGTAATCTTGTAAGAAAAAGGTCTTTGAGGCAAGGCTTACGAAAGGTTTTGTCGTTTTAGGAAGGTTGACTCAGTGTTCCCCGGCAACGGCGCCAAAATGTTATCGCTCAGTTTGTAGTCTAGGTCAGGTAGCTTTAAAAGTAGAGGTCAAACTGGCGTAACAGGAGCTTCCCCACCTACTGTCACCTCGATGGGGGGCTCTTTCTATTCAGGGTGGCTAATCCCAAGGGAGACGTCCCTAGTAATCTAGGGTATTGAAGGAAAAGGATCAAGGGATTAAGGCTCAAAGGTCAAAGTAAGATTTCCCTTCATAGATTACTGACAAGAAGATAGTCAAGAGGAAGATAAACCACAGTAAGAGCACATGTTTGCGAGACAAGGAAACAATAAAACTGATACATGCAAATAGTGGTTAATGATTCAATTGTCAATGACTATCAATATGAAATACAAATGAGCATAAATAAATGTAATTATTGACGAAGTCAATGATTGCAATAAAGGCTATGGATTTATAATATTACTTCTTCAATAAATACAAAATGATAGAGCATTCAATGTACAAAATCAATCCTTGAATTATCACAACGCATTAAATATCATAAATATGCTCACATATAATGTTGTTGCGTCAAGCCTGCTAGGGGTGACATCATCCTAGTTTCTAGGTTAGTTTACTAGGCAATGAGGTGGACGTTTTTCAAAATAAACCAATGAAAATACTCAACACTTCAATGTCTATCAATGGATGACTTAGCCACAACTTTTATACCATCCAAGAGTTCAAACTAGGCAAGACGTCATCATAGAGTTAGGGTTAGTAAGTCGCTAGGGTTAGTTAGGGTTTCAAGTTTTGGAAGTTTGAAAGGTTGTTTTAACACAATTGACTCAACGTTGGGATTCTAGACTAGTGCCTTAGGGTAAATGGAGTCAAGGAGTAAGGCTAAAGGCTTGGAAGGATCTAAATTTAAGGACGAGAGAGTTAGGCTTTCTAGTGCTGCAATGGCAGGGCCACAAAGTCAAAACCCTAAGGGGAGGAGGCTCATTCCGGTGTTGCTTAAGCAAGGCCTCATGCTCCTCCCTCTTTCCTTAAAACTCTTTGGCAAAAATGGCTAGCTTCAAAACATAAATCTAGGGATGAAAAGTGTTGTAGGGCCAAGGCTTTTCAAACCCTAAGAGTCAAACCCTAGGTGTAAAATTATTTAGGCCTAGGACGTCTTCTTTCTTCAATTTATGTTTCAAAACTAACTTAGAAAAAGGAGAATTAGTGTAGTAATGGCTAGGCTATATTCTTCTTAATCAAATGGCTAAACAAGTTTTCTATCATGGGGACATGAAGCAAGGACCTACTTGTGTGCTTGCTCCCTAGGGTTTCAATGATTAAGCAAAATAG